>CM032433.1:4046512-4646512 GCA_019049465.1 Dryas iulia moderata | reverse complement strand
TTTTTTAGCTTCATGCTTCTTCTCGCATACCATAGAAAACCTAGTGTAAAAACACTATGATCTCTACTGTTCCTTACTTTTTCGAAACATTGCGTATAAAGTAATGGAATAAGTGATAATAATTATATTATGATCATTCCATCAAAATGGAAATGGATCCCACAACCGGTCGCGAATACAATTAGACCTTGTCGCACTGCACCCCAATGGCCTCAGTAAATGATAGTTAGTTTACAATACAGAGATTTAAACACTATCATCATCTACCAAGAAGCCAAGTTAGCTTAAGTTATCTCATAAATTACGCTAGAGTAGCAGTAAGTAAAGCATGCATGAGCGGGTTTAAGGAAGCTGTTTTATAAGATCTTAAAGTACCTCTTAAGTACACATGTGCGTTATATTTACTTATAAAATTATATATTAAAAATGAAAAAAAATGTAGGATCTACAAATTATTTCGTAAATATATATGTTTTCAACAATATACTTGTTGACACCAAATCGTTGACCATCCCAGCAAACATTAGTCTGAGTTTAGAATCTAAAAGCTCCATATAAACTGGTGATAATTTCAACATCTTAGGATTACAACACTGTAATCTCCAGATTAAAGCGAATTAATGTAATACAGCAGAGACTACTATATAGATTTCACAAATTCCTAAACTTCGTTACTTAAGGAAATCCTTTGTATTAGTATAAAATCAATATTTTAATATAAAACAGTATTCAGATAAGTATGTAGCTATAAGCCGAATGTTATAATATTTTGTTCATACTTCGCGCTTTATTCTACCAAGTTTTCATTTACACTTGTTTACACTCCATTCTCCAATTTTTGTCCGAATTTGAGATATTGCATATTGAGTTCAGACGGAACAACCGTACCACCGTGCTTTATCTCACCAGAGCAGGGATATAAAAATTATTTACATTTTTTAAAATGAGGATCGGACCTATATTCATTGCAACTAGACAACATCCACGAACACCGAAGTTGTAAATAGCCATTCTACATAACACAATTTCACAGAGTGATTTTTCATATAAAGCATACATAAAAAATATACTACCATTACTGTTTTACTATTTTTACAAGGTAAATATTGTAACATCCCCCTGGCATTTTATCGCGTGAAACTATTTATAGCTTACCTAAGCGGACTGGGGTCGCACGTGTACGGCGGGTCGCCGCTTATGTGCATGATGTCAGAGCCGTTGTCGAGGCGCGCCACGCGCTCACTGCTCATGTCACACGCCTCCTCCTCGTCTATTATACCTAATGTTACCGCAAAAAGGAAATAATTATCATACCAGAGTTAAGGGAAATAAATAAACGTTTGTGTTTCACAAGAATTATTTCATATTATTTATTTTTTAGTTTTTTTTTTTTTTTAGCTTCACGCTGTATCCCTTGCGGGGTAGTCAGAGAGAACGGAGCGCCAAACGCTACGATCCCTGCATACTTCTTTCGCCTCGTCCACAGTCATCAACCTCTTCATACACGCCCTCCGGGGGGTCCTCATGCTTTTTACGTGACCTTCCTCCAGTATCATCGATACTGTGTTTTCGAAGGTCAACCGAGGTCTCCCCCTGCCTCTCTTACCACTCACCTTTGCTTTATAAATCTTTCTTACCATTCTTCCATCACTCATCCTCTCGACGTGCCCAAACCACCTGAGCACGCCCTTCTTCATTCTTACTATGACGTTCTCGCTAATACCTGCCATTCTGTGTATCTCTTCATTGCGGATTCGGTCAGCTAAGCTGACTCCGCACATCTTTCGAAGAGATCTCATCTCCACAGCATTCATCTTTCTTTCATTCTTCTTCTGCAATACCCACGTTTCGCTGCCGTATAGCAGCGTCGGTACCAGCACTGCATTGTGCACAGCTAAACGTGCGGCTATGCTCACGTTCCGCCGTCGCATCAACGCAGCGAGGGCACCGTTAACCCTGTTACCGGCAGCAATACGCCTTTCAACATCCATATCATACCTTCCATCTCTGCTAAACATACTTCCCAAATATACCACCTCATTCACTTGTTCTAATTTCTTTCTGTTAACCATGATCTTACATTCCGTTCTTTCTTCGTCTCTTTCAAACACCAGAATCTTAGTTTTACTCGCATTCAAGCTTAGACCATTATTTTCACACCCATCTTTCAGGATGGTGACCAATGCCTGCAACTCGCATTCTGATGATGCAATAAGCACTGCATCATCTGCGTACAACAGGCAGTTTACCATCAAGTCACCCACTTTCACTCCCATATCGCTTTGTTTCACTCCTTGGAGACAACTATCCAAGTACAAATTGAACAGCCAAGCTGACATGGCACAACCCTGTTTGACACCCGATTGAATATCAAACCGAGGCGACATGCCAGCTCCTACTCGTACACAGGCTGAGTGATCTCGGTAAAGAGACTTTACAGCCTGCAACAAGGGTCCGTTCACATTGTACCGAGGCAGTATCTCCCATAACTTCTTTCGCACAACTCTGTCAAATGCCTTCTCCAAATCCACAAAAGCACAGAAAACTTTTTGGTTTACAGCCAAAAATTTCTCTGTGATCATGCGGAGGGAGAAGATCTGGTCCATACACCCTCTTCCAGGTCTAAAGCCTCCTTGGGCCTCCCACAACAGCCTCTCAGATCTCTCTTGCATTCTTCTCGCTAAAATTTTAGCATAAATTTTACTACCTAAGCTAATCAAACTGATAGCCCTATAGCTTGCACAGTCTATCTGTGAACCTTTGCCTTTATACAAAGGCACGATGACTGCGCCTCGCCAATCATCTGGGACCTCCCCTTTCTTCCAGCATAAATTGCATAGATGAAAGAACAGGTCCAAGACGCGCGGCCCACCATGTTTGATCATCTCAGTAGTAACTCCATCTGCTCCCGCTGCCTTACCACATTTCAGACTTCTTATAGCACTCTCTACTTCTTTTATACTGATTTCGCCGTCTGCTACATCAAGATTCAGCATATCGCTGTTACTTGAGACAGAGGCGTCATCACATTCATACATCTCCTTATAGAATTCCGCCCATCGTTGCAAAACCGGTGTTGGTTCTGTTAATATTTCACCGTCCTTCGAAAGCACCCCTTTCATTCTGCAGGTTGACGAAGAACCCCGAGAATCACTAACTTCTCTCCAGAAAAGCTTCGTGTTTTCTCGGAAGTTGTTCGTCAACCTTTCATCTCTTTCATTCTCCGACTTTTCACGCTTCGCCTTAATCAGTGCTTTCGTTTGGTGCTTTTGCAACTTGTACTCTTTCTTCTTGATCTCTCTCATACTTTTATTCTTACCAGAGGCTTTATAATCCTGCCATGCTTTCTTCTTTCTTTCTACGGCATCTTTCACTTCGTCATCCCACCATTCATCGCGCTTTTTACTAAAGCCTCTTTTCACAGTACCACACACCTCTATTGCTGCTTCAGTCATACTATAGCCTACATAATTATTTCATATTATTTATTTTTTAGTTTTCCGCTGTATTTCGCACACAGCAGGGTAAGCAGATGGAACCTAGTGTTATAACACTCCTTTCCCCAATTTCCACCGAATTTTGGAGGCATTGCGTATTAAGTGGCGGAACTTCGGCCGGGCTTTGCCTCGATACCAGAGCGAAGAAAATGGAAATATTAAATATATACTACTGCTCGAGTGGGAATCGAACCCACAGCCAGTCGTTTATAGTCACACGTCCGTGCCACTGCGCCACGACTGGCCCCGGGCCCCTTACTATTTATAATAGAAAAAAGGTTCTTGGTAAACTACGTCATATTATGTATTTTAAGCAATTAGATAAGAATTGATGTTATGGTTGATTTTAACAACTTCCTTACAAAATGACAATAGATGCACAGCTGAATCTAAAACACAGAAGAAGCGGAACTTTGGAATAAGGCCAAGGGACCTCCTTGGGGGATGTAGAGAAGTAATAAGGTAAGATTTCATTAAATCCTTTGAGAAACGTGAAATAAATGTATTTTACATTTTACAATTTGAACTAGGGGTAAAAAGGTCATAAATTCTTCTCTAATTAAGCTAATTAATACTTTTAATATTTTAAAGTAGTGTTCACACACTTAATTTGTAAAAAGACATTTTTAGAATACGTATAATAATTTAGAACGTAGCGGTATTCTTAAAGAATCTAAGGTGGCTTTTTAAAGTTAATCAATTTGCGGGTGACAATTAATTATATATATCGTCATATACAACTGCACATAATATTCAATCACACTTTTTTTATAGCTTCACGCTGTATGCCACACACAGCAGGGTATGCAGGCAGAGGGAATCTAGTGTTAAGACACTCCGTTCCCCACTTTCCGCGGAATTTGAAAGCATTGCGTGTTAAGTGGCGGAGCTTAACGCCGTGCTTTTGCCTACACCAGAGCAAAGTAAATAGAAATATTAAATATTTCCACTCCTCGAGTGGGAATTGAACCTACAACCAGAGGCGTTTATAGTCACACTTATGTGCCCCTGTGCCACGACTGGCCTTTCATTTACACTTGTTAATATTATTCAAGTTCGAACTTAAGTAAACGTTAAATATTTTTCTATAATGCTCCGAATATCCGATATCGAATATCGATAATGTAAACTGATCTAAATGGGGAATTCTATGAAATTGTTTGGCCAATGATAGCTTGTCAATTAAAAAGTGAAATTTCTATGGCTTTCTAAAGAAGCAGGATAAATGAACAAAAACAGGGAGGAGGGCTCGACACAAGTACCATTAACCTTGTACGAATCGTTTTAATAAAGCGTTTATAAAATCAATATTCTATTCTAGACGATTCCATTAAATTATCATTTTTTGTTAATAAAAATATTATAATAAGAGAATAAACTCATTTTATATCAAGGCTATATCATATTATCAAAAGACCTAAAAACATTATAACGTAATTGATTGTACAAAATGAAGGATTAAATGTTTTCCATCAGCTACGTTATTGTTTTTACATTCAGCAAATAAATTTTAATTGCTAGAACTATTATAAATGTTATAATATGAAAAATCAACATAATTCAATCAATTAAAATGAAAATAAACTTTATTCAAATAGCTTTCACCAACTCAGAACCGTCAATTCATCACAAAAAGGTTATTAGTACCTATCTCGGTCCTACAAAAGCTACCATAGACTTAAAAGCAATGCCGAAAAGATCTCGCAAAAAATTCAACAGGTTCCTTTTTAAAATATATTTTCACAATAATTATAAAGTGGTCCGCTCTGAAATACGCAGTATCATTATTGTACACATTGGTATTAAAGTAATGTTTATGAATAGATAAACTTTCCTTTTACCGGTAAAGCATTAAACTTGCTTAACAATAGCCTTAAGTAATATTAAATGTTCGTAAAAGTAATATGTCATTCTTTCGTCCTTGATGTATGGCAAAAATAAAAAACATTCATGAAATATGAACATTGTTTGGAACAGTGCGTTTAGTCTAGACGTGAAACAAGTTCACATTTTAAACATTCCTCATTGTTTTTCTTTTATGCAAGATATACCTATGTATATCATTTTTGGTGGTATTTATGGAAACTTCTTTAAGACTTAGAAAAGTCAGTATCTATTGCCAATTAGAGATCTATTCTATAGAACTAAAATGCCTTCATTATTTATAGAAACCATTTGTTTATTCTTTTTAAATAGTGTTTTCTTGCCAAATGACAAGTATTGAAATATTAGGGAAAAGGTGCCAATATCTATCAATATGAACGAGAATAGAAACTACAGTACATTATCTCTCGATCTCAATCCCATTAATCGTCAACAAACGTAAATAGAACTAAATTCTTCATGTTAAAAGGGAGCAAATTTTCGACATTTTTTTTTTAGCTTCACGCTGTATCCCTTGCGGGGTAGTCAGAGAGAACGGAGCGCCAAACGCTACGGTCCCTGCATACTTCTTTCGCCTCGTCCACTGTCATCAACCTCTTCATACACGCCCTCCGGGGGATCCTCATGCTTTTTACGTGACCTTCCTCCAGTATCGTCGACACTGTGTTTTCGAAGGTCAACCGAGGTCTCCCCCTGCCTCTCCATTCTTCCATCACTCATCCTCTCGACAATCTTGAAATTTTTATTTCAAAAATGTTGTGATTTAACACAACATTATGAAACCACTCTTATATATGAGTTCATATGAAAAGATAACTTAAAAAAATAAAGTAATTATATATTTTAATTACATTTATGTATGTTTTATAGTTAATGAAAAATATACACTAGGGAAGTTTTTAATATATCAAAACTGTAGCAGTTCTCAAATGTGTTTAACATTAAAAGGCTTTATAACGCGCGTGCAACCTTCAAACGCAGTCGACATCCCACGCCTTTTCTATTTACGTACAAATACGTAGCACTATATTAATGACTATAACCAATTAAGTTTTTCTTTATTTTAAAATAAATTATATATACATTACATGTTTGTTTTATGTTTTTAATTTTTGACACGTCACTAAACTATACGCCCAATAAGAAATCAGCCTACCGAGTGGTGAAAATCCAACATGTTTTGTCTAAACCCGGGATCCTCAATGCCGAGGCCCGCTTAATTAATTTATATATTTCACTGGATAAGCCCGTAGCAAAAAAAGGTAGTCACTCCTGGTCTACACGGATCTAAACGAACAAATGTTCCACCGGTAATAATGTAACGCAATGATTGGAAGCCACCCAGAAATTAAATTTGAAAAACAATAACAAATAAATAGTACTAACATGTAAAGAGAACGTCAAAATTACCACTTCAAATATGAAAAATATCAAATACAAGGCAATAAACAGTGTAAGTCTATGTATACGTAAGTAGATATTGATATATATGTGGATATAGAGAGATGTAGTATTAAAAAACTCACCATTTTGCGTTTTGACCGGCGGTATGTGGTTGCTTATTACATAGTCGTCAATGGCGCCGTCCAATTTGGTGTTCAGATTATTCGTGTAGCAGTTTCTGCAGTGCTCCAGCCTGAAAGTTATTAGAAGTTAATAATCTAATTTCCCTTGTACTAACTAACTACATTGCGCTTTCGATTAATCCGTTTATGAACTATCGTCAGCCGTGTAAAATTATCTAGGCTTCATTTCATACAGCTCTTTCTATACAGCTTGACGCTTTATATCGAATATTAGGGTAATCAAAGAGAACCTTGAATAATTCGAAGCTACATTTTTCAAATTGTCTTTTTGCTCATAGTAATCTTTTACGTAACCGTTAATCCCGCCATCCAATTTGTCGCAGAGGTCACTTTTAAGGCAGTTTCTGCGGTGCTTCAGCTTAGGCTAGTTAATCAGAGTTCCTCATCTAATCCGACCTTGTTAATGGATTGGTTTAAAATTTTATAATTACTTTTTGGATTATTGTATTGGGTAGAAGTACTATTGTAAGTAACTATTACATCTACATTCTGTACTAATATTTATAAAGCATTAAGCGCTTGTGAGTTTGTATGTTTGAGGCAGGTAATCTCTGATATTACAAACTCGATTTCAAAAAAATCCTTTCCTTGTTATTTCATCATTACCCCAGATTGCTATAGGTATATATTTGTTTTATAATAATTTATTTGCTACCAGATTATTTAACACTTATAAAGTAATCCGGGACAGAAACGCTATCGAAACTCTTTTCGCGCCTTTTGTTATTTTGACACTCTTCTACATTTTTAGCAAAGGCAGCACAGGGTAAAGCAGTGGCTAAAAGTAACATGCAGCATCACTTTCTGCTCATTTAAAGACACAACGTGATAAGTGGGAGACCAAAGCGCCCACTTTCATAATCTATAGTATTAAAGTTTAAACAAGAGAAGTCAAATGTACCTGCATTTGTAGGTCAAAGGTACCATGCTAGTCATATCTAATTTTTAATATAGTAATTTATTATGAAATTAAATGTTTAAGAAAAGCTTTTTATAATTATTAGTTGTTATTCCAAAACTACCGTTTTTTTCAATTTGTGTAACATTATCATAATAAGCTCTACATTATTTAACTACGCAAATTTATCAAGATCAAATTTTAGATTTTATTTAATATGAGTAAATTTAAGTACGCTTCGTTTAACTTTTGGTAATAACTGTGTTAAATTCAACATAATTACTGTAAAATATTTCGTAAATTTATAAACGAGGTCCGTTAAAATATATTTAAGGAAAAAAATAGTAAATTGCTTTAAATTTCTGAGAAAAAATAATTTTCACAAAAGCCACATATATTAAAATATTTTGCATGAATATTAGTCTTAACCTATTTATAAAGCCCAGATCTGTCCAGGCTGCGCGGGTGCCTTAGGACATACACGACATATGTGCGTAAACGACACAGCCTGTTTTATATCGAAAATCTCGTAGAATACAGTTTAAAATACTTTGGATTTTAATCTGGCCATACTTCAAACCATAAACAAATTTAACGTTTGGCACACGACAGGTTAACTAACAGCTACGCCAAATTTTGAAAGTTATATATTTTTAAAATTTATATAACTTTTACAAACAGACAAATTACGATGTACATATATGTTTTGCTAATAAGAACAGAATGATTGTATTAATACATTTAGGACATCAATCAACTTTACTTTATAAAACGTACCCTTTTATAGAACAATTAAGCCAACTGTCGAGTAAGAAATTTGGCATTATTGTTTCATTTGAAGAAGGATTGCAGAAACCAATTATAGTCATAATAATGCACTGGTAATATATTAATAAAATAAACATAGCCCACATTATTATACGTTTGACGTACATTTCGCTTAGACGTTACGTTAACGTTGTAGTATCTGTAAATAAGCAGAAATTAAGAACAACACGACTATTTTGATACGTTATTTCCACAATAAAAAAAATTGCGAAAGGTATATAAAATTATATAGCTTTTAAGCAACACACACCGTCACAAATGAGAAGTTTTATTATAAGGGAAACCTATGACGCCGTAAGATACCGAGTAAAGTTAGAAACTCATTTCCTTAAGAAGTAAACTGTAACAAGGGTTTTCTATTAGCTGTTCTACTACAGCCTTTAACAGGAGAAAATATAAGGGTCTACAAAGTACAGGCGCCCTAATTGGGTCAATTATCGGTGGTAAATTAGAAATTATGTTACGTGCTTGTTTTACACCGCTTCGGTTTTAAAAACATAATGTAATGTTATATAAAAACATCAGAGACCATCGTGGCGCAGTTGTGACTGTAACCGCGATAGTTGTGGGTTCGATTCCCACAAGAAAAAATTATATTTATATTATTTTAAATTATCCGCTCGATACCTAACCTAAACAAAGCGCAGCGTAAATCCACTTAACACACAATGTCTATATTTTGGGCGGAAAGTGAAGAACAGAGTTTCTCTGCGGGAAATATCGTGAGGCTGGTTTTATAAAAGCACCAAATAACTAAGTTTAAAATAAATTTAGTTTAACATTGGGAAGTAGATTTAAAAACGGGAGCACAGTAGCTTTGACAGTTTAAAAGCCATTACTAGTACTTTACGTAAATGGATGTTTTATCTTAAATACGAGTGTCGATGCGGCGTCTTGAGCAGAACTATAGGCAAAAGAGAAGTTCTATTTTGAGAATATACTGTACAGATTTTACAAAAGCATTTATAAAAATAAAATTTGGTCATCTACGTAAATAAACAAACTTACGAGTGTCTATTTTATACTAATGCGTATGTATGTACACATAGCTAAATAACATATTTATGAATTTTGCCTGTCAGTCTATTTATTTGTTCCGCCTAACCTCTGGACCTGCTGGACCGATTTGAACGAGACTTTCACTAGCAAATAAGCTGATGTAATAAGGAGTAACTGAGACTACTTGACTTAGAATTATTTTTTTTTGTTAAGTTCAACACTAACAGAATCGCGGGCACAGCTAGTATCCCACTTAAATATGTATATCAAGTTACACTTACCACGCAGCGTGGTCTGGCTCCAGTTGCCCACCTAGTTGCCGAGGTAAGCTTGCACGTGGAACGTGAACGCCAAGTTGAGGTGCACTCACAGTATGCACACGCTCACGCAGCTTTTCCCGCACAAACAAACGTAGAATTCGGAAAGGCGCCTTGAACCACAACGGGGCTGTCACTATTAACACTTTCTTTAACTTGGCTGGGTAGCCACCCTGTAACAATGAAAAGCTGAATTTTATTACAGTTTCATATACAACGTATTCCTAATAGTTACAATTATATATAAAACATTCAGGGTTGAGTCATTGAGATAAATTTTAATTTACTTAAAAACATTTGCTATAGCATGATACGATATCAGTATATATCGAAAACGCAGGTATGATAAAGTCAATACTGTACAAGACTGCTAAAAAATGCAATAGCATTATTAAGCTTTAAGTAATAACTTAAAAATATTTCTTATTCTAAAAAGCAAAATTAAAAATTTTGAAAAAACCCACGACGGTTTAATTGTAATAGAAAAAGGATAAAATAACTGTAAATCCCCCGCCTAAAAGAATATATGTAACGAGATGATGGGGACGACTCCGTCGGGGGCTGTCATTACTTTAAGTTTGCACAAACCTTCTCATAGGTTTTCTTGCTGTTAAAACAGGTTCCCAAAAAATTAAAATATTAATATGAATTTACAGTTTTGATAACTGGTAATTTAAAAACTTTAAAACGAAATCTATACTGTTAGCTACTATATTTAAAATAGGGATTGTAACTGGCAGCCCCCGACGAAGTCGTCCCCATCATCTCGTTACATATATTCTTTTAGGCGGGGGATTTACAGTTATTTTATCCTTTTTCTATTACAATTAAACCGTCGTGGGTTTTTTCAAAATTTTTAATTTTGCTTTTTATTTTAAACTTTTTAAAGTGAATATATACACATTATATATTATTACATAATATCGAAATACTTTATATTAATCTTCATGCAAATCCAAAAGAAATTATAAACCCAATGCTTTCTGGTTATCAAATGCTTATTGCAGCGCCTGGCAGATTGTCACCGTAACATTTCCACGAAACTTAAGTCTAACCAAATCAATGAAAATCACAAAACCCACTAGTAGTTTTGATTTTGAACAAACTAATTTATACTGGAGCGCCCCGTGATATATAGGAGATATGGCATATAAAAACACGCAACAATTAAACCAGAACCTATCACAGAAAACTGCGTCTAAATAGGTTTCACACAAAAAATAAAAGCAAATGCTTACTGCAGCGCCCCCTAGTGAGGTGTCACCATGATACATATACGAGAACACGCACTAATTAAGCCTGATCCTATCTTTGATAACTGCATCCAAATTTGACTTGTAGTTTTAGCTTTGCATAATTAAATGTTTAATGCAGCACCCCCCTGGCGTGTTCATAACGTAAAAAAAAAACCTAAAAACTTACACCAAGTACAGGTAACTCTAATACTAAAAACTCTGCGCAATCGGACTAGGAGTTGTAGCTTTGCATTAAATATTACAAACAAATGTTTACTGCAGCGCCCCCTGGTGAGTTAACACGATAAAACATATCCAAGAACATGCACTAATTAAACTTGAACTTATCATTGACACTGCATCCAAATCAAATTCGTCATTTTATCTTTGCACAAACAATATTTTACTGCAGCGCCCCCTGGTGACTTGTCACTGTAATATAAATTTAAAAACATGCTCTAAGCAAAGCGGAATCTAATACTGAAAACTCTTTCCAATCGTACTAGTCGTTTTGGTTTTACACAAAAAAATAGAAGCAGCTACTTACTGCAGCGCCCCCTAGAGAGTTAACACATACATGAAAATATGCACTAAGTAAACTTGAATCTATCATTGAAAACTACATTCAAATCGGACTCGTAGTTTTAGTTTCGCACAAACAAGTGTACTTACTGCAGCGCCCCCTGGTGAGTGGTCACCGTAACGCATATATGAAAAGAAACACCAATTAAACCTGAACCTATCGTTGGAAGTTTCATCTAAATCGGACTAGTAGTTTATGCTCTGCATAAACAAATGTTTACTGCAGCGCCCCCTGGTGAATTTTCGCCGTAACTAAAAAAAAAAATCTTAAAATATGAACAAAGCATAGCTGAATCTAGTTCTGAAAACTCTAGCCAATCGGATAAGTAATTTCGGTTTTAGACAAATAAATACAAGAAAATTTTTGGTTTTACACAAAAAAATACAAACAAATGCTTACTACAGCGCCCCCTGATGAGTGGTCACTATAACATGTATATGAAAAGACGCACCAATTAAGCCTGAACCTACCCTTAAAAGTTACATCGAAATTAGACTAGTAGTTTTTGATTTGCATAAACAAATGTTTACTGCTGCGCCCCCTGGTGAGTTTTCCACGTAACAAAAAAAGAAAAATCTTAAAATATGCATCAAGCAAAGATGAATCTTTTTATGAAAACTCTTTTCAATCGGAGCAGTAGTTTCGGTTTTAGACAAATAAATACAAAAAAAGTACAAACAAATGCTTACTGCAGCGCCCCCTGGTGGTTTGACACGATAAAACATATCCAAGAACATCCACCAATTAAACCTGAATCTACCACTGAAAATCTATTGAAATCAGACTATTATTTTTTGAGATAATTGAAAACATTCGTTTTCACGTAAAATGCTTACTGCAGCGCCCCCTGGTGAGTTAAGGCAATAAGACATATCTAAGAACATACGCCAATTGAACCTTAACCTATCATAGAAAACCGTATCAAAATCGGACTTATAGTTTTGGAAATAATTGACATAGTAATTTGCACAAACACACAAACAAACAAACAAACAAACAAACAACCTCTCACCCCAAACACATATACAGTCGCCGTTCCGTCGCGGGTAAAAACAATTAAAACTACTCTTGTAAGCAAACCAAAACCGAAACAATTAAAAATAGTAAACACTTTAAATTTATAACGTTATAATGCCTCGTGACTTGGAGTAAAAGTAACATTATAATTACTATTTAAGTCACTAAATCGTAGTGAACGTACGTAGGAATACATTAGAAGGAAAGTTATATCTATAGATACTTTCTAACATAAATATTAGGGGCACGTTAATAAACATTAGCATGTGCCCATAGTTAATGCGAAACAGAGCTGCCAGCGCGCTATAGTGTGACAGTATTTTACTTTCGCTAACACTAAAGTAATCTACGAAGAGAATTAATGAGCTTCACTTTGCTGTATCTACTTAACACTTAAAGTAAGCAGATATTGCTACCATTAAATATGTAATACTATACGTAGATTCAATCTTGATATCTCATTACTGTTCATAAGCTAAAGAAAATATTATTAATTTATACAATATTTTAACAGAATAAAATAAACCCTTTATTTACATAAATATAAAAAGGGGTATAATATTTGCATTAGTACCTAAGAGAAATTTAATAACAAATACAAAAACATGACTAGACACGACAAAGAGGTAAAATAATGAAACCAAATGGAAACTCGAAATTCAAGTGATAAGTTCACATTTAGTAATGAATCTTCCATTAAGGCAGTCGTAGCGAGGCTTATAAATATTCACGTTCAACAATCCCCGCGATCGACCGAGGGTAAAATGAGTTTTTTCTAATACGAGTCTGCCAGCCAGCACAATGTATATTACGTCAGTGTCATGTCATGTCGTTTTCATTGCTTAAAGTAAAAAAGACAGGACATTGAATAAATTTAATTAGAGACAAATTTTACAAGTGCCAACCCAGCTCAAACCTGACTGCGCATATATTAGATCGCTACTTCACTTTCATGCCCTTATTTTTAATACATTCCCTAATTGTACCTAACTGCGTATCGAAAACGATCATAAAACTTTTTAAACCGTTAATATTTATTATGATTTGATAGTTCCCTATTAACTCCAAATAGAATACACATTTTTTTAAATGATTATTATACATACTTTCAAAATTTTGTTAGCCTGCAAACGCGTGAGGCGTAACCAATTTACTGATACGACTCGGTAAGCATGCAAATACTTGATATTATGTTGCGAATATTTTTAGGATCCCTGCCGAACTCTATTAAAGATATTGTTCCACAGGGATTCATTTCTATATAGTTATTACAATTTTGTACCTTGTATGAAACAAACATTTTAAATTACAAGAGTAGCGGCATTATAATTCCATTTTTATAAAATAAACATGAAGTGTTCAATAAACTTAAACCTTAGATAAAATAAGTTTAGCTTTATACGATAGTTAAGCAAGGTCAATAAAACGAAATGTATCTGAGAAACCTTGGGGTGAGACAGGCTCGGGATGTTAAGGTAGGGGTGCCGGGTCACCGACCTCAGTTTTAAGCTGTGCTCTCAGTATGAAATATTAAATGTCTGGATGTATACTTGCAAAGCATAATTGTGTGCTTGAAATCAGTTTTAGAAATCATATTTTTCAATAAAAATAATATTCTACTAAAAGAAATAGTACTCTAGACATACTTGATTAAGTTAGCGTGTATAAGGTTGTGACTGGGTGTTTAATTTATTCTATAAGTTTTTTAGGTAAAAGTTACAACAATAACGTAAAAGACGTCCCTTTGTGTAAACGGTAAGTGCATTGGCCGAAGTCTTCCGCGTCATATCGTCTGTAGTCTAGACTTTAGACGCCCTTCACCAAGCTTACCTCCGGTCGTATTAATTTTCATTTAACTACTGAAATAATAAAGAAACTTGCAAACGTATTCAAAAATTATTAAACACGCTGACGGTTCGTGAGTTGGGAGCGACAAAGTAATGTGTTATGCTAAAATTAATTTTGAACATTAGCATGCACACTGCGTCGGGTTGTTAACAAGATAAACATATCTAGTTAAACTTCCCGAGTACCTTCATCTTGGCTTGACGTTTTCCTACATTTCATCACTAAAAGTTGTTTATCATAATGTAACCTAACAGTCTGTTACGTCGACAATAAACAAACTATCTATATTATAGATAATATAACAAAATAGTAAAATTAGAATGTTCGTACGCGCACATATTTGGAACTACTGGACAGATTTTAATTAAACTTTTTCGTCATTTATCTTTTTGCTTCTGTAAGACTTTGAATATAATTGATTTACATGATGATGAAATATAATAGTCCTAGTAATAGTAGCTTTAATGTAAGAAATAAGGAAATGTCGCGTAAACAAAAGTTGTTTAATGTGGTGTTTATTCGGCGAGAAGAGTAATTAAGTCCACGCAAATAAAGTTGCGGACAGAATTAAGTTGCGAATAAAGCTTGCATTTGCAATGAACAAAAGACAAAGTTTATATACTAGCAACATCAGTATATAAATAAAGAAACAAACAGCAGTGACAGCAGATATATTTATTGTACGCATAGTATATGGGAAATCGTGTAAAATTGAATTGGATCAGAGTCAAATGCAATACCGTGTTCGGAAATCTCAAGCTATTCGCTTTGAATTTCATGTTCAATAAAACCCCCATGTGCTTCTATTTAAATAATCTTATTTGCAATTCTAACGTCAACGTCTTTGTGACATGCTAATGTAGCTTTTAAAATATTGAGATAAGATTTGTTTACATGTAAGGTATACTTGGTAAGAACCCAGATGCCGTAAAAGAAAAAAGTACACTTTTAAGAGCGGCGTGCTCGCGATCTCGAAATGAGGGTTGCACTTTAAATGCCCACATTCATTGAATCCAATGGCAGCTGCATTTCTATACAAAATGATGCTCTTCCGCCAACATTTATGGTTTATATATATTTTTATAAGATGAATTTTGTAATAACACATCATGCTTTATGTTATATTTACCTGTATTAATTATGCAGTAATATTTTTGGTCAGCTAACGAAATTACATAGATTCGTTATATAATTTTGTTAAGAGAAAAAAAATGTTTATTATAAATATAAAATAGGTACATTAGATTTCTCCGCTACTCAATACGTAATATCTTGATTTCAGGCGGGAAAGTGGAAAACGGAGTGTTAAAACTGTAAGTGTGTAGATTCTCTGTGACTATTCTGCTTCGCAAGAAAAAGCGTAAAAAAGAAAAAAAACACATACTAACCTATAAGAAAAATCAATATGAAAACACATTTAACAGCTAAGTTTAATAATAATCGTTTGCCATTAAAATGTTTAGTCTGTAATATATTAAGACGAGCATGCATATCTTTTAACAGTTTATATTGTGCCAACTTAGTGAGAAACTTTTGTTATTTTTGTAAATGCTGCTCCTTCAAGGGACGGTCTTAAAAGCAACCGCTTGTAAGCGTCAAAGCTAAAAGAAGTCCCTCATATTCCATTTCAGCGACAAAAATGAAGGCATTCACGCTTAAAATGAGATCCTTAACCTAGCGCATGTAGCGTTATTCTAAGAAAAAATAAGTCTTCCTACTCAGAACGGAAGGACAAAATATTCTTTGTGAATGGGACGTGAAGATCTCATGAGCTTATCTTTCTATTACAATTTAAATTGTCAAAAATATCACTTGAATAATTCGCTTAGTCATTGTAATCTTGTACAGATGTCAACTTCGTCAACGATAATAACGAAGAAGCAAAGTTTAACGAATTTACAGGCATAATTACGCTTGTTTTGTTAACAGCGAAGCCACCTAAAACACTTAGCTATTTGCTGATTATGATGTCAAAGAGGTCTCGTCAAAATGGATGAAGTGATTTTGCTTATAGCGCTGTTTCAGGCTTTGTTGGAACTTTGCCAGTCATAAATGGTATAAAAATAATTAAGGTTATAGAAGTCTTGTAGAACAAAGACACATGACATTTAGAATTATATTATTTACATAAATAAATATACTTTGTTCTTTATTTTTACGAATCATAGGTTATTTTATTTACTTTAGTAATCTCTCTAAACCATAAAAGTTTAGAGAGATTACTCAAGTAAATATACAACTCAAAAGATTTGATAGTTACAAATTACTAAAACCACTACTAGATTTTTCTTTTTACATCATTTAAATTATCTGTTTATTTTCAAAGCAAAAGTGCAAAGTGCTCACTCAGCTGTCTATAAAGCTTACCTTTAGTATTGGCTATATATAACAATCTTCATGCCGTCAGTCGCCCGAGCATCACTCAATTCCAATTACGACGTCGACCTTTAAGTCAAATGTCAGTAAGTTCGACTCTATTAGCTTTGTGTGACAAGTTATTCTTATCACGGCACGAGTAGTTCAGATTTATATTCACTTTGTGAAATTTAAATGAGATAATTTATAGACAAAATAATATCATTATAATTTTATGTCTAACTAGCTGTTCCCGTGACTTCTTACGCGTGAGATTTAACATTAAAGTTATGGTTCTTTAATAAAAGTAACCCAAGTTACTCCTTATTACATCAGCTACTTGCCAGTGATGAAAACGATAAAATCGGTGCAGTCAGAGATTAGTTGGAACAAACAGACAGACAGACAGACAAAAATTGTAAAAAAATATAATTTGGCATACTTACAGTATATAAATATGCGTTATAGTAAGTAACGGTTACTTTCATATTACAATAAGGTTTATAATTAAATTTATTTGTTTAAATGTTCTATACATTAAAGTCCGTGCAAAAAACTTAAATTTAATCTCAACAATCTATTTTTGGGTGACATCAAATTTTCCATACATATATAAGAAACACATTGAATATTTATATAATCATATTCATATTCATATTGAGTAAATATAATAAAAAAAATACATCAAACGTGAAAGAAATCCTATTTTATTCACCACACAAGATTTGGTGTGATGATCGGGATTATCGCAATATTTCTGGATATTCCTACATCATGTATGACCTAGCTACGTGCGCTCCAGATTCTACAATGAAATGCAACTCATATAACGCAAAGGAAAACACCAGAAAGAAACAAAAGAAAATATTCTCAACAAGACTTATATGGTATGAGGAAAAAAGTAAACTGCAATCGAGCCATCTATAATGCATACAAATAATGTATCTTTACTATGTATCAATACGAACTAAAACAATATATATCTATTACCCCACTATAACATTATTAACTAAAATTAGTAGTCACAAACATTGTAATTTGTTATTTTTTGTAAATAACAAGTCTAAGCGCCCAAATACATGGGATAAAAGCGTGAAAATGCTTCCTTAAATAGCTACTTAGTAATTAAATGTTGCATACAGACACAATATATTCACTTGATTTATATTAAAAGATAATACACAAAAAAGTTACACATACAAAAAAATGTGAAAGTTACATTTCCGGAAATTGTCCATATGACAGACAATGTAGATAAAAAATAAAAGTTCAACTGAAAATGCTCACGAAACGCTGGTAGTTTATATAACAATTTGCGGTAACCCATGTATACCACAGTGAATTTTAAGCGACGAGCCATGTTATGTGTTTGAGATATAACATTGCATGTCTGATTATACGATGTTATAAGTCGATATTATGACAATCATGAAATATTTATATCTACGTATCGAAATCACATTTCAGAATCATCAGTTGTCTTCGCTATGAGTGTGTCACAAGAAATTTATTATCCTACACTCGCATGATGGCGCCAAAATTAAAAATGTATCAATAAAAAATGACTAATTGAAACAATGAAAACAAGCAAAAAATATTTTAATGTATTGCTAAAACGTAATTGAGTGTTAAAAAACACATACGATCTAAATTAAACGTGAAATATGTAATAAAACATTTCAAGGCTCTTCACGTATTTTTCACTTACGTCTGATATGGTAACATACAGTAATTATGTTAAGAACGAGGTCATGAATTGTGCAGATATGTTAACTATATAAAGTGATGACGTGTATTTGTAACAAAAAGTTTGATCTTGTTTAAAAATAATAAAACATTAACAATACCTATATGGAAGCTATTTAATAATATGGCAGTTTAATAATATATGAGGCCAGTCGTGGCGCAAGGGCACAAAGTGTGACTGTAAACGCGACTAGTTCTGTCTTCAATTCCCAATCGAGGAATCGAAAATATTTCAGTTTCTTCACAACCACTTAACACATAATGCTTCCAGGATTCGGAGGAAATTGGGGAACGGAGTGTCTTAACATTAGATTCCCCCTGCCTGCTCTACTGTGTGCGGGATACAGCGTGACGGTAAAAAATATATAGAAGCAATGTGTGTATTTAAAGCAGTGAGCACTTTTTATTACTACAACAAAAAGTTTCCCGTCCTACGAATGAATTGTGTATTTAATCAAATTATTATAAAAATCTGAATAAACAACTGAATGTAATCCCGAATAGTTGTGAAGTCGATTCTTAATCAAATGTGCTAAGCAGATTGTGAAAAATACATCTTGTTAATACTAGTTTTGAAATAAAAAAAACAGCAGTTATTAATACTAGTAGTATTTGTGTACTATAAAAAAATTGTAGAAACTGCAAATACAGCTTCAAACATTTTCTGCCAGTGTTGCAAAGTTTTCAGGTCGAGTGGTCATAAACAAAATGACCAAAAATGTCAGGGCTAAACGAATAAATAAAATTAACGAATAAATAAGTGAGAACTAATTTGCTGTTTGAAAGACTCATAAAGTAGTCGTTCGCTATTAAATATTTACTTCCCCCTTACTTTTTGCAATGTAAAATAGAAACATGGTTGACGATTCAAATCCGCTGAAATAAATATATTCAAAAAAACTGGGTATGTTTATTACCGTCTAACTAGGTCGAGTTAGACGGTGTACCACTGGGCAATCAAGTCACCCAGCACGCGAAGTTTTTAAATTCGGTAAAAGGGTTGAACTATGAAAAATGAAAACTACGCCAAACATGTGTGAAGAGAAAGATAGTTTTTAAAAAATAATCGAATATTAGCTATCCTAATTTAAGACCTTAATTACCAAGAATAGAATAGTTACTTAAGAGACGAGGAGCAAGATACAGAGAACTTAGTGTTTTTCTCTACTTTCCAATTCAATTCTAGATAATGCGTGTTGATAAGTGTAACTCTAAAAAAGTATTTATTAATTTATTAGTCAAGTCGACATTGGTGATAGATAGAATTTATTATATTTGAATCACAAATGCTATTTTCATAACCATTCAACTAAAAATATATTCTTGTTAACTTAGAAATAATATTCACAAAGGTTCACGTGAACAAAGACAGTCAAAAATAAATATCAGTATACATATGAAAACTCAGTAAGTTTTCTTATGATCTTATTTTCGTAATCGTAAAAAAACTTTTTATTATTTTGGTAGTGTTATTCTTCATTTAAACTTAGTCTTAGCGATAACTTAAATTTTAACTAATTAAACTGAGATGTATTTTTGTATAACGGGGTTATTAGATAAATAGTTTCTACCAAAGAAAGTAGCTCAGCCCGTATTTTACAAAAAGCAAACAAAAAAACTAGTGAGAAAACAACACTTAAAAGGAAAATACATTTATAAATGTTGAAGAGGTATACGAAGTAAATACCAAGAAATAATTAACAAATGGTACTTCGTAACAACTTCCTCCATTAACCTTATCACTTATAATTATCTTCAGAATTGTCCTTAGAAAAACATCAATAGCTCTACTTTGTTTTGAATATAAAAGTAAACATTTGGCGCCACGGTAGTAACAGTAAGCTTTTTTATAAATGTAACATGCTTTCAATTTCTTAGTTAAATACTACAACGCTTCCAAGTAATAGAATTGGATACTAGAACGCCAAGACTACATGACTTAATTAAGAAGAATAAATGTTATGACTACGGTTCGCTACACAAAAATAAATCGTAGTGACACTCGTTTTAAACGGTTTTAATAGCTCTGTTCAGGAACAACGGCAAATTGCCTCTTACGCTTTCGACGAAGATGAAAGTCTCTCTAATGAAAAGTAACATTTCATTTTATACGGAACACATTTTCTCTTTATCACAGTAAAAAGTCCTTGATGCAATAGAGTTAGCAAGTTGGCGGTGTCCCAGGCTTTCCGTTGAATCGTGATATAGGTCAGGCGTGCTATCCCCATTTTACGACGCGATGTCAACTTCTATGCTAAGAGCAAACGCTATCTCTTCTGTTAAATATAAAGCAAACGACAAATACAATGTATTAAAGCAAGTACTGTACGGTTCTTTGGTTTAGTTTATAAAACGTTTAATACTTTGTTTTTAACGTACCATAAAAATTATACTTTTGTTGTTAAGTGGCGTGTGTCTAAAACTGTACTCATTCTGTGATGGAAGAGAGCCAAGATGCACTAAATATACTTCTTAACAGCTAAAACAGTATTTTACGTTTTGTTAGTAAACGAGGTCACAATATCACTGCATTATGTTATTATAACACGAGTTCGTATAGCAGCATG
Source organism: Dryas iulia moderata (assembly GCA_019049465.1). Classification (NCBI taxonomy): domain Eukaryota; kingdom Metazoa; phylum Arthropoda; class Insecta; order Lepidoptera; family Nymphalidae; genus Dryas; species Dryas iulia. Next base: position 4,625,152 of record CM032433.1, on the reverse strand, counting down.
GATGCTAAAAAATAATGAATTAAAGACAGCTGCCGCGCTAAGGGAGGCCAGGTGTGACGTTCTGTACAACATACTTTCACTGCTCGTTCATAATAATAATAGAATACAACTTGTAATAATACTATTATTACATAAGATACCGAGTTTATATTTGTTTTTAATTTTATATAATAACATATACAAAATGTAAATACGTCCTAGAATACCTACATATATGATATTGAAAGCCAGAATGGCCTGTTATACGGACACAGTAATATGTGACTAACCTAAATAGCTCTGCGGTAAATAGAATTTATGCCGCGCACGCATCATGTGTATATAGCATTTATGTTAGTTCGATATTTGTATGAAAATGGTAATATATGTTATAATAAATTTCATTAATTATACTTAATTATATTTTTATTTTTAAAAAATTAAATGGGCTTAGGGGATATAGGCGACGCCGTTCGACGCGCTCGTTAGCCATCTGATACAATAAGAGCTCTCGCATCAGCATCAGCTATGAATGCACCGATCTCATTACGTTAACGGAATGATGAAAAGCCCACGTCAACTAACAAAATACGTTGGTTAAATAGGACACGGCACAATTGTATTGTTAAAACAATACAATACTTTATTGTACATATATTACATTATCAACATATCGGTAACACAAGGTCGGGTCAGGTTAGTAATGTATGTAATAATAACATGCGACCCAATTCTTATGTACATTACCTGATTACGTGCATATGTTATGTATCGATAAAATCTTTCTTAACCATATTTTTCATTCATTATTAGTAGTATATTTATTTAAAGACTCATAAATTGAAATTTATTTTTTATGATGAAGTATTATAAAATTGGAAAAAAATGAAAACTTTCATAAGTATTTATATTATTTTGTCTGTTTCCCTATTTATTTTTTTAAACTTTTGATGTCGTCGCTTTTTATCACGAAATATAAAAACATATCTTCTCAACTTAAAAATATTTTTTATTAATATAACATTCAAAACAATTCAATTACTCCAAGCTTTAAAAAACCTACCTAACTAACCATATTTAGAAAAGTCTATAAAAAATATCGCTATGCCAACGATATATTGAATGGCAGTCACTAGTCAATCCACGTAGAGCACGAGCGGAAGTAAACCGATTGCGGAGGTGACGTCACTGCCCCGCCCGCGACCTTCTCCTGGCGGATATTAATCATCCCGTGTCGATGGAACAGGCCAACAGGCGACAAGGGTGTTTAAAATGTCATGCGGGTGTCTAGCCATGTGACGTAAGGCGTAAGTAAGTAAGCAAATATAGATTCAATTTAAAAATATTTCATGCACGTGACAAAGCGACGAGACGTCACGACGTTTGGCGAAATGTTTGTATGGCAGTGGCCAAGTGACAATTTTTGTATAGGTAAGCTGGCGGGAAAAATATATATTTTAGAGGAACAAAATTGTAATGAGAACTGTTAAAAAAATTAGTAGTTTTACACTTAGCGGAAGTTGGAACAGTTTTTTTAAGTTCAAACCAAACAGCGCAACGAAATGTTAACTATATAAACATTTTGATTTTACCATATTTGTGAGAATTTCGTTGGTGTACACATTTTAAAATACCAAAAAAAAAATCTGTTCAAAAGGCAAAGGCATATGCAAAATAATATCTAGCGAATTACGAAGGTTGCTGATCTGTTAAAAACTAATCTAGCGGGAGGTGTTTGCAGTATGCAGACTAATTGCTCATACGGGCCTCGATATTAACGCCGCCTGAGCTGAATGATTTCCCCACAGGATCGCCATTCCAATGAAATTATAACTCATTCATATTCACCAGTGCAGTGCGCAATTCACGAAGAATTCTTAATTAGGACCATGTAAACATGTGATTACTCACTTCGGAAATTTCCTATCTGCTGAACAACATATTTGCATTAAGGTAAACATTAATCAATAATAAAGTACAATAAAAAGCCTGAAATAAAAGGCTTCGAAAATATAGTTATATTAAGAAAATTTTATACATATCTTAGTCATGAATATAACATATGAATATCTAAATAGAATATAGTGCTCGACTATGTAAAGAAACTAACAGCAAACCAAATATGGCTGTAACCAAATGCAGGCACGAGTACCGCACTTAACGCCCAGTGCGCTAATCTTGATTATGGTCTAAGAGCAATTTATATCAATTTAAAAATATATTTAATATGAATAATGCATTTACATACATAAAATGAATAAAGAATTTAAGTCTTTTCTTAATTCTGCGTTTTATCTTAAATTAATAGCCTTACTGTGAAATTATTTTCACTCGGTTAATTACATTATTTATACCGTTCAAAATGTATCAAAATTTATGATGTGTTACAAGGAAATTTTCATAACGACTTTTATGCTTGTTCTTTTAAGGATGAGCTATAAAATTAAAATTAATTTCCATTGTAAAGAGCTACAAATAAATGAAATAATAAAACATAATTGCTTGGATAATACCTGCTTACGTGATTGGCAAAGCGTAATGTGCATGTCTCATACATGCACAATTGCAGATTGGCACTGTCATGTTTTAAAAGCTAGTATACATTAATAAATAAAAAATAGATTGATAATAAATAAAAATAAAGCAACTAGTACTAGTGGAGTTAAAAAGTATTTTTCGAATATTTATTACTTATTATTATTTTTATTTGTGACCTGTTTACTTACGAGGGCTTTATAAGTACGTATTGATAATAATCATATTTTAATTATGCATATTTATATTGCATGGTATATTCGTTATAATATAGACCAACTTAAGTAAACAACTCAGATGAGTTGTTTACTTAAGATGTGAAGTATTTTTTATTAATATTTACTAATCTATAACTGAAGGCTGAATAAACACTGTGCAAACTAAAAAACACCTTTAGAATTACGACGTAATACTTGAGGACAGACGTAAATGAGAATAGATGAGTCACAGACTCGATGATCCACGTGACTGCGATGTGAAGATCGATACCAATACAGATAGATTTTTATTGCGTCGCAAGAACACCAAAGTTAGAATCAACATAGGAACGCTTTAAAATGTGCAATATTCCCCCCAATACGAGTGGGAATCGAACACACAATCATTCCGTTTATAGTCAAAGGCTGTTACACTTCGTCACGATATCCTCAAAAATGTCTATAAAGTTATAATCATAAAATAATTCCACAAAGAATTTCTAGTCAACAATGTAAATGCCCATGTTTACGTTATATTGATATTTCCTTTCCGAGCGATTTTACATAAGATTGTATAATGTTTATAAGTATACACATGAATAATTAATTTGAAACAAGTTTTTAACGTAGCGTAATAAAAATAACGCCATATAAGCAAACTACATTTATAAGACTATGGGGATAGTCGTAAGTTTGTTTGATGACATTCAGGAAATATGATTTCCTGAATGTCATCAAAATTGAAGGAAAATTTATTTATACACTAAAATATTTTATGTGAAAAGTAAAGACTTTTATATTAATCTCTTACTTCTACATACTTGTAAGGAACGTAATGCGTAAAAAATAAGTAGGCATCAAGAATCAGATAACCAAGTAAAAATAATTATTAAAAGCGTTAACTTCACCAGGCAGATACAATTTTACTAATAGTGTTGTAGCTTTTTCACTTTTCGATCACAGCGAGATCCTATGGGAACATAAGCTGAGACAAAAATGCTTTTTGCATTTCAAAGGTTACCAGGTCACTAGCTTTCATTTTCAGGATTGGATAAGATGTATGCCGCGAGTGCATTAAAAACGTGAGACTTAATATGTATTACTATTTATAAAGACAGTACCTAAGAACTATGTCTTACATAACGGCAGACTTGTTTACTTGTCAACTTGTTCTTCGTAAGATTATAATTATGAGTACTTGTTAATTTTAATTTATAATAACAATGTTAAAAATATTGCATTTTTCAAATAAACGGTCGTCTTACACTATCATGCTTCGATAAACATAATATATAATCTATTTGGCCTCACGACATCACACTATCTGATACCTAACTTGTATTCTAGGAAATAAATATTATTAGTACTTGTTAATTTCTATAAATACAAAAATTGATATTAATTCATCATTTGACTTAATCTATCCTTTTAATCTGTATTAAAATAAAATTGTAAATAGTTGAAATCGATAAATTATTTTTTTACATGTCAAATAAGGTATGCAAAGCCCTCAAGAGCCATACTATAAAAAACCAATATAGAATAGTCGTGCAAACAGTGTTAGGAGGGCGATAAGCCGGCTCCGAGATCTCGAGCTGTAGAGATCTGACCTTGCTCTTGAGGACTGGTTTCCGCGCCCACAGCGGCCTCCACTCGATATCTAATACATTTCGTATCAACTTCGCATTTTTGTATCGCACAATAAACATAAAACGAAAACACATGACTCATTCACGAATGTTTGTATTTCATTGACAAATACGTAGTGTTATTTTGTAATCGAACTAGACAGTTGTACCGATATGATCGCAATATTTATCAAATTAATGTCTTCCCGTAAGTAATTATTTTCTGCGAATTGCTGTTTTTTATATTCGTATATGCTGTTTTTATATGTATACTCATAAACAAACGATTGTTAATACAAAAACTTAGATAAGTATATTCGATTGCTCAATATTACACAAGAATGGCGTTTGAAATAGTAGAAAAATGTGCCAAAACAAATGCATTCAGCAAAAAAGAACGAAAATATCATATACAATTCACATTTAGATTCACAGTAGCGTTAACCATTGAGTTACATACACACGCGTATTGAACGCCGCTTTTCAAATGATTACACGCAGTATAATACATTACGATTGTTTTGCAACAGTAATCGCGTAGTGTTTCGAAAGTCATAGCTTTTAGCATCGATTTAATCGAAAGACACGTGACCGAATTAATTTTTGCGTTTCATACAATGAAATTATGAAATCGTAGAATAATGCATTATACGGATAATGCAACCGCAAGTCGCATGTCGTGAATTAGATTGTATTCTATGGATAAAACTTCCTGTTTTCTTATACACTTTGTCAACACAATAGCTATTCAACCTTCGTGGCAAATATCAATGTATGTTTATGAGCATAAAATGAACTTACTATTTTAGTTTAAAAATATTTTTCCTCATAATAGTTATAGTCACAATGCTTTAGCGTGTGTTAACTCCTGTAATAATGTCATATTATAGAAGCAAATCGCCATAAAATAGCGTTCTAACCTAGAAAAACGTTTTATTTTTGTCAAAACCTCCTCTAAACTACATTCTAGGTGACGTAAACAATCGATATTTATAAAAAAATGACAAATAACTTATGCAAAGGCCTCAAGACCTATACTATAAAAATCAATACAGAACAGTCGTGCAAACAGTGTTAGGAGTGCGATAAGCCTCTCCTAAACTACATTCTAGGCGGCTAATGGTTTAGCGAATATTTAATAACACTAGACCTTTGTCATACTCGAAGTTTTATGATCTAGAGATAAGTAACAAACACCACATATTATACAATATTACGTAAGACAAGTCTAGAAGTCGATAAAAATATTTTATGTTCTCAATTTATTCAGAACATTATTTAACTAAATCAATAACACGGCAAAATAATATCATGTATAGTTTTGTGACAAAAACTAATTATTTATACGCATTTTCCGTTGGATCGCTTCCTTTATTTAATACTACTAAACTACTAGCAAAGCTAAACTGTGACCATGGTGGTAACTCCATCTAAATGTAATCACAATTAGTTATGGGGTCAGCTAACGGAAATGATTAGTTTCTGATAAAACAAAGCAAGGTATTGAGATCCTCCACATTTTTTATAGCTTCACGCTGTATCCCGCAAACAACGAGGGAGACAGAAGGAACCTAAGAACCTAAGTGTTAAGACACTTTGTTCCCCACTTTCCGCCAAATTCGGAGGCATTGCGTGTTAAGTTTGAGATGTTGCGTTCAAATGAAAAATGAACAACACTCCGTTATGACATTAAATTATGCCTAATCTGTTTTAGAATTTTTTATTTTTTTTTATGGGATAAAGGAGGCAAACGAGCCGAAGGCCCACCTGATGTTAAGTGGTTACCTTCGCCCATAGACATCCACAACATTAAAGTTATGGATGCGTTGCCAGCCTTGGGAATGTAGGACAGAAGGAGGGAGGAAGGATGGGAATGGTGGGAATAGGGAGAGCTGGCTTACATGTCATCGAACCGGAACACATCATAAGATATTTTGCGGTTCGTCTTTGACACGATAGTTGTCGCGAGCCAGTCGGAGAACGAATCTCCTACCTCCAAACTACTGGGTTACCCGCCTTTTACGGGACGCTACCCAGCGGCGGGGGGGAATTGTATTCTTAACCCGTCCCCCCAGGGGAAAATATAAAAAAACTTATAAAATCTAAAAATTTTAAGATATTAACGATTTATAAACAGATACACAGCCAAGCGTAGGCTGTATATATTTGTAAATAGTTCATAAATAAAATAATATCAATACTATTATAGATATTACAATAGCCTTGTCAATGAAGGGTCAGTACTAAATGTATGGATAAACAATCTATATATGTCATGTCACGAATACTACGGTCTGACGAACGCAGGTGCTCGAGACCAATTTTAATAAAACCTTTAAAATTACTTTGTATTATTAACATTATTTTTACGTGGCATTATAAGTATAGTAATTAATGACATGAATTTACAACTAATTGTCCATTACACCTGTTTAAAATCGTTAGAAAGAAATACTTTGTAAATATATAGAAAACATATATAGAAAAGTATATAGAAAAACTTGACAATCTGGGTATTAAGATCGGAACATGCGACAAACGACGTCAACTGCGCAGTATTGAAATATTAAACAACCTTTAACGTGTGATGTATATGAACGCTATTTCATATATCTAACATTTACAATTTTCGTAGTACATACTAAATTTTTAGCAGCTGCTCCGGATACAAACAATCCTGCCTAGAATTTAATAATGGGGATATGGATCACGTGATATTTCAAGGAACAATGAGTTTGACTAAAATAAAATAACAAACATCGTGACAAGAAAGCAAAGTAGACAAGCTATAACTCATCAGCAATGCTCTTCCATCTTAAGTCGTTTGAATTTGCGAACACGCCGAAGTTGAAACTCAATTACTTGTAAGAAAAATAAACAAAAACATTTTCTTTCTCGGAAAATTAAGTTACGGCTATCGTTTTCTGACCAGGTCTATCTTGTTTTATAAACAATCTAAAAAAATATATAACTTGAATATTGAGAAATGTGAGTGGTAAACGGGTTCAATTTCAGGAGAATAATAAAAATTTTGGTTCTCGCAATGTTTACATATTTTAAATGAAAATATTTTAACTTCATTATGGAAGACAGTATTTCGTTACCATGGATTGTTCGAGATCTTACTTTTTTAAATGTATCTTCGAATACCAAAATATACGCCATTAATTCGTTTAAAATACTTCCAATAATATAATTCAAAAATACTTTTATCATTCTGTATCAACGTAGATAAATCGCGAGGTAACGTTTTATAACCCAATACCCATTGTCTCTAAAATATGTGACATATACGGTATCATAACATGGAGTTCTTACTGCAGTCAAAGTGGAGTCAAAAAAACGAGTGTATACAAAGTTTTTTCGGCCCTATACAATATGATACTTTTCGAATAAGCTGATAAGAAAACATGACATTAAAGCGCTTATATATGTTAATTTTTTCATAGATTGCGTCATACGAAAATAGCATCCGTAATGTTTTGTTAGATTTTCCGTAAATTTACTTTCTCATAAACTTTATCCTGATGCTGAAGATCACAAAGGAACCGGTGTTTATAAATAAGGAGCTTTCAATGCGGCAATTGATTTTTGCATATATACACGATATACGTACTTCATATATATATTGCAAAGTTTACACAAATACATTGATTGGTTTCATATTATAGAAAATGAGTAATTTATTTGTATTGTTTTAATATTTTTAACATCGTTAAAGATATTCTTATTGTTGTTTACATCTAAAGAAAACAAAGATACTCTGTTTTCTACTTTTCACCGAAATTTCGATATTGTGTGTTGAGTGGCGAACCTCAACGCCGCTTTTTGTCTTGTTTACCAGAGTATAATAATAAAAGTAACTCTAAATAATCTTTATTTCTCCAAACGAGAATCAAACCTCCCAACCAATCGTGATTAAAGTGAAATGGTGTCTCACTGTACCACAACGGCGTCAACGTATAACAATTACGTTTTTTTTGTTTACTCATACGAATAACATAGTACTCCAAATACATTCAGTCAATTACTTTTTTACTACAGACAAAAAGAAACAATAGTCTTCACGTAATGTTGTAATTCGTAATTCACGATACAATGACAACATTTGTAATGTTTTTATGTAAGTAAGCGTTTTAATATAAGTACAATACAATAATTGAACATATGTATGTATCATTAATACGATAAGATTTAAAAAAAATTGTCAATTTGATAAGTTTCCTATTTTTTTCTTTATTATACATGCAAAAGAAAATGTACTTAAAAATCAACACAAATATGTAATCAAACACAAATCTACCTTATAAGCAAAGTGGACAGTGCAATCTGCTCAGCTGTTACCCTATCGATCGGGTGTCATTTGATTGAAAATTACGTTATAACACGGCGACCGGCATCCACATCCACAGCAGCTGGCACCGGGGTTTTGGCACTTCGATATTAGACACTGTCACTACACTCAACGGGAACAACAACCAAAAATAACACTGCTATCACCACTTGTTAGTTTCTGCGTCGAATAAATAGACGAAACGTGTTAATTCCACTATCAGATTACGTTTCGTCGATAAGATATGTGTATATCGGATTAACTTAATATCCGTCTGAGATGTGAATCGGCATATATGGTGTACGCGAGCCGCGATTACATTCACGTGCGCTCGATACGCGGATGCGAGATCGACTGACGTAGGCACAAAAGGCGACGTCGTATCGCGGGCGCCCGCCTCAGCTACGGGGTACAAGCCGGCCTGAAACCGCCCACTGCGCTACGGAAAATCCAAATTACGATTTTCATCTTAAAAACCAGTGCCAATACGAAAATATAAGCCGCAAACACGAAAAGATAGTGATAATAGACAAAAGTTCAGGCAGTCCGTTACAAGTGTTTAAAATTAAATTTGTCTCGAATACTAAATATATAGCGGTGACCTAAATAAACGTGTACCAGTTATAATTTTACTAGAGCATAGAAACAAGCAAAATAATTATTTTCCTTGTGTAATAAACTACTTCTTTCGTGAAAATATTACGACGGAGCAATTGTGAGTATATTATGTTCTTTTTAGATAATTCCTTTGATATGTAGCTTTAGTAAGTCTTTTTAAGAAGTGTTTTGTTATTTAAGTAGTATAAAGGATTATTACTGTGAACTTTCCCATTTATATGATATATTATCGAAATAGGTTTAGATTACTGTAAAGGAAACATTACCTATATTAATATAATAAAGAGGTAAAGTTCGTAACTTTGTTTGTAAGGGGTAATCGTCGGAAATACTCCACCGATCATAAAAATTCTTTCACAGGTAGAAATCTGCACTATTCAGTAAGCATTATTTCATTATGACTGAATACAAAGTTGAGAGAACCCTAAAAGGGCCAGAATAGGGGATAAAAGTCGTAGATCACACAAACGAAGCCGCGAGTGGGTCGCTAGTTTTTAATATAAAAACGCAACACATATTATGTACTGTAGTACGTTATGTACTGAATACATTGCATATTTCTCGTCGTTTTATATGCATGTCTAAAAGCTGTAAGTTTTCTTAAACAAGTTCGTTTACAGAATGGGCCCTACTTATGCCGGCAGACGCTGTAAAGCGCATAATTTGATTTACCTGAATGAGTGAAGCCAGAACCATGAGCTTGGAGTGTTATATTTTAACTTAATATTACATTGCTTTCTTTTGTATATCACATAACACGTTGCAAACATTTATAAATATACTGATGTATGATTTCTTTATACGCAATTCAAGTTACTAGGGAAGTATAGGAGTAAGTATGTCGTTTTATAATTTATTTAAATTGTTTAATCTTTTTAAAGCAATAAACATTGCATTGAGGCCGGAGTGGTGCAGTTTCTACTCTCTAAAGTTTAGAGTCTAAACGCAATGGTTGTGGTTCGGCTCCCTAACGGGGGAATTATTATATTTTTATTTCTTCGCCCTGGTCCTTACACAAAAAATATACTATTTTTTGGCTATGTTTCGATTTCGAACGGAGAGTGGAGAACGGAGTGTCTTGACACTAACGGACGTTCTCTGTTCGAGAGAACGGAGTGTTCTCTGAGTATTCATAGCGAGACAAAGTGTGAAGATGCTAAAATACTGCATATTTGCATCTGCCACCTCAATTGTAGGCATACAATGACAGGCTACAAGACAATAATTTAAAAAATTGAACTTCTAAAGATAAGGTAAACGAAATAGCTCTTTGGGCCTTAATTTTAATACTTATTAATCTTTACATTCTTATCCCACATTACGGATGGTTACAAGGGATCCCTAGGGTGAAGCGCAACGTTCTCCGCTTTCTGGTCATTTTAAAAAATGCCACCCATTTTCTAATCAAAATGTGGAAATGAAAATATTTTCAGTACAAACTTGAAAAGGCTGAAACGGTTACGTAGCGTAATGATTTGTACGTGCAAGTAAAACCAAAGTAACTTTTGCAATAACGTATAAGTCATAGCAAATATATAACGAGTATAAGTACAGATACACGTCCGGAATTCGAAAGTTATGAGCTGTGAATGACATTTCAGGAAGTTTTGGTAAGTTATATACGACTAACGGGGCTGGGGAAGTCACAACAAGAATTTCACCATACGGTCGAAAGTGTGTAGTTACAACATTGTGGGTTTGTGGTAAACACAACTTGAAATATTAACGAATTCTAATGTTTATTTAGTTTTTATTATTTATTTTACTTTTTGTTATAACCTAGAAAACAATATCTCATACATACTAAATGTATTAAGAAAGAAATACGTTTTGAAAATGAAACTAAAAAAGATTCAGATTCGTTTCAAAAATTATGTTTTCTTTATCATAGGGACCCGGGCGTTAACATCTTATCTGGTTTATGGTATGGAAATATGGAATCAATCCGATACTAAAAAGTGGGTATAGAGTTGCAAAGGTCCTACAAAAATGTGTTAATAATAATTAAAAATTAAAAAAAACGTTTTCCGACGAGTTTCGCCACTTAACACGCAAGCCTCCGAATTCGGCGGAAAGTGGGGAACGGAGTGTCTTAACACTAATAATAATTAAATATTCTAAATATTCTAATCAATAATTACACGTGAATTGTGGCAAACTTGTGAAATGTCTCTTGGTTGAACATCTTTCCCGTTTTTGTTAAATGTAAAAATGATGTATTAAAAATACTTGAAACAGAGAAGACTAGAACAGTCTAGTAACAATATTAGAATAAGAATTCAAATAATATCTCACAACGAAAGAAATAGTTATGAGTAGTTTATGAAATATCCTTTAAATATGATCAAATCTATAAGAAAAGGCCCTACTTCATTCTGGAAAATAGATTATACTATGATAACTGCTGAACCACCTCAAGAACTCTCTCTCTCTCTCTGTGTTTCGAATGATTAAAACTATAGAAATCGGTCCATGTGTTTGTGAGCTACGATGCCATAGACAAACACACACGCCAAGTCAAACTTATAACTCCCTCGGTTTTGGGTTCGAAGTTAGAAATGGACTAGTTTTGGTACAAAGCTATTTGAGGTTAAAAAAATGAAGCTTGTAACTTCTTATTTTGAATAAAATTATTTGACTTTGACTTGACTTCATATTTTTCTTGTATACTATTTAAATTAACTAACCGATATTATACTTACCTACATCTACTCTGATTATCGATTATTATGTATATCACTTATATTCTAAACCAGTGTACCGCTCGCGGCTTTGCCTGAGTTGACTACATGACTATTTCTATTTTGATAACTATTTCGTGTTTTCGCCCGAACTCGTTCTCACTTAAATCACTAGCTTTTCTAAAATTTATAAAAATTTAAATTGTTATAACTTTTTTGTATACGAACCGATTGAAATAAAATATATAAACGCTTCGGAAAGTTTACCAGAATACAAAAGTTTGTTTAAATCAGTTAAGCCGTTTCAAAAATAAAAAAGAAATTTAGAAATGATTGAGCTATTGCAGTTCAATCAAGTTAATATAGCAATTTTATTTATAATAATTATTTATAGATACTACGATACAAAAAGATGCCATTCTAAAAAGACTAGATGAGTGGTAGAACTTCAGTCTGCACTTGTCTTGTCACCCACTTAACATATAGATTACTATGCTATGCCCGCGACTTTGTCCACGTGAAAATTGAAAAATCTAATTCTAAAATAAAAGTAAGTAAGCCTAAGTTACTTCTTTTTACAACAGCTTGCTGCCACTGTTCCAGAGATTAACCGGAACAAACCGACTAACGGAAAGACAGACAGACAAAAATTGTAAAACATGTTATTTACATACAAATACATTCATTTATACTTAGAAACATACTAAAGAGTTTTTTAATATTACAAATAGACAACTCCAATTTTATATACTTGTATAGATTTACAAATGTATAGATTATATGAAATATATCCAAAGTAGCATTTTCATAATTATCACGAACGTAATTAAAACTCAGTTCATTTAAGTCAAAGGGCGGCTAAATTGAGTTTCTAGTACAGTAAAAGCAACCTTTTTTGAATATATGTACGTTATAATTAATTCTTCATTGACACATATGATGGCTATACATGTCTGTATACCTATACATATAAATCACCTCTAACCTAGTTACCTAATAACATAAAAATAAAAGCGTTTTTAAAATGTATAGCCAATGGTTCTTGACGCTCCAGAAATCTGTTTTATATACAGAATTTTAAATTCTAACTGAAATTTAGAAAAAGACGAAAATATGGAAATATGTATATAACTGATTCAAAAAGGAACATGTGGATTTTACGCTTTATGCTAATTATTTACGGTTTTCCATATACAACGTTTCAAAAATTTAAGACAAAGAGCCGTGGCGCATCGATGTGGGTTCGATTCCTATTCGGGGGAGTAATTATATAAGACAACAGGGCGGCGTTTATTTCCGCCAATCACCAGAAAGTGGAGGACGGAGTGTCTTAACACTAAGTTCTGCCTAATTCCCCGCTAACCGGGAAAAAATGAGGATATAAGGCTATGAAATAAAAATCATTTTAAACATTAATGAGACCTTACATTTTGACAGATAGTTTATGACGATGGTCAATGATTTTGAAATTTACTATTCTGATATGATTTTGAGAGGTAAATAGAAAACAGAATCTCTTAACGCTATATTCTCTCTCATTCTCTACACTGCTATTCGACGAAAAAGCGTGAATATATTATTATGTTTATAACAAATATATAAAAACAACTGAACAAAAAAGAAATCCGAAATCCGGCTAATATAGAGAAAATAAAAATTTTTTGGAGGATTGTTCACGCGCTATGGATTATAAATATATTGAAATCCTTTTAAAAAGATTAAACATAGCAGGATTAAAACCCGCGCCTCGTGGATTACACGCTTATTGCCTACAACAAAAGTTGTTTCGACGCGGCTTTGTGTAAACGCATAACTAAATCGGCTACAGCGGCTAGGACGTGTAATCCAATAGGCGCAGATTCAAATTTGGTTGTTTAAATTTCTATACAAACAATGATACATTACAATTAGAATTGTCAAAACAATATGTTTTGAACACGATAACGTTAAAACAAAGATTCCTTTTTTTTGGAATGAACTCCAATAAATTTGACATTTGGAAGATTTTTTTGAAGTTCGTCAAAAATTACAAGTTCAGGATTTCCTTTCCATATAGGAAAGGATATTCATTCATCATCCATAACAATATTTAATACTGTCATTTGTTTTTGTACCAATAATAATCCTTAAATAACAAAAGATACAAATAATTAGGTATATATAAAAAAACATTGTATCAAAAATATGTCTTGGTACGTGTCTGCATGCTTGCAAGTAATCATAAATAACATCAATTATCAATTTTAAATGATGTATTTATAAAGGGTATTTTAGAACATTCCATAAACAGCTTCCCGAGGATAATACTAACTAAGGATTAAAAAACTAGGATTATTACAAAAATAAATATCTAAGATATTTGCGTGAATTTAATTATTATAAATAAACTCGTCATAATCATTAACTAATGCCCACGCTATCGTTTATTTTAAAAAAAAAAAAAATATTAATGAATTTTTAAAAAATATATATTTACCTTTATTAAAAAAAAAACAATATTAATGGACTTGATGCCACTGAGGCACAGTGGGACAAGTCTAACGAGATTGGTTGTAGGTTCGATTAACACTCAGAAGAAGTAATTTTTATTTCTTAGCTCTGGCATATATCAAGGCGCGGCAAAGAGAACCGTTAAACGAAAATAATCTCTTCGATATTTGAACAGAAAATATTTTTAAATATAAGCTTTTCTTAAAATTATATACTTTAATTTTTACCCGCGACGGAACGGCGACTGTATATGTGTTTGGGGTGAGAGGTTGTTTGTTTGTTTGTTTGTTTGTTTGTGTGTTTGTGCAAATTACTATGTCAATTATTTCCAAAACTATAAGTCCGATTTTGATACGGTTTTCTATGATAGGTTTAGGTTCGATCGGCGTATGATCTTAGATATGTCTTATTGCCTTAACTCACCAGGGGGCGCTGCAATAAGCATTTTACGTGAAAACGAATGTTTTCAATTATCTCAAAAAATAGTAGTCTGATTTCGATAGATTTTTAGGGATAGATTAAGGTTTAACTGGTGAATGTTCTTAGATATGTTTTATCGTGTCAAGCCACCAGGGGGCGCTGCAGTAAGCATTTGTTTGTACTTTTTTTGTATTTATTTGTCTAAAACCGAAACTACTGCTCCGATTAAATAGAGTTTTCATAAAAAGATTTATCTTTGCTTGGTGCATATTTTAAGATTTTTCTTTTTTTGTTACGGGGAAAACTCACCAGGGGGCGCTGCACTAAACATTTGTTTATGCAGAGCAAAAACTACTAGTCCAATTTAGATGAAACTTTCAAGGATGCGTTCAGGCTTAATTGGTGCATCTTTTCATATATGTGTTATGGTGACCACTCATCAGGGGGCGTTGTAGTAAGCATTTGTTTGTATTTTTTTGTGTAAAACTAAAATTTTTCTTGTATTTATTTGTCTAAAACCGAAATTACTTATCCGATTGGCTAGAGTTTCCAGAACTAGATTAAACTTTGCTTCGTGCATATTTTAAGGTTTTTGTTTTTTCGTTACCGTGAAAATTCACCAGGGGGCGCTGCAGTAAACATTTGTTTATGTAGAGTAAAAACTACTCGTCCGACTTAGATAAAACTTTCAACGATAGGTTCAGGTTTAATTGGTGCATCTTTTCATATATGTGTTATGGTGATAACTCACCAGGGGGCGCTGCATTAAGTACATTTGTTTGTGCAAAACTAAAACTACGAATCTGATTTGAATGCAGTTTTCAATGATAGATTCAAGTTTACTTAGTGCATATTTTCATATATGTGTCATGTATGTTTACTTAGTGCATATTTTCAAGTATGTGTCAACTCTCTAGGGGGCGCTGCAGTAAGTAGCTGCTTCCATTTTTTGTGTATAACAAAAACGACTAGTACGATTGGAAAGAGTTTTCAGTATTAGATTCCGCTTTGCTTAGTACATGTTTTTAAATTTATATTACGGTGACAAGTCACCAGGGGGCGCTGCAGTAAAATATTGTTTGTGCAAAGCTAAAATGACGAATTCGATTTGGATGCAGTTTCAGTGATAAGCTCAAGTTTAATTAGTGCATGTTCTTGGATATGTTTTATCGTGTTAACTCACTAGGGGGCGCTGCAGTAAACATTTGTTTGTAATATTTAATGCAAAGCTACAACTACTAGTCCGATTGCGCAGAGTTTTTAGTATCAGATTTACCTTTACTTGGTGTAAGTGGTGTTCTCGTATATGTGTCGTGGTGACCTCACCAGGGGGCGCTGTAGTAAGCATTTGCTTGTATTTTTGTGTAAAACCTATTTAGATGCGGTTTTCTGTGATAGGTTCAGGTTTAATTGCTGCGTGTTTTTATATGCCATATCACAAACTACCACGGGGCGCTCCAGTATAAATTAGTTTGTTCAAAATCAAAACTACTAGTGGGTTTTGTGATTTTCACTGATTTGGTTAGACTTAAGTTTCCTAAAAATGTTACGGTGACAATCTGCCAGGCGCTGCAATAGGCATTTGATAACCAGAAAGCATTGGGCTTATAATTTCTTTTGGATTTGCATGAAGATTAATATAAAGTATTTCGAAATTATGTAATAATATATAATGTGTATTTATTCACTTTAAAAAGTTTAAAATAAAAAACAAAATTAAAAATTTTGAAAAAAACCCACGACGGTTTAATTGTAATTGAAAAAGGATAAAATAACTAGAAATCCCCCGCCTAAAAGAATATATGTAACGAGATGATGGGGACAACTTCGTCGGGGGCTGCCAGTTGCAACCTCTATTTTAAATATAGTAGCTAACAGTATAGATTTCGTTCTTAAAGTTTTTAAAAGGAATACCAGTCCAACATCCAACCATCAAAACTGTAAATTCATATTAATATTTTAATTTTTTCCTAAACCTGTTTTAACAGCATGAAAACCTAGGAGAAGTTAGCAAACTTAAAGTAATCGCAGCTCCGACGAAGTCGTCCCCATCATCTCGTTACATATATTCTTTTAGGCGGGGGATTTCTAGTTATTTTATCCTTTTTCAATTACAATTAAACCGTCGTGGGTTTTTTTCAAAATTTTTAATTTTGTTTTTTTAATCAAAAATACACACATTATATAGTTTAACTTGTCAGTACGTTTCAAGCATAACAAGAAAGCAAATATAAAACGTATCACTAACTTTAAGCATTGTAAGTATTTTCTGCGACAATTCATAATCGAAGTTGGTGTATTTGGAGTCCGTCATGTCATAGATGAAGACAAGGCCGGCGCGCTGCGTCTCCACCGACTGAAGCGCCACGTCCAATTGGTACACTACTCCCTGCCAAAAAAAAATGCTTATTTAAAAAATTATAATAAATTACTTAAAAACTGCTAATTGAATGATGTCATCAAGTTTACTACATAAAAACAAATACAAAAGTTGTATTCAAATTATTTTTTGTTAATAATAAATCGAGAAGCTATTTTCTTGAGAAGAAACTGTCTACCATAGCATTTAATAGTTTCACCGTAATCAGACTCACATTACGGTACACCTGTAGATTTAAAGGGATCTTTTTAAAATGCGCATTAACGCTGCCTCCGTATGAGGCTCACATAGGAAGCCATCGTCTGTCAGTATACGTGATGGTTGTGGATTGCCGATTCCCACATGGGATGGAATGATTATCTTTAAATTATTTTTGTTTAGTGACACATCAAATGGCGGCGTTAGGTTCTGCCACTTCACACCCAATATCTTGGATTCTCGGAAAATGGAGTATAAATGGGTGGAAAATGGATAACTTGACACTGTGTTACCTATGTCTACTGTTAAAGCTTGAATCTGTATGTATACGATAATATAGACAAAAATTAATTAAAGTGCTATTTTTATACAAAGTACTTATATATATATTTTGAAAAACAAAATCCTCCATCAAATTAATAATAGTTATATTAACACTCAATGTGCTCGAAAAATTGCGGCTATTTTTAGATCACAGACAAGCAACTTAATTTAGTTCGTCAATAACATAATTCTAATTGGCGGGACGCCTACGACATCAGACTCATCGTGCATTGTATATTAATTATTGGAAAGTTACGAAAATAGTAATATACTCAAATTATATATAGATAAATATCGTCGCATGCAATGTTATAAATAATATAGTCTCCAAGAATTATTC
Source organism: Dryas iulia moderata (assembly GCA_019049465.1). Lineage (NCBI taxonomy): Eukaryota > Metazoa > Arthropoda > Insecta > Lepidoptera > Nymphalidae > Dryas > Dryas iulia. Next base: position 4,607,029 of record CM032433.1, on the reverse strand, counting down.
AACAGAACAAACCTAACCACCGCTCTGACCGCAAGACGGAGAGAGCGTGGTGTTGGGATTTGAGTGGAAAATTTAAAGAAAACGGAGTGTTTTGACTCTAGGTTCTCTTTAACTATCTGCCTGCTATGCAACAAAAAGCGTGACTATTTAAAGAGTGAACATTGTATGATTGAGCCCGCCATCATTTTCGTAGTGAAATATGTACATATTTCCATACTCACTCTATAATAATATAAATAGTATAAAAAAGTCTAGGCTGTCTTAGTTGTAGTTTCTCTATATGTGAATGATTTATACAAATAAAAAAAAAGAATCAATATATTAATGCCATATAAGTAGCGCAAATGCCACTCGGGGCAATGTTTATATATATTATTTTCATTCCTCCGCTCTGGTACCTAAGACAAAACGCGGCGTTAAATTCCGTCGCTTGACATATTTCAATTTTTTGGTAGAAAGTGGAAAAAGGGAATGTGTTGTACTAGGTTCTCTCTGACTATCCTGCTAATCAGAAAAAAGTGAAAAGTTGTATAACTTCACGCTAAAGCTGATGAAACCGTATATAGCTTCACGTAAAGGGCAGTCAGGGAAAAAGTATAATTAATACGTGGAAAACAGAGTTACGCGACACACTGACATCCCTAACTCTCTGACTACCCTATATCAGTAAAACCTGAAGCTAAAATGAAATAAAATTAATTTACCTTTGAACATTATGACATTAATTCATAAAGTAAATATTAATCAGGCCAAGTGAAATTTAAACTAAATTAGAGGCCTAGTCATAGCCGGGGTTAATTGCGTAAAATATAATAAACGCTTTCAACTTGAAGCAAAGTTTTATTACCTGTAAGGTTGTTTGGTGTGTGGTTTGCGTGGGAAAATGCTTATTAGCAGTGAACACCGCAATAGCTGCTCCCGTCGCATCTCGTGTAGGCTGGAACCACACAAACTTAGTTTATTATCTTAAATTAAACTATTGAGCCCATCGTGGCGTAGTGGGATAGCCAGGTAGTCTGACTATAAACGCGATTGTTAGTAGGTTAGATTCATGTTTTGTATTAATGATAGTATTTAAATTATTTTAATATTTAAAGCAAAATGTGGCGTTGAGTCCCGCCGATCAACACGCAATGTCTCGAGTTCTGGCAATAAGAAGAAAGGAAGTGTTTATGCACTAGGTTCTTTCTGTCTACTCTACTGTGCGGATAAAGCCATGAAACAATTGTTTTTTATAATTAAGTAGGTTCAAGTGTTTAAAAAAACGTTTATAATTCTTGTATATAACTATTAAATTTTCTTTTCTCTTAAGCAATTTCCAAGCAATTTATTACTGTAATTATTATACTACGAGGTATATACATAACAGCTCTTACCAATATAGTAAATTTTCCCGTTTCTAATTCACTCTTCAACGGATCTTCGAAAGGCTCGAATTTGATGAGGCCCTCCCTACGGCGAGTGGCCTCATGTTGCCGCCATAGTGTATGCGCCCGCGCAACGTCAAACTTCCGCGCTAGCAGAAACTTGATCGCGGTCGCCCGCGAAACACAAGACGCGCCAGTTTCACTTAGCGCGTCGAGAAACGCTTTCGTCGCCTGTAAATAATATATATAAAATACTATTTTAAATCTATTAAGTACTGTAGCAAAAAAAAAAATTATAAAAATTACAAAAACATTTTGATAAAGACATTTAGAAAACGAAATTTAGCCATGCGTTCTAACGCGCAGCTTGGCGGTCAAATCGTTTAGACGGTTTGCAAGAGGCGCGGGTTCGAATCCCGCTGCGTTCAAACTTTTATACGTTTTCGAAATGTCTTTTTCAATTTCCTAAGTATGCGAATAACACTTTAAAATGTTAAAAGTAAAAACATTTTGACCAAACAATTATGATGGATCTATGATAGCTAAGTAACAGCTACATGTTCGTAGGTCGAAAATTTAAACACTATATGATAAAAAAATGATTATTTTAATCAAATCACAATCGAGACGCAATTTTTAAACTACTCAAATATAACCTAATCTAAAACTGGGATAAAATATCAAAATAGGATACATGAATGGCATTTATATGGAGGGTTATGTTTTGGGCAAGCGCAAACTGAACTCCAAATCACATACACAATGATATAAATTAAATGATTTTTTCATTATTCAGTACTTAACTTTACTTCAAGAGACGGACTATATAAGTACCTGCAGAAAAACGAAGAAACGTCGTAAAAACTTTATTTCAACATAATAGATGTTAAAATTTTCAGTCATGATTAATTATTATCTGTCTTTATCGTTGAATATATAAACATATTACACTCATAAACACGACATCTTAAGAGCAAGCGGTCGATATCACAATTTTGTCACACTTTCACACTAATGATCACAACTTAAGATTAGTCACGGGACGTAGAAACGTTCTATTAGGTACTATACAAATAGTATTTCGCTGGGTAAAAATAAATTTTATAATCTATTCAAAAAAATAAAATTTAAGTGTCTGTTTGTAATATTAAAACAACTGCAGTTTACTATATGCATACATATATATACACGGTACATACACTAAAACAATATTTTTACAATTTGTGTTCTGGCTAATCTCTGGATCGGCTGTGCAGATATGGATGAGAATTTCGCTAGCAGATAGCTGATTTAGTAGGGTGTAACTTAGACAACTGCATTATTTTTGTTTAATTTCACGTGGACAAAGTCGCGAAGTCAGCTAGTATATTTCTTATTATCTTATACAATTTTAAAAGAAGTGTTGATAAAGTAACATTTGACGACGAATTCTCTTGTTTACAATGATTCAGGGCTAAGAATTCATTCTAAGAATTTCATGACGACTATTTTCCTCTAGTCGATAACATGTACATAGTTCTACCGGCTACGCAGCATTTACAAATGTTATTATATAAACATTTTTTTTTTGCAGCTTCACGTTTTCTTCCGTATAGCGGTGTATTCAGAGAGGACCCGTCCACTCCGTCTTTGACAACGCCGCGCTTTTCCTAGGTGCCAACGTAAAGAAATGAAAATTTTAATATACTCATTCCCCGAGTGGGAATCGAACCCATAACCATCGCGTTACAGTCAGACGCTGACCAACTGCGTCACGACGGCCTCACTATATTGTGATACACAATACGTAGTACAAATGTACACTTTCAGATGTATGTCATGCGAGAGTTTGCAATGTTGAAATTCAAACAACGCGGGTTAAGTAATTAATTCATATTTACGTAACTATAGAATTCTATAATGAATAAGGGAAATGTAAATCATTCATACTTTTTAAACAAGTCCATGTCGTCATTATAATGGTCATTAGTTCATTCTATAGTCTGAACTAATGACCAGTTCGGTCTTTGCCTACGTAAAGTGAAGTTTCAGGCAATTTAATAAAATATATATTTTATAGCAATTTTAAATTTCTTTCAATTTTTACTTATAAACTGATTAAAATAAAATAAATTAAATTAAAATTAAATAGCTTCACGCTATATCCCGCACACAGCAGGGTAGGCAGAGGGAACCTAGTGTTAAGACACTCCGTTCCCCACTTTCCGCCGAATTCGGAGGCTTGCGTGTTAAGTGGCGGAACTTAACGTCGCGCTTTACCTCGACACCAGAGCGAAGAAAATGGAAATATAATTTCCACTCCTCGAGTGGGAATCGAACCCACAACCAGTCGTTTACAGTCACACTCTTGTGCCACTGGGCCACGACTGGCCACACATAAAATAAATGAATGAGTCAAAACAGCACTTAAATCTGTTAAGCCTTTTCTAATATTAACGAACACAAAAGCAAAAAAAAGGACAAATTAACAGACAAATAATAAAAATCATTGTTTCGGATTTAATTACATTGATAAATGCATAATAATTTGCGCATATATCTTTCATGTACAGACAGCAAACAGTTTTATTTTTTATCATATTATGTAGGTAGATATTCAATTTAAAAAAAATCAATCCAATAATGACTTAAGATAAATCAACAAGACATACAATTCCATGAAGTGATTACTTCACAAATTGTACGTTTGCACAGCAAGTTTATCGTAAGCGTCGTGTGTATAGATGCAAATACGAAAGGAGGGGCTAATTCTTCCGGGATGTGTATCCTGTGCGGTGACCGTATTAGCATGAGCGACCGCACGCCACTCGCTTTAAACGTAATAGGGACCGCATAAAGTGTGACTTTAGAATATATTTTAAGATTATGTAATTAAAACTACGCTTTTGATTTATCTCGACAGTACAGACGTTATTAATCCATTTTTTTCTAATTAATGTCTAAAATTATTGTAGGTTTCTTTCAAATCTATATTAATGTTGATATGAGGCTTTCCATTAGTTATTTCCAGAAGATAAATTACTTAAGCGTTAAATTTACAAAAATCTTTTAAGTACAACTTTTGTAATGGATTTGTTTTTATTTCGGTTGTGATTTATTACGCTCTTAAGTATTCATATATAATAATAAAAAAGAGAAATCTGCAAAATGTGCTTTAGTTTCAAAACTACATTTTTTATTTGATATGAGTGAAATTATTAAGTAATTTAAAATCGCAGATTTGCAGTTTATTGACTAAAACCAATACACTTACGATAACGCTATTTATATAATATACGTAAATAGCTGTAGAAAAATTTATATCAAAATAAGTGGGTGGATTGGGGATGGAATTCGTAAACAGTGCAACGGCTGGGTCTCACAATACACCCATATTGTTGCCTTCCACTTCGACTCTCAACAATGTCTTACTGAGACCCATTATATCAAATTTTATGAGACATTTAAGGATCAATAAATTAATACCTATTAAAAAAACCGATGAAATCAATTCAGAGAAGAACTAGAAATTTTAAAGCTAATAATTGTCAGAAAAAAAACAATCCTGACCATTTTAAGCGTATGCGTTTTTTAGTGTACGCTAGTTACAGTCAATGTAGGCTAGAATACTTTGAATCCTCTGACTATGACTTATTTCAAAATATTCATAAGTAATAAGTATCAAAAAGGACTGGTGCATCAAAAGATAAATCGTACAGATATTATGGTCAAAATGATATATAAAAAACTATATTATATTAAGTTATTACGATACGGCAAGAACTCATTAATTAAGTAGTAGCAAATTATTTATTGAAATTAATAAAAAAATACGTTTTTTTTCTACAGACGAACAGAACTTTAAACAATATTTTTACTATCTACATATTGTGTATCACCCTAATAATCTTTACAAAACCTACCGTGTTGTATAAAACACTTTTTTTTAACTTTTAACGTTAACTTTAAAAATAAAAATATTTTAACAAATTTAGAAAAAGAATTACTACAGATGATGATAACGTTCATAATAAATAAAATGTATACATATACACCGATAACACAATAAAACAGAAGTATTTGACTAGTAGCAGTAACTAGCAATAAAACATTACACTTATAATTCTATAGCTATTGATAACGTACAGCTAAAATTGTTTGTCACGAAAATAAACTATAAATTCCTAGAATATACTGACACACTTCACATAAAAAATAAGCAAAAATATAAAGGTGTGGACAAACGATCGCGCACACGCGGACACCAAGAACAACTGTCATGTCATAGACGAAAATCAACAAGTGAGGCAGAACTATCATAGTAAAACGAGTACGTATGAAGAGCCAAAATAAAAAATATCAACAGCTATAAATATAAACAGCTTCACGCACTTTCCCGCATAGATAGGATAGTCAGAGAGAACCTAGTGTCAAGACATTCTGTTCCCCACTTTCCGAAATCGAGACATTGCGTGTTGAGGCGGAAGTCAACGCTGCGTTTGTCTTAGGTACTATTAGAGAAATGAAAATAATATATAACATTTCTCCTCAGTAGAAAACGAATCCACAACCATCGCCTTTAAAAGTTTTAACTTTGTTCAAATTAACCTATATTTTTTACTGTTCAGAGAATGCATGTTACAGTTTTTTTTTCAGTTTTTTGCATACTTCCCATTTAACAGGTAGGTAAGGCGAAAAGCAGAAAATCAAATATCGTAATACTAGCTGTATTGCGACACTTGATTCTCTGCTTTTCGCCGAATATGGTATGTATGCAAAATAAAAACTTTTCAGATAAATTACGGAAAAAATATTTTACCTCCTGGGGCTGTTTTTTACAAAAGATATTGTGTATCGAATGGTGAAACCCAACGTCACGCTTATACGGGAAAAATATAAAAAATATAGTCTTTACTACGGGATCGAATCCATTACCATCCTCGTGAATCAGACATTGTTTACTGCGCCACGATAGTCTCATACTCTTTATAAACACTAAATATAAATTATAATTGATTAACAATGAAGTTACTAGACACTTTGTATAGACATAATGGAATTGTTGTATCCATTGTTGCTTTAAGTACATCTGCTAATGCGCTTATAACTGAAGAACAGCTCTTCTAATACACTCCAACAATGAGAATCGGATTAATAAAATAAAGTCTATATAAGAATAAATGGCAATCAATAAGAACTCGACTACTATATTTTATTTTGTATTATTGTTATAAATAAAAATAGATTTAGAATACAAAAAGAACAAAAAACAATCGAACTAACACTTATCCAAAGCGTGAAGTTAACTAAATACTTAACTGAAATAAAAAAGCCTGAAACGATTTGTTTAGTTTTGTTTAATCCTTTTTTACTACAGGGAGTTTAAAAACAATATCAGCTTCCAATGAAATGCGTGCTAGATTTTTTTTGGATTTACAACAAGATTTTTCTGATAAGAACTTGCAACGTAATTTTAATCGACACATATAAATAAAATTAAGATGCCTGTATATATACCTTGTACTTTTTAGATAATTTCATAATTGCAATAACTACTTATTGACTTAAAACCAAACTACTCGACTGGGTATATCCTATTTTTATTCATTTTATTATTTATTTAATTATTTCCATATAGAAAATTATGTAGACAAAGATTTTTATATTTTTTTTATAGCTTCACACTGTATCCCGCACACAACAGGGTAGGCAGAGGGAAGCTAGTGTTAAGACACTCCGTTCCCGTTTATATAGTTTTTCTAAATATGTATATTTTAACAATTTCCTTTACTTAACTTTTTTTTAGCTTTGTTTCTATTCCAAGCAAGTCAAAAACATAAAAACCGTATAATAATTTATAAGTATGCAAATGTGTTACTTAATAGGCTGGAACGGGACATACCCAAAAGGCGCGAGTTCAAATCTTACTACTTTCGAAACACGTCAGTCAACATGCAGACTTTTGCTAATTTTGACGCAATTAAAAATAGGAAACAAGAAGGTTAAATTCTGAATTTCGAAATCTCTGCATCCACAGTAGGGTAGAGTAGGCTAAGATAACGTATATTAAACATTTTTATATTATTGATTATGTAGGCAAGTGCTGCATATCATTAATTCTATAATTTAAAATAATATTCATAAATCAGAGGGGATAAATGAAAATAATATATGATCATTCGCCCCAATGGGAATTGAACTTTCAACCCTCGCTTTTACGTTCAGATGCTGTCCCGCTGTGTCAGGACAGCTTCAACATAAAAACTAATATTCATAAACCAATTAGCAAAATCTCTTTCATTTATGTTAATCGATTTCGTCGACATTGTATATCAATACAACAATATTTTAGCTCTCACTAACATTTTAATTGTACTGTTAAATAATTATGAATTTTAATACACATTTTATAATTATTATTAAACATGTTATGATATTATGGGCGGAGATGAAAGTCATTGACATAAGATCTGGCAGATAATATGATACAAAAGAGGTTTGAAGCGAGACGAGAACTTTGCCGTGGATATGCCTCCATAAGCACATTGTCGTCATCCACTAACAAGCGTGAAAATACTGTCCTAATCTTTTACAATAGAAATTTAACACCTTAAAATTAACATAGGAGTATCTTTAAATCAAACTAAAAATTTATAGTAACATATAATAAAAAAATACACTTGCATATTTCGTCGTAAACCACTAACCTACTTGGCTTCGACTTCGTTAGACAATACGCAAACGGCGGGAAGGAAATAACTACAGTGGAATTGAAGTGCTCCCGGAAATTCTATAATAGTCGTGGAGGAATATGGTTTCCTCATATTTATGTACGTTTCCTTTTATATTAAATATACCTACTTCGAAAGTTTCAATTACTTCTAAAACAATATTACAAACAAAACATAGTAAAGAGGAATTAAGTAGCGAGGTAATATGAGGTACGCCGTATGAGGATTGCTTTCAATAAACCAGACACGATTGAATGACGCCCTTTTAGAGTCACTCACTTAAACGAATTGATTTATAGCGACGATTTCCGTTCTCACATAACTCTCATTTCATCTCAAACCAATAATTTACCAACTTTGGTTCATTAATAGAATAAACGGATGTTTCGAAAACAAGTAATGTTTACGATACACGACGTCGGTGTACGCACAAGGTAGCTAAATTTATATCCACCACAAGTAAACAACGTTTCAACTGTTTAATCGCGGTCGTTTCACTAACGTTACCATTTCAATTTCAGTTTTACGCCAAAACTATTATAATAATTGCAGTGCCCAAGTATTTTGTACGGAGAGAAAAATAAATCGTTGTTTAGCTTTTTAAAATTAGATTAACATTCTCGGCATAGTACGTGTGTTATAATGAACATGTTTATAAATATGTTACCGCTGTGTGTGATCTTGATAACTTCTACAAACTGTCCGCAATGAATCAGTATCGTCATATATAAACGCGGCGGATGTCGCGACCGACCGCCAACCGGCAATCGATAGCCTATTCTATTTCCGAAATTGCTATATTTGGGAAAATATTTTACTTGCATTCAGCAGTGAATATTAATTTTATGTATAACATTTAAAATATAGCATCTTCACACTGTTTTCCTTCTTTTTTCTGCATATCAAGATAGTCAAAGCGAAATTAGTGCCAATACTAATGTATGTTTGGGCATAATAATTATTAGGATTATTAGGATAATTCCTAATATAAAATATTATGCCCAAGCATACATGTATATTAAAGTCAAATATATTGGTATTCCAATATTTGACAATAACCAGAAATTGACATTTTTTTTACAGAACTGCATGGAAAAGTATATTTTATTGTTGATTATTAAACTGTCAAATAAAATAAAATTTATTTTAATATTATTGACACAACGAAGACATTTTCACATAGTGGGAAATTTGACTTGTCTGTCTGTTCTTAATTATGCCGAACTCCTATCACTGGGTTTAAGTTGCCTATGTTCACTGGAAATGTTGGTGTCCATAAAATTTGAAATGCTAATAACTATGTAGTATTGTTGAACATTTATTAATATATATTGTATTGTTGATAATTTATTAATAATTTTCTTACATTTATTCATATAAAAAATGCACATAACATAAATGCACATAAATTAAAAAAATAATGACCTACTACCAATGACCACAAGTATTATTCTTATTTAATTTATATATATGGACAAAAAGTTAGTATATTTTTGACACTCTTTCAAATAACTAAATATGTTACCTTACTTTAATCTTATTTTGTTATTTTTTGTTAAATATATAATTATTGTGTGATTTATATATGTATATTTTTGCCAAAAAGCAAGAAACGGAAATCTATTATATCAAAATATCAAATTTTAACCTAAGCCTATTTGAAGGAACACTATATAGAATTCTAATAGGTTTACATATTATTCATTATATGATTCTTAACTGTATTTCATTATTGTCAACATTTAATAAAATGTAATTTTAAAGTATATGGAAAGTTCAGAAGAAAATTCCGCGAAATAATAAAAAAACTAAAATATTAAGGTAATAATTCCGGTACAATTTTCCTAATCTTCAAGAGAAACGCTACAAGTTTATTTTTTTATATTATATGCATAAAACATTGAATACGCACCAAGTAAGTATCTCTAAATACTATAACATAAAATTATGTTTCATCTTGTAATATTAAAAACAGAATAACTTGAAAAATTACGTATCTTAGTAAACTTATATAGTTTTGCATCAAATCAAAACAAACACTGATGACATGGTAAACGGTATAAGCCGTGGAGCTCCCCCTACGTAATAAAATATTTTTGGCTCAACCTGCTAATTTCACTGTTGTGTAATAAAATCATCCCAAGAAATTATGAATAAGAATAGTTATAAAACATATTATTTAAATCTTTCCACTTACCAACTCTTGGTCGGGTGACAATGCCACCGCCATCTTTAAGACTAAATTGTCAGTTTACAGTTTACACGCTGTTGCCATCTAAAACTGCATACCCGAGCTATCATTTTAGAAAGTTTTTGTAAATCTCTTAACGTGTTGCATTCGTAGTCATTTTATAATTTTAAATATAAAGAATATACAATTTAGTTGAAAATAAGTCTAAAATAAAAAAATATATAAAATTAAACTTATATGAAAGTTTCGATTTATCGTCTAATTTCTAGGCAGATTAAATCTGCGGCATTCTCTAATATGGAAAGACAACATGTGAGTTTTAAATGCAAGATAAAACTGTAAAAGTGGAAAACGAAGTAAGTCTTGAGATCTTGAGATATATTTGTCTTTTCTTATTACTTTAATTTTCTATGATCCTTTAATTTTCTATGATCCTTTATTTTTCTATGATCCTTTAATTTTCTATGATCCTTTAATTTTCTATGATCCTTTAATTTTCTATGATCCTTTAATTTTCTATGATCCTTTATTTATAGCTATTAAATAATTTCTCCTCAGTTCAGATTTCAGCTCAGTACATTCGCTATAGGTACAATAATTGTTAATCTGTGCTCGAAATGTAGATCCTTTATTATTCTATATAGTAACATTTTTACTACTTCTCATGTCTGTCACATATGACAAATTAAAATAATATTTTTACTTTTCAGGATTGAGGTTAAAATATAATATATTAATATTATTGTTTAAATTTTAGTAAAAATGTCCACACGATGGTAAACCGATGTTATAATTATAAAATTAATAGATACCTAATATTTTTACATGTCCTGCGATATTTATATATTTTTATTCATATTTACAGGTATCCTATATATCAAAAGGGTAATCCACAGTTACGAGTTTTCTTGCCTAACTTTTGGATGAAACTAGTCCGTTCTCCGCCTCGTCAACAACCAAATATAATTGAATTTCATTGTTCAATGGAAATGACAAAATATGATGTTAAAAATTATTTAGAAAAAATCTACAATGTTCCTGTAGTGGACGTCAAAACACGCATCGCGATGGGTAAATTTAGAAAGGATATCGGCAAAGGTTATATAGTGAAAGATAATGATATAAAACATGCCTATGTTACACTAGTAAGTTTGCTTAAAAATTATTATAATGCCAATTTTTCCTTAATATATAAATTAAAGTTATATTCTAGAATAGAAATAATTGTCTATTCTATACATTAAGTACTTTAAATAAATGCAAACCTAATATTATAGAACTTATTTTACCAAAAAAGTGAATGGAAAATGAGTATCAATCAAGAATTATTTTATTAAATCAAGATTATTTCAATATTGACAATATTTATTATGTTGCCAGTATTAATAAAATTTTGCAATGTATATTTTTCTTAATAGAAGATATACTTTATTTTTAGCCTAAAACAATGAAATTTGAATTTCCTGATATCTTTGAAAAGAAGAAGGGTGATACCGAAGATGATGCCAAATCACTAGACGAAGCCAAAAATTCATTCAAAAAGTTCATTAGACGTAACAAAGATAGATCAGATGTTCCAAGCTGGTTTACAATATAGATATACAATGTGCTATGCTTTTTTTGTGTAGATATATCAAGTAAATAGATGTGTTAAGGTATTAATAAAAATGTACAAATTATTGTTCACACTTTTTATTGTAGATGATTAGACTATATTTTTTGAAAATTTTTAATCTATTTTTTAAAAATTTGTCAGTCAATACTACTCCGAGGTATTATTTTTTACATTAACAACTTTCTTCAATGTAGATTGAAGAATGTTGTATCTTAAAAGACATATAAAATCCTCTTATTATAAAACAAAACAGACAAATAATTAGTGCTATAATATTAACTACACTTGCATTTCACATTTCAGACAATTTTTATAAAATATGGAAGTCATGAAGGTAAATTAAAACATGTATTTTAATGTTGCATTTATTTTCTCTCAAAAACAAACTATAACTCAATAGTCAACATAATTGTTACATATACACATACTCAGTTATAGCTTTTATTTATACATAAAAAAAATATATAAATTTATCAAGTTTTTCTTATAAAAACTGATTAAATTAATCATTTTGGTTTTATAAATAAAAGCTATAAATGGATAATTAAAATTCTAGCATAAAGTTAAACAGGTAATCAACACCTTGTAGTATCTTTGAACCATTAACAAACTTAAATGTAACAATCAAACAAACATAAAAGACTTATATAAGACAGGAAGATCTTCATTTAAAATAATTAACATAAAATCATCTTATAAGTTTACTGTAATACACTAATACTAAAAAAGCAAATATAGATTACTAATATTCATCTAAGAAAACAGAAGAATGGCAGCGCGGGCATTCAGAGATGTCCAGCAAAAAAGTCACCTATAAAAAAAACTTTGGTTATTGAATATTTAAACTAATCACCACCGAAATATTTATTTGAATCTCGTACCCGTGGATGCGCTTCGCATTTAAGACGAATACGGCCATGGCAGTTATAACCGCATGACCGGCAAAAAACAAACGTTTTCTCTCGTCGACAGGAACATTTATTAGAATATGCTTCTATTATAGTGGGTATTCCACGTCCGACACGGTTCCCAATTTTGTAAACCTTGCCCGCAGCAGCCGCTACAATTGGAGTTGTTGCCGACTCCATTACTTGGTCTTTAATATTCAAACTTTAATATCTTAAATCAAAGAAGAAAATTTGAGTAAATTTAGAGTTCGCATGTGTCCAATAAACGACGACTGATAAATTTTTAACAGAACCGCCTTTTGATTTCGGAGGGTAAAAATAAAACAAAGACTACATAATCTGCCGACTTAAGAAAATACTGTGTTGCTATAAATAAATAAAACTAAAATTAGATATTTTTAAGATAATTGGATTTATCACTATTGTCATTAAAAAAGTCCTTAGCAATAGTTATAGGCAGATATAATACTTATTGTAAAACAATCTTTAACACTGTGAATTTAAATATTTTTTTTTCCATGTAGGACCAAATGGCATTTTTTTTCATATTTGTCTTTGGTAATATGTGAGTTCTGTTTTAGAAATAATAATTGTGGACTCACTTTATTTTTCGAAGCGCCATAAATGATATCTGAACACTTTATTTTACATACACATATTATTAGATACTGATTAACATCTATAATTAGAATTAAAGATATAAACAAACTTCTATCTAACTACTATCTGCTACTTCGCTTTTAACTAATAAAATCATGTATGTAAATAAAATTATAGCCTCATTTTAAAAGAATTCTGCTACTCACCGCAAAATGCAAACCACAATGGCACCATTGTGCGCGTTTGCTCATAAAAGTGCCTTGTTGGCAAAATTTGTGAAAAAGCAAGCTAAACAAACTATATGTACCGGAATCAAGCATATCGCCCTTATTTATTAACAAATATCATACTTATGAAAAAAGCCTCTAATATAATTTTAATTTAAATCCATACTTATATTATAAATGCGAATGTCTGTGTGTTTGTCTGTCACGCTTTCACGGCTAATCTACTGGTCCGATTTGGATGAAATTTAGAATGAAAGTAGTTAAAATGACTGTGTCTAACATAGGCTACTTAGTTTTTCAAAAATCAACCTCTAAAGGGTTAAAATAGGGGATGAAAGTTTATATGAAAAATCTACACCGCTTGACCGATTGTAACGAATTTTTGCATATATATAGTTGATAATCCAAGGTAAAACATAGGCTACTTTATTTTTCAAAAATCCACTGAGGGTTGCAATATACCGAAAAAGCCACGTAGATCACGCGGCGAAGCCGCGAGCGGACCGCTAGACTTTTAATATAAGACATAATAGTAAAAATTGTGACGTACCGATCTCGATGTCTGTAGGTATTTGTGTAAAGTAGATAATTAAGGGAAAAAGGCAATAATTAAGTGTCTTTATTAAAACGGTTTTCAAGAATCCGTTTCAAAATTATATTGTGTTAAATAACCATGTAATAAGATGATTATCAAAATGATGCATTTATTTCTGACTCTATTATTTGTTCTGTACGCTTGTGACGGCTGCAATTAATTTTATCAAGAATTATTACATTTTTATCTCGATAATCACACTTGTCAATTGCAGGAAACCATGCATTGTTTGTCATAGGTATGCGTTCAGATGATGTTGCATGCAACGTGTTGCTTATAAATTGTGAGCATTTCAGATTATACCAATGTATTTAGTAACGCCCAATGGAAAAGATGAAGTACGCTTTTTGTTTAATTTTAATAACTTTATACTGTATTGAATTTAACTATGGTCAAGATATTACGCCGCCGAAAAATATTGTCGAGGATACTGAAGATGAATATAAGCCTATTAAACGAGTAAGATAATTTATTATAAGTTATTATGTAAAAAAAATTGAATACCACACAATATCATATTACATAATTATATAAACACATAGTCAATTTATTCTCTACGCATTCCTACGTCTCTATACTTCTGTTTTCTGTCTTTAAAAGACCACACACCCTCTCCCTTAAGCTATTATTGAGGCCTCCAAGGAGAAATAAAGCAGATAGGCAAGCGTACTTTCCCGTCCTGACTAATTTTCTAGCCACTGATTGATTTTTTCAAGACGTTCTCTATGCAGAAATTATATTTTTTTTTATTTAAGTATCTCCTCCTACCGTTGTAACAATTTTGAAGTGTTTTACGTTTTCTTTATATTTACTGTTGCAATATTTTAACATTCCGTACAATATAATATTTATATCGTATAAATTTATTATTTCTCTCTGGCATGGTCCATGCAGGAAAAAGCGTGAAGCCGCAAAATCATTATTACACTCTGATGGTTAAGGGAGAAGAATCTTTTCAGCAATCCATTAATTCAACCGCGTTCATTTCACTGCATTGAAAGGGGCTCCTAGCAGTGTGTGGGAAACTGAAAAATTGAAACCTACCTGTACCTTGACTTAACTGATCACTTTAAAATGCATCTTAACGTTCACCGCCACTGTCTGAGCACGTCTTTCTACCTAAACAAATTAGAAAAAATCCTACTAATGTCGCCTATCCTATATAATCCTACTAATTCCATACTGATTTTTCCTCGCTGAAGATATTTCTGTGGGCTTCTATGGGGTCTGGGGCTGCATTCCGAGCAGGCAGAAAACTTTTCGAATATTACATCGTTGTTATACAATGCGCTTCTACATACTTGTCCCGTGTACAAATTATTTAACAAATTTGTTATTAATTCCGAAATATCTATTTATATTGAATTGCGTCCTTAGAAATACAAGTATTTGTATTTTCACGTACAGCTTGCAAGTGTCCTTTTTTTTAGCTTCACGATTTACTTTTTAAGTTTAGTTTTTTTTTAATAATTACTATTATATAAATAATGGTTGTAGGTGTTAAGACAAGACATGTCGCAGGCTCCAGAAATGCCACCACCACCACCAGATATGCAATCGATGAATTTTGAACCTGATTTCCGCAGAAAAAGAGAAGCAAAAGGAATAAGCGGCGCGTTACCAACACGAAAAGGATGATTATATTAAATAACAGTATTTCGTATTCTACATATTATTTAGAAACCTATTATTAATGTTATTAAATGGTTGCAATTTTAGCGTTTGTGTTTTATTTTTACCTATTTACAATATAAATATATATAATTGTTCTAATTGGGCAGTATGGCTTAGATGAAATTTCTATTATATTAAATTTTAACAAAGTTATTTTTATATCGTTTTCAAAATTACAAATACATAATATAGTAAACACATGTATATGGTCATTTAATATATCTTATAACAATATGAATCTTTTAAGCTTTATACATGAGCGAAAGTGAAAGAAATAAATCAGTATATCACTATATAGTGATATACTGACTTATTTCTTAGCTAGTAGATGAAAACTGCTGATACATATTGATTTCTATAAATAAAAATAATTTGTCAAGTAAAATAATTTCTTTCTTTTTTCATAGTAACTTAGCTATCAAATTATCCTTTTTTTGTTATTAAAAAGCATATAGAGCTTATAAACATAATGAGATTTGTATCGAGAATCTATTTGGCTTTACACACAATGATTCTGGGCTTTGGTCCTAAATAGGGAAATAAAATATATTTATGTTTCTTTTAACTGTCTTGCATAAGACAAGCAAAGAATAAAAAATGGAGAGCTTTGACACTAAATTCCCCTTTAACTACCATCCAGATGTGAAGGTTAGATCAAATAAATATGTAAAAAACAATCCTAATATTTTTTTAAAAGTTCTTCGTTTATTTTTATCTAACACAACCATAAATAGAAATATAGAATAGCAACTTTTACTTGTATGTCAAATGTCACAGTCACATGTGTTAACGACATCTGAATGTCAATATTTAGTTGTCAACGTCAAACCTGAAAGATCAATGATCTATTACCTCATAGGCTCATAATTTTCGATCTTTCAAAACCATATCAAAAATAACTATCTATTTATATTTTAAATGACTTATTTATAAATTAATTCGACTACAATATCTCATATAGTTGCTAAGCAATATGTTAAGAGCTTTAAGGAGGTCACCAGATTATATTGTAAGAATCCAAAACCGAGTTAAATTTCCAGAAAAATTCAAAGGCACTATAGTCGAAAAATGGGCAAACTACTGGAAAAATTTGTTCATAGATTATCGACAAATGTTGCAAGATTTACGAACAGATATCCAAGATGATCCACGAAAAGCCATTATTTGGAGTGCCGGTTTAACCACACTTTACGCACTGGCAAGAAATAACCCCACCGAATTAGATTTTAAAGACAATCTCAAGAAAGTAGCAAATGATGTAATTTTAGTAAGTGATGAGTGTAGAAATCCAAAGTCTATAGATTACCTTAATTTCATACAAATGAGTTACAATGAGGAACTGATTCATTACAGATCTTTTGGAGTAATTTCTTTCATGTATACTTCTGATTTAAATGATTCCTGTGATTTATATAAGGCTCATTGCCGTTACTTACAACCTTCTTACTTTAACATGCTTACAAAAATTGTGGATGTGGGTTTCATGGGTAAATGGTGGAACACTCATATTAAGACAACTAATTATGATGTGAATCCTTTAGAAAAATGAGTGGTATATATTTATTTTTTGTTAATATGCTGTGTCCTAGCCTTGCCAGGCACAGTTTAATATTCTTTTCAGTTTGAAATAGAATTATTATACACTAAGTTATGAATGGCTGTAAATTAAAAATAAAAGATAAAGGTTTTGATGAAAATGTTTGTATTTGTTTTTTTTTGTACTAATTAATAAGTTTTAAACAATGAATGTATAAAAACTAAGACTTTCTAACAAACCATCATGCACAAGAACTATTCTAAAATGCAATCTAAAAATGTTATGTTTCTGTTATTATTAAATGTTAATTAACATATATGAACACTTTTGTATATTTAATTTTTATTTTCCAAAAAAATCTAAATAAAAACCTTCTATTCTCTATAAAAAAAGAAAATGGTAAATTTTAAACAGTTACAAATTGTGTTTCACTCTCATATTTTAAATTCTGTAATTGAAAATGTGTTTCTTGACAAAGAAAATTAAGATTAAAAAAAATAATATATAATTAAATTAACATAAGCCATTGTTATCTTCATACACACCATGAGTAATAATTAGCAATAAACCTAAAAATTAATGTATCACCCCGTATTAAAAAGCCTAAAAATATAAAATAGTTACTGATTTATCAAAAACATCAATAAAATAAAATCAACCCTTGATAGAAAAATAAACACTAGCTTGTTGATTAAAATTATTAACTTCATACAATTGACATACATACATAATACAGTTATGTAATATAAAATTATAAAAAACGTTTTAAAAGTATCATTATAGATATAGTACAATTATTTAAACTGCACATTAAATTGAAGGACATTGTTAATGCGGGAGCAGTTTCAACAATTGGCTATACACTTATTTCATGCATTATTATTGCACAATTATAAACATAATATAAAAGATTATCAACAACTGCATAACAATTAACTGGCAGACTTGAACAAATTTAACACTGTTTATTGTTTTATTATAATAAGGACATGATTTTGTGTCAAAAAGGTAGATCCATTCTACTTGAAAGATTTTAATGGAGAACATTCTGGCTGTCTTATTTTTTTATTATTATTTAAAATAAATATGACTATTAAATGTAAAAATTATTGTTGAATATATGATATTAAAGTTTTAATTGAAGCTAGTTGGATCCCCCTTTGAGCCACACAGCGCATGCTCATTGGCTCTATTGTCATTATCACTATTTAAACTATTTTAATGGTTTTTGTATATATCGTTCACCAAGCATTGGAAACAAATGTAGCTTGTAGATCAACATCATTATACAGTCTTCTAATTTTTGATCAGGCTTACATAAATGTTAGTTCGGACTATCTAAAATTTTATAATATTACAATTTATCATACAAATTATACCAGTTATGAAAAAACTAAAACGTAGTTACATGAAAAATTTACACTATCACAATATATTTCAGACTTTGCTTATAAGTACTTATATCTTTATGTAAGAAAAGTGTTAAAGACTACAAAACCTGACAATTATTATAGCGGCAACACATTCATCACAGATACATGTATATTCAGTAATCACAGGACTTGTAATAAGAAATCATAAGTACATACATACTACAATAATTACAAAACTAATAAGAGAAAAAAAAAACTAAAATAAAATAAACAAAACCTTTTTTGAATTAATCTCAAAAGTTTAAATACAATATAAAAAGCAAATTCTCCTCTTCTTTTAAAACAAATAATACACAATACTACAATCATACTAAAAATACCAAACGGAATTAAACTAAAAAAATAATGATTGCGTCATCTAGTCGGTGTTCACTAGAGAAGGATGACGTTGTGCATGGCCTCGTGCAGCTGCAGGACATCGTCGTAATCTTCTAAATCGTCGTCCAGAAATCGTTCGTCATCTGTATAAATAAGCAAGTAATATATTAAATAAATTCGAAAATAATACATCTAAACCTTATAGGAAAGTATCGGATTCTAAAAAAATATTATAATAATTTAATTTCTCCTCTATTATAAAACATATTTAATTAGTTTAATTTGTAATTCTTTATTCATCAACTTCACTCTCCCCACATAGCAGGGAAAACACAATAAAAGAAGGAAGTAAAAACACTCCACTCTCGTCTGTAAGAGATTGCTTGAAACAATAAGACCGCCTTTGCATATGTTTTAAATTTATAAAAATATTTCTTGTATATTTTTATTTCTATAATAAGATAATTTTTATATATAATTATTTGGGATATATACCGTCACCAAAGAAATCGTAATCTTCATGATCGTAAAGCATGTCTTCCAACGAGGCGTCCGAGTTCTCTTCGAAGATCTGATCGACAAAGTCGGGCCGGAGGTGAGCGTTGCTTCTGTCCTCATACAGGTTCACGGTCAGCAGCTTGTGGTTTTCATATTCTATTGGCTGTAGATTAATTTGGATTATTTAATTATATGTCGATGGCCCCTAACTAAAGTATCGTAATTGTATTTTACCATTGTCATAAGTAAGGTTGGTAAAAGATTTGTATGTAGATTTATATTAAATACATTGGTTAAAAAGATAAACTATTTGCGCAATTGTTATAGTCGTGAACGTTTTTAAAGCAAGTAATATAATTTATTATATTAGTTTATTATCTATTTTTTTTTTCGTTTTATTAAATCAAAATGCAGTTTGATTTAATAGAAAGAAACGAAACAATTTAGTCATTTTTTAACTACAGAATCGATTTTCGAGTAGTATCGAGCTCGATGTTACCATCCTTAGTGTAAATCTCTTCTTGGCGATACTAATAACTGGTAATCGAGATTAATCGATTTTTTTACTATAAAATCGATTATCAAGTAGTATCGAGGTTGATGTTACATCCCTAGTATGAATATGTTCTTGGCCAATAATGATAACTGAGAATCGAGACTTGATAACTAAATGTTAGATTTTTGTATTATTTAGTGGAGTATTATCGGCATGAATAGCGGTACCGGTCGGTCGTGCAGCGCGGCGGCGGCGGCGGCGGTGGCGGCGAGGCGCAGCGTGAGCGCGCGCGGCGTCGTCCGCAGCGCGTCGCGCGCCGCCAGCACCAGCGCCTCCGACACGCTGTCGCAGCCGCACAGGTCCAGCTCCTGACCACACCACCATATTATATTACTTATTATATGTTTATGTGTGTTAATTAAAATACTATATGTACCTATTTTGTGATGTATTTGAGATATTATCTGGTTCTGATATTATTATTGTAATAAGAGCTTGTACAATAGTTCACAATTGTACAAAGTGAAATGTTACCTATTACTATTTAAGCAAATATTGTTTTACCTGTAGCAGTAAATGCAAAAGGGTAGTTCCTAATAAAAAGTCGAAATTAAAAAAAAAACAAAATATTACAATAAAATAAGATATAAGATGTAATAATAAAAAGATGTATAGCAATCATATCAAGAATTTATAAAATTTGTTTCAAATTTTAATTTGTGTAAACTTTGTAAAATTTAAAACCAAAATTATTAATTTAATAATAATATCCTGCCAAGGACACCTTTGCTTGCCTTTCGTCTGTCGCGCTTTTAAAGGATTTTTTTTAATAATTGAGTGGCATTTAAAAGCCGGTAACGCACCTGCAGCTCCACTGGCAATACACGAGCATGTCACATACGTCACGAATTCATATTCGCCTACCATCAGATAGCCCGAACGCCCCTTAGCCTTAGCCATTAGTATAAAAAAAAAGAAACAACCTGCACATCCCCTCAAACCCCGACACTCTTACAGTATAGTCTCAAACGGCGCGTCAGACAACGCAGGGTTGCCGCGCGCAGTAAACACCGCAAGGCGGGTTAGGGTTGTGCAGTGCGTGCATATCGACGTAACCCACCTTCAACGCCCGACACTCCCTGAGCACGGTCTCGAAGGGCGCGTCGGAGAGCGCGGGGTTGCCGCGCGCGGTGAGCGCGGCGAGGCGCGGCAGGGCGGCGGCGGCGCGCGCGCCCGCGTCGCTCAGCGCCGACAGGTACGACACGTCGAGGTGCGTGAGCGACGTGCACGACGTGCACACTGCTGTTATACCGTCGTCTGTTACGCCTGTGTGGGATGGAAAATTACTAAATTATATTTCATTTCATGAAAAACGTATTTTTTTTTTAATTTTTTATTTCAATATTTTTTATATTATTTTATTTATTTCTTACATAGCAGGTACTATAAAAATATCAAACTGCACGATAATAACCGCAATAGTGTGAAACTGTGTCGCGCCAAATAGCTGTAAATTAGAACGTTGATACGTTCTAATTAATAAATTGATTTCATAGATAGAATTAATGTATAATACAGATGAACCCGAACTAATAAAACAAACTATTAAAAAAATAATTAATATCAAATTTTGAATATTGGAACTAATCTTAAAATTGAAATTTATTTAAGTTATTAATTAAACAACTCAGCTCCACTCAGTTGAATATTGAAATAATTTTCATTTGCTATT
This sequence comes from Dryas iulia moderata, assembly GCA_019049465.1. Taxonomy (NCBI): domain Eukaryota; kingdom Metazoa; phylum Arthropoda; class Insecta; order Lepidoptera; family Nymphalidae; genus Dryas; species Dryas iulia. The sequence continues at coordinate 4,585,128 of CM032433.1, read as the reverse complement.
TGTTTTCATTTTATTACTTAAGAAATTTTAACTTATATTCTTATAACATCTTTACGTCATGACCCATGTTTATTAAAAAAATCAACAATATCATAATATAAAATCTGTCTTAATCATAATTATGATTATTACAATGTGAAGCAGCTCTATATGTGCTTGAATTCATTCGTAAAGAACAAAATATATATTTACACTAAACTCACCAGAAACAGGAAAACTTTTCCTCGAATTACAACTGGAAACATTCAACGACTCCAACTTCGGACAGGACTGGGCCACAGTTTTCAACACCGCGTTCGTTATATAGATATTTCTGCTCAAATTCAATACCTTCAACTTGGTCAGACCAGACAAGGCAGAACAAAAGGCTTCACTATTCACATTAGGCAGACAAAGATCAGACGAGGTGTATTCACTTAGCGATAACTCTTCCAATTTGGGCAGCTTATTCAATATTAAAGGTATCACTTTCCACATTGTAATGGGACACACATCTAATTTCAGCGTAGTTAAACTCGGTAAAGTTACTAATGCGGAACTAAGCACCGTCCCTTGAAGACTATAGCAGTTGTAAAATGCTAATGAGGTCAGCTTGGAAGGGCTGGAGCTGGTTAGGAACAGTCCTGTCACATGCGTGTTGTTGGCCACTGTTAGACTTTCTATACAGGAATCATTTTTCACAAGCTGTACTAAACTTGAATCTGTCAACTGAAAATAAAAAATACAAAATGTTATCTAATATATAAATTATATTGTATAATTATTTTTTTTAGCTTTACGCTGTATCCCTCACACAGCTTGGCAGGCAGAAGAAACCCGGCGATAAGACATTCTCCACTTTCCTCCGAATTCGGAGGCAATGCGTGTTAATTGGCGGAATTTAACACCGCACTTTACCTCGACACCAGAACGAAAAAAATGAAAATATTGAATATTTCCACTCCTCGAGTGGGAATCGAACCCACAACCAGTCGCTTTACAGACACACTTTGTGCTTCTGTGCCACAACTGGCCCCAAATACTTACTTATTTATTAAATAATATGTTCTACAATATAAATAACATTATAAAATAGTAAATAAAATTAAAAAATAATACCTTGTTACACGACACAAATGAGAGACTCCTCAGATGCCTGCATCCATAATTTAGAGGGTTCCAATTTTTTGTATGCATTCCAGTGACCTAAAATGTAAATAATTTACTTTAAATATTTTTTGAGAATTACATAGAAAATAACATACCTAAAATTTTTAACATGAAAGCAATACTGATAAAAAATATTTAATATTAATAATGAAAAAATATAGCAAAAATGACTTGACTACAATCAAATTTAATATAAATACGAACAACATAAGACAAAAGCTCCTTAAAATTCGAACAGAATCTCCAAATAGGAAAATAATACTTAAGAAAAACACTCAACATTGCCGGCAAAAAAATTATAATAAAAAATTTCCCCAATACACCTTTATTTCTTCCGTATGGGCATACAAGTTGAAATGATAACAGTGAAAAAATAATTAAAAAATATATTATATTACTCCAAAGGCAGATAAAATTTGGCAACCAAAAAATAATATTAAACAAAAAAAATATTCAAATAATTCATCTTTTTTTTTTGTTTGTGTTTTTTAAAACACAAACAAAAAAAAATGCCGACAAAAAAAAAGAATACACTTAACTCACCTTTATCTCCTCGAGATGCAGACAGAATTTGCCGATATATAGACAACATTTTAAAAAATATCCAATAAACCTTAAGCTCGTCGAAACGCAGACCAAACTTAATGACAAAAAAAATTAAATGTGACCTTCAGTTCCTCGATATTTGAACAGATTCTGACAAAAAAATAATAAATATCGACTCACCTTAACCTCCACCAGGTGCCTTTCGACATAAATATAATTGTTGAAAAGAGAAGATGATAACATACTTTAAAGTTCCTCCAAATGCAGACAGGACTTGCCGAAAGTAAATAATAATTTAAAAAAGAGCATAGTGACCGTCAGCTCCTCTAAACACAGACATACCTTACCGACATTTTTTTAAAAAAGTACATAGCAAGTGACCTTCAGTTCCTAGAGATGCAGACAGAACCCGTCGAAAAGAAATATTAAAAAAAAGAACATAATAAGTGACCTTCAGCTCCTCTAAATCCATACCAGAACTCGCCGACAAAAAAATATTAAAATAAAAGAACATAAAAGTGACCTTTAGTTGGAGATGCAGACAGAATCCGCCGACAAAAAAAACATAACAATTTACTTTACCTCCCCGAAATGCAGACAAAACTCGCCGACTAAAAAAATGTCTTAAATAAAGAACATAACAAGTAACCTTAAGCTCCTCGAGGTGCAGGCAGAACTTGCCGACAAAATGATATTTAAAATAAAGAACATAACAAGTAACCGTCAGCTACTCAAGATGCAGACAAAACTCGCCGACAAGAAAAATATTAAAAAAAAGAACATAACAAGTGACCTTCAGCTCCTCGAAATACAGACAAAACTCGCCGACAAAAAAAATATAAAAAAAAAGAAACATAATAAGTGACCGTCAGCTCCTCGAGATGCAAACAGAACTTGCCGACAAAAATAATTATAAAAAACATGACTAGAGGCCTTCATCTCCTCGTGATAAGAACAGAAAAATGTGGCGAAAAAACACATTACAATCAACTCACTTTAACCTTCTCCAAATGCAGAGGAAATTTGCCGACATAAAGACAATAATTAAAAAAAACATCCAACAAACCATCCAATCAACAAACAGCTCCTACAAGTGCAGACAAAAATCACCGACAGAAAAAAAATAAAATTAAAAAAAACAGAACACCCAACAAACCTTCAGTTCCTCCAAATGCGGACAGAACTTGCCGACAGTGTGGGCGGTGCGGTCGTTGAGCGCGGACCAGTGGTGGTCGATGTGGAGCCGCAGCAGCGAGCCGCCGAGCCGCTGCAGCACGCGGCGAAGCACCGCCGTCGTCAGCGTCACCGGGACGTGCTGCCACCACGATGTTTTGAATAGACGGATACCTTTATTACAAAAATATTGCTGTGAATTGTAAATTCTGGCTATATCTGGCATACAGCAGGTAGTAGGAATCGAAACATTCCGTTCCCCACTTACAGCCGAATTCTGGAGGTACTACGTGTTATGAAACGGAACTTAACGCCGTGCTTTGCCTCGACACTAGAGAAAGATAAGAAATTGAAATATTTAGTATTTACACTCTTCGAGTGGGAATCAAATTCACAACTAGTTGCACGTTGTGCCCTTGCGCGAATATAAGTAAATCTAACATACTGATAGGTGAAAGAGAGAGATAATCATAACTCCAAGTAATGATGAAACCCACTACCAATGACAGTTATACACTGCCCCTCTAGGAACTGTACATTTTTTTATATACTTTTAGATAATAAATATAACATATATTTATCTTGAATATATTTCTTTAAGCAATCATTTATCATATTCACATAAAGACAAATAGTGACTTACTTTGTAAATACTCTTGGACCATGCTTTGCCACTGCTTGCTAACTCTTTCAGATCGAATTAAATCTCTAATAGGAACATATTCTAAAATGTGCGTTAAACAATCCCTATTCAATATATCTAGGATGTTGTAAGGCCTTTCGCTGTCATCTTCAGTTTCTTCATTTTCCTAAAACATTATTTTTATTAAAAATTTCAATTATTAAAAATAATTTGAATAATTTTATAAGTAAATAATACATACAGTAACTTCTTCATTAGGTTCTTCCTTGTCTACTGCTCCTTCTATATCTGATGGTTCAACAGCTTCAACTACAACAAAGATTTAGGTATATTAAATTCTCATTTGAGGCCATTGTAGTGTTTAAAGTCAAAGTCAAATAGTTTTATTCAAAATTACAAGTTACATGCTTCATTTTTTGAATGTCACATAGTCTACCACAGGTTCACTAAAGTTAATGCCTCAGACCTGAGAATAGCAGTTGTGTGAGCAATAAATCTGTATGATTTATTGCTCACAGTGATACTTTTGAAATAGACTGGAGTGAGCATTTCATCATTTATAAAATCTTTAACTAGGTATTAACCTATTGTGGGTTTGGTTCCCACTCAAAGGAGTTATCATAATTCAATTATTAAATAAGACAAAGCATGGTGGAGTTCCACCACTCAACACACAATGTCTCTAATTTGGGCAAAAAGTGTCTTCACTTTTTGCCTACTGTTATTACTAGATTTTATGATGATGATACTGATGGTATATAATAATGGTATACAATGATAAAAAGCAAATTTGAATTATTAATTTACAAAAATATGTGTTAGTAGTATAAAAAGTGACCAGCTGTTAATTTAAAAAGTGATTAACATGTTTGCTTCTTTTATGAGTAACAGCTGCATTTAATTGCACACATTACCATAATTACAATAGTTTTAAATAGAAATACATATGTATTTCAGTTCTTTTTAATAAATTAAATAATAAATATACATTTTATAGAAATAAAAGAAGGCTCTCTCTCTCTCTAACCTCTGTTATCATCTCGGCGGCTATTTGACCAGTGAACTTTGCCATCAGCGTCTTCTAAGGGTTGATGCCAGCTATCAGCTGGTGATATTCTTAGATTTCGACCACGCAAAGTTTTTTCATGAGGAGGGGCTTGTAGAGCTCTATAATATTTTTATGTAATATGTGTTAGAAACATTTAGGTACCATAAATTTTTAAATAAAAAAGATATCATACTATGTTCAATTGTTCATACTTATTCAGTATGGAATATTTTTCTTTTAACCATTGTGCTATATATAATAGTATGCAAACTGCTATTGTAACAGACCCTAATATCATCACAAAGATCAGAGAATAATTAAGAATTAAATATTGTATTACTAACAATATCTTCACCATAAGGTTAGTGATGTGCGAGTGCTTTACAAATTAATTTAGGCTTTTGTCACACTGCAAGCAGTAGCCACTGTGGCTCTAAATTGCAGAAATAATATGAGATAGTTTTGATATTCCTTGATAAATATAAAAATAACAATTAATTCTAAAAAATGGCTTAAAAAATGTGAATTTCTTTTCATACAATAGGACAAATAATATAACATACTTGTGAGCATCAGAAGGATTACTAAAAGTAACAAAAGCATATGTTGGTGTTGGACTTCTGTTAGATATTTTGTCTTCCATTCTTAACCAACAGCTCTTGATGAAACCATATTGAGCGAATACTGCAAAGAGCTCAGATCGGGTGGTCTGAAATCAAGAATTGTTTATAAATATAGTTTTTTTATCTCCGTGGGTATCCATTGCCATCACATTATAATTCACTCATTTAAATTAAACAAAAAATTGACTTATTCATTAATAAAAGTGCTATTTTGTTCGCTAGCTAGCATTAAGTTGTCTCTTAGCAATCTAAAATACATATTGTTCACTAAGTAGCTTCATATAATCTTTAGCTACGAATATTGTTATTGACTTCAAATTTCTATCAACTTCCAAAAAATACCACATTTGCTAGACAAAGAAATTTTCACAAACACAAAGTATTTAAAAATATGTATAAATTTGACATAATAATCGGTTTACTTAAATTTATACTGGTATCATGTTTGTAGTAAAATATACAAATGGTCTGGCAAGAACATTATATGTAAATAATGGTGCACATGTTTGGTAGGTGCACATGTTTTATAGACGTAAATTACTGGTTAAAATACTTTTATAGATAAAAATATTAAAAAATGTGGTGTATTTAAATTACTTTTAACAATCTTTATATTAAAATAAAATTAAGCTAAATCATATTTAACATATTTTCGTTTAACAAAAGTTTTCACTCTAAACTACAATTCGTCTATAATAATAATCGGATATAATTTATTTTTACATACATAGTAAAATATTTAACAAATTTTAGAAATGAGCATATTTATTTTACCTTGGGTGGTAGATTCGATACGTATAACTTTCTGATAGGTATTCCATCTTCAGTGTGTGTAGGAACACTTAAACCAAACTGTTGATTTGAATTTAAAGCAACTGAAAATAAAGAAATCGATTATTTTAAATAACACGTATTCAATGCACGTACTAAAATACGAAAAGTACATACAAAGCTTTCTATGGACAACGTGAAATACTTCGTGATTGAATAATCCTTCATCTTCATCGTCGAAATACATGGCTTAAAATCAATATAAAGTGGCAGTGATAACTTTAGACTGATTATACACACAGCTAATATTCAAACATTAAGTTCTTAAATGACTATGAAACACAATGAATTTGATGTATACACTTAACAAAAATTACTATTCGCAAATGCAATCAACATACAACGGTCGTGATTTTTTTCGTTGAGTGTTGCCTCGTGAGAGTATTATGTTGTTTTGGTGTTGCTAGCAAGTAACTAGCAAAATGACTTTTAAATGCCAAAATTAAAACAATATGACAGTCACCAAGCAAGAAGCTAAAATATGTTTAGATATCTAAAGTTGTTGATATTTATATTCTTATATCTACTTAGCTTTAATTTATTGAAACGACAATAACAGATTTTTAAAAACTATTAATTATATATTAAAATTGAATGTATAGAGATTAGTGTGGATAATATTTATAAATTGCAAAAACAAAATTTCGTAATGATATTACATATTATAAATAATTATTTTTGTACACATAAAAAAACAGTTGGGGCCAGTCATGGTGCAGTGGTACAAGCGCGTGACTGAAAACGACTGGTTGTGGATTAGATTCCCACTCGTGGAGTGGAAATATTTAATATTTCCATTTTCTTCGCTCTGGTATCAAGGTAAAGCGCGGCGTTAAGTTCCGCCACTTAACACGCAATGCCTCCGAATTCAATGGAAAGTGGGGAACGAATTGTCTTGACACTAGGTTCCCTCTGCCTACCCTGATGTGTGCGGGGTACAGCCTGAAAATAAAAAAAAAAAAACAATTTCAAGCTTTTTACTGCAGATAGTCAGGGAGGACCCAATGTCAAGAACTTCTATTTTTGTTAGATAAAACACATACACATGATTTTTGTATATAGAATATTTTATAAAGATAATTCTAAGTCCAAGTGATCCGTTCGCACATCGCACTACAAGATTTTTTTACTGAAATTTGCATATTATCTAAAATGTAAAGGTACTAAAGCTTTGTGTTGTCTTTAATCATTATATTACATGTTATTTTAATTCCGGAAAGAATTATTTCAAAATATATTCCAATATATTTTAGAAAACAAAGTCACCAAAACATTTTCCACACTTAATTTTGTGAGTTTGACCACTCTTCTAGTTTCATATTATTAAAAAAGTATTTTTTCAAACTACTGCTGTTCATAATGTGATAACTTGAGAAATAAAAATTAAATATCACCTTTATGCACCATTTCCATTGGTCATCAATTATGTTATTTGACAGTTGACAATATTTATACTGACAATAACATCTTCATTATCTATTACAATATACACATGAAATTGTCTTAGATGTTGTCATTGCCCTGCTACTGCTATAGTCGAAGAGATATAATATTTATCTAATTTTCTAATGTCAATTCTAGGTAAACCTTGTAATTTAATTTGTTAGATATAGCGAAGCTTATTTATTAATTTATTAACGTAATGTTTTATGTGTAATTGTTGTATTTGCACGGTTTCTTTCAATCTCTTTTAATAATTTAAAAATAAATAATGGGAGATGTAAAAAGAAGAAATAAAAATGTTCCAAAGAGCGACGATAACATAAAAAGTGAGAAAGTCAAAAACCTTCCAGAAAAAGAGTAAGTAATTTGCAATATTATTTTGCTACTTTAATTTGGGTCCTCAAATGCAATTGCTAAATCATAATTATATTGATTGTAAAAGACTCGCACATAATTGAAACTTTTAATAATAAATATAAATTAATTGCAGATCACTTACCAAGTCACTACCACTTCGAATTATGTCTCGAAGTGTAGTAATAACATCCCTTCTTGTGATAGTATATTATTCTTCTAAAGAGAATATAGTGACATTTGCAAAACAATCTGAACTATTGCCAGGAAAAGGTATAATAGTAGAATGTTCTCCTGAATATACAAAAGAAGTAGTAAAATATGAAGGCTGCATTCCAAGAGATTGTAAGAGATTTGTTAGTGATCAAGTAGTATCAGAAAGAGAGGCAGAAGAGTTATTGAAAATAGCACAAAAAGGTTTAAAGCATGGAGGATCTTATGGTGGAGCATCCATATTAGATTTGCACAGTGGTGCACTATCAAAAGGACAGCATTTTGTTAATATTTACAAGCTTAAAGATATGAAAAATATTTTCACTCAAAATGATTTCAATGTTTTTAGGGTATGCTCATTTTTTAAAGATGTTCTTCTACTTAAGATTTAATAAATATGGAAATGAATTTAATGAATAAAGTATCTATTTTATTTACAGGTGGTGAAAGAAAAAATTAAACACACTATTGCTCATCATTTTGGAGTAAGACCAGATAAAATCTATTTGACACATCCCACATTTTTCTCAGAAATAACACCAAAGAAAGCTGTCACAATTCATGATGAGTACTGGCATCCTCATGTTGATAAAGTAAATATCCATGTCTGATGAATATTGATTGAAGAAAATAACAGTTTTTTTTAACTTTTGTTTTAATGATGTTTATTTATTTTTCAGGAAACTTATAAATCATTCCACTACACAACATTGCTCTACCTTGGTAATTATGGAATTGATTTTACAGGAGGCAGATTTGTCTTTATTGATGACAAATTTAATAGTACTGTAGAACCTAGAAAAGGAAGACTAAGTATGTTCACAAGTGGTGGAGAAAATCCACATTATGTAGAAAAAGTATTATCTGGAACTAGATATGCAGCAACAATTTCATTTACATGTGATAAAAACTTTGCAATTGAGGATCCAAGTATTAGTAAATACTCAGTTGTAGATAAATAAAACATTCCAATATTATAAGTATAATTTGTTTTATTTTTCATATATAGCATTATCTTCAGGAAATTTGGTGTGTACTACTTCTTAAAGGAAGCCAGATTTTTATGTTAATTGCTGCCCACCTTGTTATTTCATCACCATGTCTTCACTCCCTCTAAAAAGATCCAGAACTTGCTTACCCTCAATAATTTTGGTTGGTCTAGACTGCACTCCATCCCAAGCATTCAGTATTTGGTAGATTTTAATTCTGAAACTGCTTCCAGATTTATTGTTTTGGTCCACTTCTCCTGGTAAACTTAGGCGTTAATTAAGTTACAAATCAATAATTCTGGGGCAATCAGTAAATCCACTTACCAACATCAGGGATCGTAGCGATTTCGAGGATACCACTTCAAAGCTATTTAGGTAGCACTAACGATACACCGGTTTTACCAGAAGGTGACCCAGTGTGTATAAGTTGTAGTGACCCTGTCCGATTTTGTGAGACATTACTTCTTCACCGATATTATTGCAGGGCCTACCTGCGCCCAATATTGTACCCAACGTGTTATTACTACATGTGCGAGTTCTCTGCATCGTATTAGAGAGCTAACATTAAAAGTTGCAAGGGTGATTTTCCCTCTAAATTTGTGCGTCTTTGCACGAAAATGTACATGTTTCTTAGGATTAAAAAAGTTTTGATATAAATAACTATAGTAGTCTTTAATGTTGTTGAAACCAAGTTTTTCATTTGATTGCAGCATCTAGAACAGAAAGAAGGTACTTTGAATTCGTATTCGTGCTTCGACTTTTTATATATGAATGTACATGTACAAACATATATTTTCTTTTATATTGTAATATTTCAAAATAGTTATTTTTTACCTTGTTAAATACATTGATATATAAAAATACTAGCGGCCCGCTCGCGGCTTTGCCGCGTAACTACATACATACATAATTGTTGCGGTGAATTGCAACCCTAGGGGATGGATTTTTGAAAAATAAAGTAGCCAATGTTTATCCTTGGATTATCAACTATATTTATGAAAAAAATCATTACAATTGGTCAAGTGGTGGAGATTTTTCATACAAACTTTCATCCCCTATTTCAACCCTTTAGAGATTGATTTTTGGAAAAATAAGTAGCCTATGTTAGACCCAGTTATTGTTACTACTTTCATTCTAAATTTTATCCAAATCGGACCAGTAGATTAGCCGTGAAAGCGTGACAGACAAACACACAGACATTCCCATTTATAATATAAGTATGGATCAATGTATTTAACAAGGAAAAGGTATTTTCATACCAAGAATATTTGCTTTAAGAAAAAAGATATTTGCTAAATCATTTTTCCATAGGACAACAAATGATGTTTTTTAATCAAATTATAGTTTGCTGCTTTGTATGAAGAAAAATGTACAGATTGTAATTTGTAGGTGCTCAGTATACTTTTAAAAAAAGCAATGTAAGAAAACCATAGTCATTTTTAATATGTATTTAATCTGTGGTAGAAAGTAGTGCCACAACAAGGGTCAAAATAAAATGTCAAAGCAAGGAAAGAAAAGAACAACAAAATCAATCGACAATCGATTTTTGACGTGAGGAACGGAGTGACGTTTTGTTTACTTACAAAAACAAAATACAAATAGAAAAAAAACATGTTCACTATATTTTCTACGTTTTAAATTTGTCGTGTATAAGATCTCTTAATATTTTATCTAAATTTTTGCTGCCTATTTGTCGGTATGAGTCTCATCGATAATTGCGTACAATACAATTTATATTGCGTATAATATATCAAAAGCGTCATACAGATTTATTTTTTTAGATAACTTTAGCAATGGACGGGCCTGCTATTGAATGTAGCGACTCTGATTCTGGCGAGAGTTGGACTTTACTTGAAAATTCTGTTCATACAGATGATACACAGGATTTGTCAGAGCTACCGGGTGAAAGGTAAATATTATTTTTCTTGCTTATTGATTCGTAGGAACCATATTGCATAACTTAATAATTATGATCTAAGCCCTAATTACAACTTTTAGATTGTAATGATATGCTTATTACTGAGGTAATTATTAGGAACCATTAACTATACTTAATGTATTTTTTTAATATCTGCAAACAAAGACTTACTAAGAAATTTCTTCTATCAAAGGAAATAATTTGAATCTGTGCCAATTTTAAATTGTTATTATTCATTGTGTTAATAATAAACTAAAGGTTTAATACCACATGTCATAATATTGTTTCTTGATTTTACTGAGGAAAGTTCAAGCTATATAGCATGGTGTTTTTGAATATTCTTTAATTACTTACTATGCTTAATTTATGTCAGTCATTATTTTAACTCTTTATTATTCATGAATACTCCTTAAAAATAAATAAGCAACAAGCTGGTCTTCATTGTTTGGTAGTTAAATATAATAATTCTTATTTTGCTAGTAAAGTTTTAGCATTTAATTTTAAGTTCAGCACTTTAACATATATTTTTTTGAATAAATGTTTTTTGTTATTTTCCTACTTTAGCACTAGAATAGAAAACCATGAAAAAGATGAAGACACTGATGGCATATCCATTATAAGTGATAGCGAACCCGATTCACCATCACCATGTCAATTGAACTATGAAATATCAAATGATGAAAACCGTCCATCTGACCAAGAAACTGCCCAATTTATTTCTGTAGAGCCACAGTTAAACAATGTTGAAAATGAGAATGAAGTCATTAAAGATGATGATGATTTTCTTGGAGATAACAGGCGTAAAAATAAAACATATGTGCACAGAAGGAACAAGAGATTGAGCACAGTATTAAATATTGTTATGATGGCAAGTATTATCACAGCTGCTGGAGTTGCCATTGGCCATATGTGGGGAGCCAAATCAGATTGCACCTTAAATAATACACCAGGTGTAAACAAAATTTTGTCAAGGCTTTATAGATTACAAGAAGAAAATGCTTACTTAAAAACCAAATTGAAAGAGATAACAGTACTAAATAGTTACCAGGCTAACCTTAACAAGTCGCCAGTCAAGCAAAACAAATGCAGAAAGATGTTTGAAGAGTCTTTACAAAATGATGATGGTAAGAAGCTTGTAGCTACTTGTGTTGATGGTAGGGTGGACATTGATGACAGACTACTCAAAAGTCACATGATTCAACCTCCATATGAAAAGGATTATGTGCAAGATGTTAGGAAATTGAGAAATGTTTATGTTCAAAATAGAAGTTGGATAAATGAAAAAGCTATTAAAAAAATCATCCAAGAAAAGGATAAATCAAAAAATATCAAAAATACACCTAATATTTATGTTGAAAGTGATGCAAACCAAAAACTTGAGTTTAATAACAACAAAATGACACTAGGTAAAATGATAGACGATACTGAAAGGCATTTGGATGATCCTATTCTATTTATGGATAAAACTAAAAAAATCAAGAGGAATGCTGAAGAAATTTTTGATGATAATATCAAGGCAGATGGAAATAATGAACATAATGATAATTATTTTTATGACAAAAATATCCTTGAAAGATCACAAGATAAAATTAATCATATAAATGAAAAGAAAGAATTTAAAAACGATATTAAATCATCAGCTGATAAATTTAATACAAAAGTCAATAAAAAAATTAACAATAAAGCCAAAATAAATTACCAAAAAATAAGTGGCATTAATAAAGGTATTGATTTCACATTTAACAAAGATGAAGAAGGAACTGATAAACTCAATACTGAGGATAGCAAAACCTTTAAAACTTCTGAAAGTGAAGATAGAAATTCAAAGGATGATAATGAATCTAATCAAAATTCTGATGGATTGAACCCAGAAGATAGAATGTTTTTCAAGAAAGATTACAAAAACGTGTTTGCTAGAAAGGAAGATATTAATAAAAATTCAAAAGAGAATGACAATATTGACGCTGACTCGTCGTTTGAAGAGGTAAAGAAAGACAACAGATACACGGCTCCCAAACACAAACAAGAGAGAAAGAAATATGACCGCCATAAGTCACACAAGAGGGAGAAAAAGCGTAACAAATACGAACAATGGGAAATGAAAGGTGGCTTGATGAAAGATTATGATGATATTTCCTGGTCATCTGTCTCATCATGGTCTGATGATAATACGTATTCTGGAACGAAGCAAAATCTCAGAGGTGATATTGGAGAAAATTTCAACTGCGATTCTGGTTCTAATGTGGGATTGTCTGACGAAGTTTTGTCTAATGATGATGATGATGACGACGGCAGTACTACAGAACCCCGTGCTATCAATAAAAATCGTAATGCTAAACCGGAACAAGTAACTAATTGGGTCGACCGTCGAGCTGTCAACCGTATGGAAGCAAGGAAACGGCTGGAAAAAGAACTCTTTGAAGATAACATCGCGACCGCTGGCTGGTACTTCAAACGTATGCGCAAAAGGGAGCAATGCCGCGCCAAAGGCGATAACAACAGCACTTATCGGAAGTTATCGAAACGTTTTAAAAATCATAAAACTAAACAATAAATGTAACCTAGAATACGTCAATGTTAATCGTTATCTTCGTATTAATAGGACATTAAGCTTTCATCACATTCAATATTTTGTGTTAGATTATAAAATATTCTGTCATTTAACTAGACGATAAATTAATTGATAGAATTCAATGTTAATGTTTTGATAAGGAACTCTTACATTTCTTGACATGTACGCCTATTATTATATAGAAGCTCGGTTTTGCTGTGATTTTATTTATAGTTATTTTACATTACTTTTCTTATCTTTCCTTCCCTTTTATATTGTATTTTTAATACTTTCAATTATATATATTTGAAAATATTCCAAATTTGTTATGAATGTGTATAAGGATATGGTGTTTAAAAATAAATTCGTGTAAAACAATTATTATATTAAAGACTTATTACTTAATAAAAAAAACAATATGATTGTGTGGAAGTAGTTTATTCACTCTTCTTAGTATTTTTTAACACTTGCCCTTGAGGATTCTTGTATCCAGTGATATTTTACTTATCCTAAGTATACCAAATTTGTAAGTAATAATAATCAATAAATATATGATAATAATAAGTGTTTTATTTATATTCTCAAGACAGTTTTAAGGTCAGTCGTCTGCGATGGCGCCACTAAAGACCAAGTTGATAGCTGCATTTACATCACCTGTAAAATAATAATAAACACGTTAAAATAAATATATATATATATTAGTCCACATTTACACATTTAATTTCAATAAACTATCAACTTTACATAGTTTTCAATAATTACCTTTAGATTTATGCAATGTGTTAAAAATTCCAAAATGTAATTAAATTCTAATGATAGGTGAAAACATTTTTAAGTGAAATCTAATTAAATCATTAAAACGATATTAACGTAACTTAAGAAAAAGTAATAATTATTAAATTAGTGAGTACATTGACAAGTAAAATAAGCGATGGCTTGTATTTTTGTATTTTCAGATTTGATATATTGTCAGTCAGTCAGAGAGTATGATGGTGATTTCTCCACTTTCGCTAACTAAATTAAAGATATTGAACAAGCGCGGATCCACCTAGTCGGCACCTAGTATGGTCATGCCCGAAACACTGAATTGCTTGCAATTCTGGTCCTCTTTTATAATTTCTAAATTTTTCTACTTAAAACGTTTAGACACAAATTCACCGACTTATTCCGGATGCCAGTATTACCGTATTACCTTAATATAATGAAAAAAATATTAGTGCGAGTTTTTCATTTAACGCACAATGTATCGATTTCGGGCGGAAAGTGTAGAACAGATGGTCTTTACACTAGGTTCTCTTTGGGTACCCCCTGCTACCCAGAAAAACCGGAAAGCTGCTTTTTTAAATATAGTAATGGCTTATACTTTAACTATAGTATTATATAGGTAAGAGAAATATTCCATAAAAAAAAAGAAACTACATTCTCTTAGGATACATTTTTTATTTTTGATAATGTGAAAAAGAAAGGATTTAATATAAAAAAGAAAATTATATAATGTGCATATTGTGATAAAACAAAACCATAAAAAACAATATAGTAATACACTTAACACATTGATAATAGCTAAAATAATAAAATACCTGCACAAATATGTAGTGCGCGAACATTGAGGGCGTCGTCCATTAAACCCATTTCGTGCATGTGGTGCAACTGGGTAAGGAAATCTTCACCGCTTGTGACTGGGCTCTGAGATGATGAAGCTATATACATAGATGAAAAGGAAAGTAATATTTTAGTATATTGATATAAGTTCTATTAATAATATGTAATAGATATAAGTTACATTTAATATTTAAGAGATTAGATTAATATTGAAAAACTAAAGGAAACTCGACTCTCTTATGGTATATTTTATAAAATTAGTAACAGCTTACTTAGTTTTAAGCTGTGATATTGTGAAAAAAAAGGATTTATATATATAAAAAAGATTATTTTAAAAAAGGTACTTATGTATGTCCATAGTAATATAAATTAAATTATAAAAAAATGTATATATTTTAGTATGGATGTTATATTATTATCTAAAGAAATGAATGTAATTTGACTGTTTGTTATATTAAAAAAAGGCTTTTTACTAAATATGTACACACGTAATACACGGTACAACAAATTAACATTTTTAACCATTTTTATCAGACAAACTTTGGAACGACTGGACAAGTTTTGGCGGGACTTTAACTGGCAAATAATCGGTGTGAAAAGCAGTTACTTAAGACTATTTTTTATTTAGCATTATTTCTTTTATTTTCCAACGCGGACAAAGTCACAGGTACGACTAGTAACTATTTATAATTAAGAAACATTTACGTTTTGGACGACAGAAGCTAAGACAAAAGTTTGTGGAATTTAAGCCTACAATAAATCGCATTCATTGAGGTACATACAATACCACATCATTAAGACGTAAATATATAAATCAATATATCCAGCTTATTCTTTTAAAATAATTAGTGATTTGATTTATTTATTGACGAATCCACCATATTTTAAATGTTATTGTAGATTTCGTAATATACATCAGTTCTTCAGAATTAAATTGATATCATCAATTAATTTTACTTTAGTCCAATTGAATAAGAGCAAAACCTTTAGTATAATTATTTAATTTCACAATATACCTGCGGTACTCTGTTCCATAGGAGTGCCGGCATTGGCGCGACTTAGGGCTTCGGTAATGGCCTCGCTAAACATTTCTGGTGTGATAGCGCTCCGCCCCACGCCTAAGCTATCACTGGCCGCGCTTGTTGTAGCTATAATAATAAGAAAAAATATTTGATTAATAAACATTTGTTTATTTTTCTTTAGCTTCACGCTTTGTCTTGAACAGCAGTGTAGTCAGAGACAGAACATAGTGTCAAGATATTCTGTCTGCACTTTCCGTCCGAAATCGAGAGACATTGCGTTGTGTACGAGTGGCGGAAATTAACATCGAGCTTTGTTTTGGATACCAGAGCGGGAAATTGAATAAAATATATTATCATTGTCCTGAATGTGATTCGAGAACGACCATTGTGGCTACAGTTATACGTTGTTACAACGTTTGTCTAAGGCTTCCTTTTTTCTTACAATTATAATAGACAGGCTACATATAGACCAAATCTTTTTCATTAATAAATATTATTACATTTTTTATTGAGGCCGTTGTGGCTGTCTGTACTGTCTAACAGTAAGCGTGAGGGTCTCACTTGGGGAATGCCTATCTTTAGATATTAAAAAGTAAAGTCTGTTTGTATGTATATATGCTTAGATCTTCCAAACTACGCAATGAATTTTGATGCGGTTTCGTTTAATAGAAAGAATGACTCAATAGGAAGGTCTATATTATACATATATGTATATCTAAACCTTCCTATTGAGAAGAGAATCGAATCACAGTATTACTATATAATAATAAAATAATATCAAACACAGTACCTGGTGGTGTAGCAGTGGTGGTGGGAGTGGTGGGCGACGAGGCGGGGGACGCTGCAGCTTGCAGCAAACGCAGTAACCCGCCTGACGCACCTCGGCCGCCCGTTGACGATAATGCTGCTTCTGTTGCCGCCTGTTAAACACACTTATTATTGAAAAAGACATTTAAAGAAAACGTATAAAAATTTGAACGTAGCGGGATTCGAACCCGCGCCTCCTGAATACCGCTCAGGCGCTCTCACCACTGAGCCATGCGTTCTACTAGCCGCTTTCAATTTTCCTAAGTGTGGAATAACACTTTAAAAAAAATGTTTAAAACACTTATTATTATTTTCTTACATTAATATTTATATATATTATACATTAATATATATTCCGCCGAATTCGGAGTCATTGTGTGTTAAGTGGCGGAACTTAACACCGTGCCTTGCCACTCTTTGTCACTAGAGTGAAGAAAATGAAATATTAAATATTTTAATTGAGAAATTGAAATATTTTTAATTTCTCGAGTGGGAATTGAACCTACAACCAGTCGCGTTTACATTTTGCATGCATTTTCCCTGCGCCACGGCCTCGCCTCTATATTCTTGACCCTACATCTTAAAATATTCTGCCATCTATTGTTTATGTATATATTATCTAGTTTGAAGTAACAAAAATTATGACAAATATCAGCAGTATAATCGGAATTTGATGGTTCAAAGAAATGCATTGCTTTGAAGTTCAACTATTTATATTTTATTAGCCTATAACTAAGTAAGTATGTTAATATTAAAATTATACAAAACCTGTAAGGCAGCAGCTAACTGCTCTTGTGTTATAGCATTTCGGCCTTCACCCTCCTCAGTCTCTTCCTCTTCCACATCTTCATCTTCAGAAAGTGCCTCCAGTGAATATGCAAAGCCAGATGTTGGAGCTGTAAAAACATTTAATAAATATAAATGTTATACAATATTGATGCTAATTTTCAAATAAAAGGAAGGTAGTTTAAGGTAAGTAAAGGAGTTTTAAGGTATTTATATGTTGTCAAATTGTTTATTGTTGTTGTGGTGCGGGCACACAATAGTGTGATTGTAAATACAACTGGTTGTGAGTTTGATTCCCACTCGAGGAATGAAAATATTTAATATTTCCATTTCCTTCACTCTGGTGTCAAGGGGTTAAGTTCCACGTAACACACAGTGACTTCGAAATTCGATGGAAAATGGGAAATGGAGTGTCTTGACATTTGGACACTAGATTCACTAATAAAAAAAGGAAAGTAAAATTACCATATTCAGATGTATTTGTATTAGACCGAGACCTAACTAAGCGCATAAGATGTCTCAATGCATTTGGTAAGTCTGGGTGAGCTTCTGCTCCACGTCGCATTGTTTGAATATTTGCTCCAAGTGCTGCAAGCAGCTCTACTTCGTGTAGTATAGACAATGTCATGCAGTCTTCAGCTAAAGATGGTGCATGTTCTATTATTTCAGCCATGGCTGATTCGTCATTGAGTAACTAAAAACAAAAATATCATTAAAATAAATGCAATTAACTTCAATAATGTAATTTAAGCAGTGGAGGGTGACTGTGTATATGTGATGATCTATGTGTTGATACTCAATTTGGATTTATTATTTTTAAATAGTTTTCATTCAATCCAGTTAGACAATGCATTGTATTCAGTTCACTCAACACTCAATGTCAAACATTGGGACTGAAAGTGGTACACAATGTCCTAACCTAAAATGTTTTCCCTGACTGATAATACTTGGTGGACAAAAAAATTTAAATGAAGTTTAATAATTTTAAATAATTTTTTGCTTACTTGCATGGCTCTTGTCCAACCAGGCGCATTAGGTGTACAACCAAGGGTCCTTAAAGAAGCATTTAGCTGCTGTAGTTCTGCGTCAGTATATGTTGGTGGTGGTGCCGCCGGAGGTTGCTCTTTTTTCTTTACAACGTGAACCATTTCCCCAAATTTTACTCCGCTATCAGAAAGTGTTGCTTGGTCCTTCAGTATCTTACCATGATGAATTAATTCTTAAAAACAAACAAACGTACTTTTCTTAAGTTAAGTTATTCTATTACATATTCTAATGTACATAGCAATCTAACGACTATATGTTTAGTCATTTACGTACCTAATGAAGCAGAAGGAATATTAGCTCTTTTTTCAGCTTCATTTCTTAATAACTCGACAGTGTTATCAAGTCCAAAATTCTCTAATTTATAGCGTTCCATAGGACCAGGTTTAACTTTAATACCCAGGACAACATATTGTTGATTATCCACAGCTTCCATGGTTGCAAAGTGGGTATAGTCTAGAAGTAAAGGACAGAGAATGTGAATCTTAAATAAGTTAATAATTTGTAATGAAAACAACAAACACAAACAGCAATTCACGGTTGCAGTGAAATTAATATAGATAATAAAATATAAACAGATAGACTTATAGTTAACGACATGTCACAATCACACACCACAATTTATTAATAAAATATTTTGAGAATATGTACCGGACTTAGAAGCCAGTTTTAAACAACAAAAAAGTTAGTTTTTTTTTATATTCAATAATATATAAATTTAAGCAATATTTGTACAACATTTGAAAGATTAGAACACGTTTTATATTTTGGTTCTATTATCTGTGGTATTTTATTAAATGTCATATTTGATATTTGGCTTTTGAGAAAGTTTTAGGAAATTGGAATAAATTCCCATTGATTGCTGGTGATGCAATGTCGATTGAGACATGATTAAATTGGGCAACAACTTTGTCTTTTTGAAATCTAGAAATGTATTTTTGATATCAACTTCTTGACAAGTTAGTAAAATGACTTGAAAATGAAGAACGGATGTATTAATGAACATTTGGAGACCAAAATAGTTGAACGCAACGAACGCGCTAAGAAAGTTTATCGGTATGTCTTACTTTTTACATTGACTGTTATTATTTAATTTACAAGATTATAGATAACAATGTTATTTAAAATAATAAATACGTCATTAGATGAAATGACGCATACATTGTTTTGACGTAAATCATTAGCGTGAAATATATAAAAAAAACTTTTTTCAGGTATGTAAGTGACGTAGCAAGACGCCTCAGTGAGGCTACAGCAGAATGCAAAGTTATTGAAGATCTATTTACAACAAAAATTGAATGTTTACGTCAGAAATTACGAGATAATTGCGAAAAATTATTCTTCTTAGATCCAATAAATTACGGTAAAAAGTCTCTAGAACTGCTTTGGCGTAAAGTATATTACGATACAGTAAGTGCTGCTAAAAAGTTGCGAGAAACTGATAATGGATGTGATAACAACTTATTTACCCATATTGTTTGTGGTATTGGACACTTCCACCACTTTATGATAAGAGTACAATCTGAATTGAGTATAGAATTAAAATGTTTAGACTATTTACCTTTGTATTTGGAAGACGAGCAGGAAGAGAACTTGATTCAGGAGGATAAACTTATACAGGAAGACCGACAATTAGGAAAATCGGTGCTTTATTCCTGTTTGATATATTTAGGGGATCTAAGTCGCTATCAAGTCGAAATATTTAACTCATTCGACTCTTCTCTAGCAGCTCGTTACTATTTCCAAGCAGCCCAAATTGATTTAACTTCTGGCATGCCATTTAATCAACTCGGAAATCTCTATTTAGATAAAAATTATAATTTAGATTCGGTGTGTTATTATATTCACTGTTTAAATACTTTTACACCATTTGAGGGTGCTATGGGCAATCTAACAAAAATTTTTGAAAAGAACTCTCAATTTTGTCTTACTATGACCAACACAGAGAATTTAACACAAACAGAACACATGCAAATGACCATAGCTAATTTCTTATCATTGATCGAAATATGGTATTTTTGTAAAGATGATGTTAATATTGCAAAACTATGCAACACAATAGCCCTGCAATTTAAAATTGCAATGAGTTTTAATAAAATGCCTGTACCTGACATCAATAAAAATTATACCGAATATGTGCAAGCTATGGAAGAAGAAAATATAAATCCATCTTACTTAAACCCCAATTTGATACACAATATTGTACAAATCTGCCTTTTTACTATAGCTAAGTTAAATGAACCTGATGAATCTAAAGCTTTTGCATGCAAAGCCTTTACTCTTGCATTTCTGTCTCAAGTGCTCCAAAAACTTCTTAAAAGCATACAGTCATTTGGACTTATTAATCCAGCACATAAATACAATGAAAGATTTGCAGCCAAATTCAACAGAGAAGTTATTAAAATTGAAGAACCTTCACAAGCATCTGAGGAAACAAATGAAGAAGACAAAGAGGAGGTCAAAATTACTAATGGAGATAAAAATCATGAGGAAGGTTCAGAGAAGGAGGTAAATTCTGAAAAAGAAATGAATACATCAATCAGTGGAGATATAAAGAACAATAAAAAAATTGCTGCAAAGCGTCGTCGTAGACGTCGAGTCGCGTCATCCGAAAGCTCTGACTTGAGTGATGAAGAAACTGAAAGCAGTGGAGTGGACTCGGATAAATCAGATTCTGAAGATGAATTGTCTGATTCGACCTTTCAATCAGACGATGATTCTAAAAGCGAAGGCTCCGTTTATGATGATTCTGAAAATGATGACGCTGAAATAGAAATAATTGAAGACACAGATGAAAATAAAAATAATGAAGAATTCAATAAAAATATTGGTAAAAACACAATAAAAGTGAATGGTGAGGTTAATGACCTTCCAACAGAGCCTTTGATTGATGATGAAAAGGATAAATTGATTGTTTGTGATGTAGAAAACTTTCTCTTGGGCGACAATATTTTGCCTAGTATCAAACTATTATTGGATTGGGTTTTGACAGAAAAAGATCTATTACTGTCTTGTGGAGACAGCGGCGAGTCTCTATTTCAGTGTGTTGTGGATCTTCTTAATATATTCCTCTATTACTTTAATCCTAAAAGTACTGAAACAAAAAATGTAGAATGCCAAATATTGACCTATGCTAAAAAGCTAGCTAAAAAACTTAAACTGGAATACAAATCTATACCTTTGCCTGAAGATATCAACTTAAGAGGTACCGACATATGTAAATTTGATAAAGACGCTGCCGAGTGGCAGATTATGGAAAAATTCAAACCAACACCTATTGAAGAAAATATTATAAGAATTTTAAATTTCATTGATTTTGGATATCAAACAGCTAAAATAATACCAAGAATAAGATATAATAGATCACTGAAAATATTCTATTTCAAGAAAGTCCTTCCTCCGAAAGTCAACACGAAAATCAACCATAAAAAAAGTCGTGAGTGGCACAATTCCAAAAAGCAGGTTAGTTTTTTAAATTCCATTATAAATGATTACAAATTTCAAACCAACATTTATTGTCGTCAACTCTTAAATATTTTTGTAATTGACTTTTAAATAAAGAAATATTTTATAAGGGTAGTAAAACCATTGCCACTTTCACATAAATTCCATCTATGCTGATTCTAATAGAAAAGATGATATGCACTTAAGAGGTTTAGCTTATATGGAAGAATGATTATATGTTTTATTTTCATTTCTCTGCCTACGGTAGGTAGGTAGGGTCGGTACCTAATTGGAAGCGCGGCGTTAAGTTCCACCACTTAACACGCATTGTTTCGATTTTAGGGCAGAAAGTAGGCCCTGTTATGCGAGAAAAAGCATGAATGTTGTATAAGAAATGCAATATAAATAGACTACGACCATTTATGTCTTTAATTTTTTTTTTTATTTATTAATATTTTGATAACAATTTCAGACAGAACAAGGTGAAAGTGGACTACTCCGTCGGCTGGGCCGCCTGTGGCTCGCGTCGCAAGTGCGGGAGTTAGAACGAACCAAACAACAAGACGTGCCTTCCCTCCTCGCCATCGACACGGCGACGCTGCACAAACACTTGCGAAGGGTCAAACAGCTTTTGAGAACACGGAATTTTATCTTTTTAGTTCCCACTGTTGGTAAGTTATGTTATTGTGCTAGACTCTAGAGTAGTGATGGGCAAACTCTACGGCCCGCGACAGCATTTCGTCCGGCCCGCCAACTATCTTTTTGTTATATGATGAGAACAAATTAAAAATTGTAAAACATTTGAGCGATAGTTGCAGAAAACGAGAGCCAACCCTATAATTCCGTACTTTTCCTAAATTTCTAAATTGCTTCATTTTTCTGGTCCTCGGATAGAAAAGATTACCCACCACATTAGAGTATGACTTTTAACTTTGAAACTTTTTATATATTACTAGTAAACTCACGGCTTCGATCGCTTGTTAAGCGATTCATATTTTTTTATAAGATGCGAAGTCAAACATAGGTTGAAAAACTATTTTCCCGGCAAAATTAATCGAAATCGGTTAATTTTCATTGCTAAACATTTTCTATGAATTTTATACCTTTATTTTTTAAACCTTGAGGGTTGATTTTTTTAAAAAAGTCAACCCCTAAATGTTTTGATCCCTGGTCTTCCAACTATTTTCATTCAAAATTCCATCCAAAAATTTCATACAAATAGACAAATAACATTGGTATAAATTTTCTAGATATTGAAATTACAAATCGTTTATACATTAACTAATGTGCTAAAATGAATCTCTTTTTACAGTGCTTCAAGAGCTAGACGAATTAAAACGCGAGAACAGTTCCGCGCGAGATGCCATACGTTGGTTAGAGATACAACTGAGCAGTGGCTCTAGGTTCTTGCGCACACAACGTCCCGGACAGAGCAGACCTCTTCCTCTACTAAAGTATCCTCGGAAGGCGCCGCCGCATGTGCATAATTTCATACAAATATTGGAATTCTGCAATCACTTTATGGTCGATGACAAACAAAGTCAAGGGGGAAACGGTGATTCTGATTCGTCGGTGTACACTAAGTCCGCCCCATTGCTTATACTGCTTGTTGGCAACGAACTGGGGAAAGAAGATGAGCAATATAAAGAGTTTAGCGTGACGGGCGCGGCGCAGGCGTCCGGCATCTCTATCAAGTATATCGGGGACTTCTATACAAAATGGCGGCAAGCCGTCCACAAGAGCAAGAAGAGATGAACGAGGTGTAATACTACTCGGGTCTCGATTGGTCGGTCACAGTCACACGGCGACGGTCGCGCGGACACCGTGCGGATGACGCGCGTACGAGATGCGGTCAACGCATCAACGGTTGATAGAAATTAATTCGACGTCGAATTAATTTGTTCTATGTTACTTAATATTGTCATTTCATTATTCATTGTTGTCTACGGAATCATTTTTTCATAGGGAGTTTTTAATGCATTTTTCATTATGGGTTCAAATAATTTTATCATTGTCCTGGATTTTTATTGTTCATGTCATCATAATAAATACTTGTAATATCTTTTTGTCTTTTCTTTACCTTAATGCTTATCGAGATCTAGGCAGATATAAAGCAAAACATCAAATTATAAATTGCATTTGTTCTGTGTAACGTCGTGTTCCGGACAGCAAAGCTTTTACTATTATATTTATTACCTAGTTTTTTTTTTCTGTTTTTGTTTTTTTAAGAAGTTAAAAAAGTAACACGTCTATGACTGATGAATATGTAGCTTTTGCCTTGACTGCAGTTTGATTGTATGTAGATTTTTTGAACGTATTAACTAAAAGTTCTTATATTGTTATGTTCCAAATATCTTTTTTTAATCCATTAAATATTAAAAAAAGAAAAAAGCAGCTTCATTCTTTTTCCCGCACAGGGGAGTAGCCAGGGAGGACCTAGTGTCAAACAAGGTCAAATAGGTGCATTCCGTCCGAAATCGAGACATTATATATCGAGAGGCAGAACTCAACACCGCTCATTGTCCTTCGTGCTAATGCAAGAAATGGAAATTGAAATATAATCATGCCCCGAGTGGGAATCGAATCCACAAACATCAGTCCTTACAGTCAGACTCTGTCCCACTGCGCCACAACGGCCTAATTCATTAATTATTTATAGAACATATTTGTTTAATTTAACTTATGAAAAACAAAGAGGTATCTTGCTCAAAAGCAAGATACAAACGACTGATATTTTACTACATCGATGTAAACGAGCCGACATGTTACAACTTGTCCGTCCCAATATAGATATGGATTTATATGCATTATTACGTAGGTACCTATATCAATTAGTGCTCAGAACGCGTCATGGCTTTCCTTGTTTCCACAATGTGTTTCGACTGTATAACGTGACTGCTTCGACGCAAACGATTGTTTGTTTTTTAGTGTCGCCCACGAGTCCCAATTCGTTTTCATAAAAGAAAACCGCACATATGAGTACTTATGACGATATTTTTATACTAGTAATTTATGTTGTTATACCTAAAATATATATTTTTTGCATAACAATGCTAACAACGAATCATCCGCAATTTTTTGGCAAGATATATTATTTACCAACATTTTCATTAAATTAATTATTATTCATGACTCTTCTCTTAGTATAGCATTGGAATACTGAAATAACACTGCTTACATAATTTTTTTATAAACGCGCCATGCATTTTATGCGTAATTATACATTCATGAAAGAAAAAATGTAATTATGGAACTTTCTTTTCCACCGACTGCTAATTTAGGAAAATTGCCTTACAATACCCTAGTGCTCCTCCATGTAGGAGTTAGACCCACAATCATACAATTTACGAAACAAGAATGAATATGTAAAATATATTGGTAGTAGAAGTCCAAACTGGAAGTCATCTACGTATTAGTTTGTAAGTTAAGTGCCTACCAATTCACACCTTTTTATTTTATTAGACCTACACGATTGTTATTTCAACCCAAATATTTTTAAGTGTCTTGATATTTCGCTATAGCTGTCTTTATATTAGCTACTAAAGCTCCGAAATTATTAAATATAAATAGTTAAAAAAAGGGCTTCACGCTTATTTAGGAAGAATACGCAGATAGAACTGAGTGTGACTCCGTTTTCCAGTTTTGCAATTTAATCCAGCACTTGTTCTTATTACAGCAAGGAAATACATCGGGATCAAACCCACAAGCATTGTATTAATCAGGCAACAGACGCAGTATCGCTGTACCATAACGGCATCCCGATGGCATGGACTCTTCTACGTTAAATTTAATTATAATTTGTAGTTCATTGGTATTAATATTAGACTAGAAAAAAAATATTAGACTTTTTACTTGCCTTATCTTGAGTGAGTCTTCGAAGGAGAAATGCTGTTTTCAGAGTTAACCAAAATTTTTAACATAACAAAATTACTTATGAATAAAACTAAACCGCTATCTTAATTTATTTCTTGTTATTCTAGTCTTCTTAAGAAAAAAACATCAGATTTATACTATAAAGATATTTTGTCATCGGATCTAGATATAGTAAATCATACGGCGATGTTGGGATGGGAATGATTGCTTTTTCATAATTTTAGATTTACCTAATTTTATGAGAAAGCTAGGCGTTACGCTTTTAGGCGTATCTAATAAAAGTGTTAAAAATATGATCCTTCGTATATTTGATACTCGATCGTACAAAAAATAGCTGAACTGATTTAAACGTAATGTGGCAATTAGATTGGTATTCCTACAAATACGGATGAGCTTACTTAAGACAGGGATTAAAACAGTAGATTTTATATCCTGATGATGTTTTTACCTTAAAATAAAGTTTATAATTTCTATGTGGACCCAATTACGAAGTTCACACAAACGAGGTCGTGAGTGAAACTAAAAGTATTTTATGTAAAAAATATTAATTTATATACAATTTTAATAAAATTACTTGAAATTTGAATATTCGACAATCAAGTCGACTGTCCGAGCTGTGGGCTGTCTGTATGAGGTGTATGAATGTATGTATAAGGGATAAGGATGAACAAAAAAAGGTTAATATACACTCTATTTATTTAAATATATACCTAAAAAGGGATAAATTAAAAATAAGTTATATAACAAACATAATTTACAAAGCTTACATAAAATAACTGAAAATATATGAGCACAATACATAAAACATAATCTATTGTTTTTTAAAATGCCAAATTTAAAATAATCTTTAAATAATATAAAAAAGTTAAAAAGGAACAACAAATAGGTTAAAAATGTGCAAAGTATAGGTATTTTGTAAAAAGTTGTATTCACAGTGTGTAAAAATACAACCAGTGTCCGTTACAAATCATTAACATAGCCTCTCACAGTCCCGTCGACTCAGCGAGGTAATTAAAAACTCTCGAATAATTAACTTACGTTATAATAAATCAATACAATATAATGTACAAAATATACAATACGTTTAACAATCTTTTAACAGTCTTATAACTTTATCTAATCTATACAATATTGCACTTACAACTTCATTCAAGGGATTCTGAATGTAAAACAGCTAGCGTTAGATGTTTGAGATTATTTCTTACTCCTATAGTAGTTACCTCTACATGCATCACTTAAACTAATCCTTATTTAGTTCAACTCAAAAGGACGAATTTTAATGATTATTTCATTGTAAATGCCTCAGAAATAAACGCCTAGCAAATAAAGGCGCGGGATGTTTGATTCGTTGATTTATTTGAGAAATTCATTTTTAGTATTGTACAAATGCCTTAACGCATTACGCATATAACAAAGCATATTTACAGTCTCCCCACAGCACGCGGCCCCACTGGCGGCTAGCAACCGACCAACTGTATTAACTGCTGCACTGTGGACCGGTCCAACAAACACAGGTCGAAGTCGAACGTCTTAGTGGTGACCTCGTACCGGCCCGTCTCCGCTATGAGGTTCACAACCCTTTCGAGATCCTCGTTGTTCTTGATGGTCATAATGCGCTGCTGCAGGCCTCGCAGCTGCACCATGTAGTCGGGCGACAGGTCCCCCGGCTCTGCATCCTCGCCCAGGCTACTGGACACGCCATTATCCTGCACTTTGGTTTCTATGGAGGTGGAACCGCTGCTCTCCCCGTGCTCGTTGTCGTTCGAGGGCCCGGAGTCAGCTGCTTTTGCGATTTTCCTGCTCTCAGCGTCTTCCTCCTCCGCCGCTTTACGCTTGCGACGCTTTTCTTCCCGTTTTGACTTGTCTTTATGCTTTTTTGATTTCTCCTTCTGCTGCACCGGCGGCGGCTCCACCACTGGCTCGGGCTCGGGCTCCACTTCCGGCTCCGGTTCGGGTTCGGGCTCGGGTTCCGGCTCGGGCTCCGGTGACGGCTCACGCTTTACAGGCTTTGGAGATGGGTTTTCTATTTTGATTTTTATATCTTCTTCATCTGCTATCAATGACACTTCTGAATCTGAATGACTACTGTTTAAATCTTCAGTTCCTATGTGTATTGCTTTAGTCAGACCACTCTTTGAGCTGCATTGGGAGGCTGTGTCTATAGATATAGGTGATGCAGGTTCAGGTATGGGATGTTCTTTTTTAACAGGAGTCTCTCTATGTTCTACCACCTCTGGCTTATCCAAAGTCATTTCACGCAGTTTTTCATGTTTGTGTTTTCTATCCTTACTTGATTCTTTGTGCTTTTCTTTTGATTCATCTCTTTTTTTATCTTTCTTCTTGTGCTTGTGTTTTCTCTCTTCATTTTTATCTTTACTTTTATGACTTTCACGACGTTCAGTGTTTTCTGGAGGAGGAGACTTTCTTAGATTTTCTTTAATTTTTTCTGGTTTAATTTGTTTTTCTTTTACAGGTGAATTTTTAACAATTTCTCTTTCTTTGACAATATCACGAGATTTGGTTATTTCTTTAGGTAGTTCTTTAAGTGGCTCTTTAGGAGAATCCTTTGATTTGTGACTCTCCTTTTTGTGTTCTTTCTTTTCCCTCCTCTCTTTATCTCGGTCATGGCTCTTTTTTTCTTTTTTCTTCTTTTCTTTTGAATCTTTCTCTGTTTTTAATTCAGGTATCCTTTCATCTGTTTTAGATTTCTTTTGCTCAAAATTATCTGCTATGTGTTTCGATGCTTTATAGTCTTCTTTAATACTAGAGGCACTGCTAGACCTCGGCGGAGGACTGGGAGGTTTTCTGGTTGGACTAACACATTTCTTCTTAGGAGGTTCAGGTGATGGTGGTCTTTCACTTTGCCTTTTACTTGCCTTTTCTTTAGCTCTTTCTAATTCTTTACTGTGATTTTTTGATCTTTCAATTTTCTGTTTATCCTTTTCATCCTTAACATTAATTTTGTCAGATTTACTCTCTTTATGTTCATGTTTTGCTTTCTTATCAGAACTTGACCTTTCTTTGTCTTTCTTATCTGATTTGGCAGAGGCACTTTTTTCAAGCTTTTTCGGATCTGGTGAAACCTTAGGTGGCTTTTGTATAGGTGGACCAAATAAATTTTCAAAACTATTGTTAACTTTTTGTGGTTGCTCTTCTTTGTACTCTTTTACCTTATGTTTTTTCACATTATCTGAAGACACTTTTGATTTACTACTTAGATGTGGTTTTTCATCGGTGAATGAATCTCTACTCCTACTCTCTTGGTCAGGATTTGTATAAAATGCATTTTTGTCCACAACAATTCCTCCACCTTTGAGGAGTCTCCTCCTAAATTCGTCATTGGGGCTTTCAAATATATATCTATCTTTTAAAAATCCACCATGTTCTAATGTCAGATCATATATAAAGACTATCTTTTTAGGTTCATCTTTATTTTTAAGATATATTTCAATTGGTAATACAAAACTCGCATATCCAGATTCCTTTATAGAAAAAGGTGGTTCTTTAACAACTGTAAAAGAAAATTTGAAATATTACTTCCATACAAAACTTAAGATGTAAACAATATGATATTTTGATATATTATTCACAAAATATAGACTAAAATATCAATATCAACATAATATCATTAAAATTTCATATATTACAACTAATCAACTGACTTGAAATATTTATTCGTACTTCAAAGGGCATGTTACTTAGGAGTCGCAGGTTTCATTCAAACTTTGCTCATAATTTAAAAGAAATGTCAAATAAATAATAAAAAATAAACTGAATTTATTTTTTTCTATTAAAAAATTATGAAGTTATTATTAAATTTTACTTTTATCAAATAATGATAATAATGATAAGTATAATAAAGATTTAATTGCATAATAATTACCTCGTCTAGGTTTTTGAAAAGTTTCATGAAGTTTGAAGACTACTTTTTCAACAAAATGACTTATTTCAGCACCCTCTTGACCGCGTACGAAGACTTCCCAGTCATGAGTGAATCCTTCTGGGGTTTTCTTTGATCTCATTGAAGCTTCATGACCGATTTCAATATTTACTCTAATAGCTGACATTTTGTAACTACAAGTTAAAGAAGTACACTTTTAATATATAATATTCATACATATATACATTTCAACGCATTAAAAAATAAAACAAGTGTATAATATAAAACGAATAAATTTATAATTTTAAAACTTACAATTAAATAATAGTCCTACAGCTATTACAAATCCAGAATATATTACGTGACACAGTATTTTATTAATCACTGAATAGATATTATAACAAATAACGAAAATAATCTTTTAGCGCCCTTGTTATTTTTGTCCGCCATATTCAATTTCATATCGACATTGGTCTTTGAGATGCGTTCCGTTCAAAACAACAATATGTAGGTACTTATTTTATACATATACATATAAAAATATTTATAATAAATTCTGGCAACAACATTCTAATAAAATTAAAAAAATTAATTCCTCTTTTTTGTATATGTTTATGATAATTGACAATAACAACGTATTAGTATTTTTTTATTTTACTTTTAATATAACACTTAAAGTTGCGTATGTATATAATTATAAGCATTACGCATTTTTGAGCATTCCAAAAAGTATTTTCGTAATTATAAAACCCACAGACTGATTTCATAAATACTTTATAGAAACTATTATAATTAATTTGAAAGAAAGTAAATAGAAAGTACAAATTACAAAGAATAACCACATCATTTTCAAAATATACCGCATTTAATTTATAAACATAGGCTGATATTTATATTATATAATACTTATATCATATAATACTTATATCATATAATACTTATATAATAGTACCTAATACTCAAATAAATCGAATACATTTATATTTATAACATTATTTACTAATAAAACCTTTAGATTGTCATGACATTGACAATTTATGTATGGTTTGCACTTTGTGTGTATGTTATCTGTAATGTCTTGTCAAGTTGTCAGTTTTGTTATTTTGATAACCTATTCAAGTATTCCTTAAATAATTTAGAGAATACAGAGATTTTCTGTTTTAACTTTATATTTTAATATCAACAATGTCTAGACTGCTAACAGCAATCTTTCAACCTTTAAAGTAAGTAATAACAACAAGATCTATGTGAATAAGTATATTTAAAATATTATTAATAAATCATTAAAATATTATTTCTCAGGTGTATAAGCCAGTCTTTACGATCTACCACACTCGTATCCACTACAGAAAATAACAGTTTAGTTAAGGCGGAATCTCCAT
This sequence comes from Dryas iulia moderata, assembly GCA_019049465.1. NCBI lineage: Eukaryota > Metazoa > Arthropoda > Insecta > Lepidoptera > Nymphalidae > Dryas > Dryas iulia. Next base: position 4,553,807 of record CM032433.1, on the reverse strand, counting down.
TACTATCTTTTGTTAGATCAAAAGTACGATGTTATTTCCCTCGACCAAATGAAGTAAGAAGAGTTCGACGTCATGGTTGGAAAACTAGGATGTCCACCCCTAACGGTCGCAGAGTAATTATGAGACGGTTATTAAAAGGCCGTTTTGTTTTAACCCACTAATCTGTTATTGATATTTTATGTTAGAATTAGGATACATTAAATTATAGACACAATATAAAATAATCTGTTTTATTTTAAATTAGTAAATCAACCATTTATTTCTTAAAGTCTAATGCAACAAAGTTATAAATACACCTAATGGAACATTTTCATAAAATGAAAATTGTATTTAAATTACAAAAAGTTGTTTTTATTTATATTTGTTTGCTAGTAATTGAGGCAACAATCAACATATCATGGTAACAATTCTAATTAAATAAATATTTTGGTTGAGAAGGGACAGAATCCTCAGAGTTGGTAGGAGATGCAGGTTTGAGAAGGTTAGACATTTCAGATGCAACAAAACTTGTGAATTTTATGATCGCTAAGTGAGCGGCGAGTTGCAATATTAAGGCACCAAAACCTTTATATAGGCCACCAACACCCTCTTTAGCAATAGTGGTATTGTAACAATCTATAAACCCTTCATAGCCAGTTAAGATAGGAGTCACTGATGTCCCTGTATCTAGATTGTCAATTATAGTTCTTGTTCCCTGTAAAATTTTAGTAAATACAAATTATGTAATACATATTAATCATGTAATAATGAAAAAAAAAAACATTATAAAAATGGGATGGAGATAAAGAATGATAAGTTACCTGTATATGAAGTCTATGAATAATAGTTTCAACTGGGTAGAATAGTATTTCCATGGTGATGAAAGAAAAAATATTTGCTTTTAAATTCATGTCTTCTATTATAGGGTTCTGAGAATTTTTAGAATAGTTTGCATTGTATGAATCACTTAGTTCATGTCTGTGACGCTGTTGGAAATGAAGTACTTTTACTGTAATCTTTTTTAACAGCATGCTGAAAATACATAAATAAATTTAGAATGTAGTTCAATGCTATTTTAATTATGCATTAGTTATTAGGAAATAGTCAAAGCCACCAAACACATTTTTTATTTACAAATATAAAAAGAAAAATATATATTACTTTTCAAATTCCTATACATTTTAAATAAGCACCTATCTACAAATGGTATACTTACTGAGCAAAATACTTTGAGATTCCAAGACCAATAGATGGCATTACAATAGCCCATATAGGTAACATTCTTCCTCGGCTTGGAGTTCCCCATTCCAAAATTCTAACAAATCCTTCTCGGAACACATCAAGAACGGCTGGTTTGTCACTGGCAATGTCACTCTGCACAGTTTCGACTAAACTTGCTGAATAAAACGGAGTTACAATAGCTAAACTTATACTGAAAAAGTTTACACAAATATAATAATAAAAATATAAGTTATGCAAATGGTATAAAAGTATTTTATAAAAAGTTGTAAATACCATTTTAAAGATAGATGTTGCAAAAACTGTAGGACTGATCCACACTTTCCAATTTCCCTGCAAAGACAAAGAATTTTAATTTCTTTTACAAAATAAGTAGTCACACAGCATTACTTAAAAATATACAAACTTAGGCCATCCAGTTCCTTTTGATAGTACATCTTCAACAGCTAAGTTAAGCCCTTTCACTATGCATGTGGAACCAATTCCCTTCCATAGTGTAGTAAAGTCCTGTCGTCTATGAAGTCTAACCACAACCGGTAATAGTGTGTATGGCACTATATGATTGTTTCTTAGACTGTTGTGGACCTAATTGATACACAATTACAGTATTCTTTAGGTAAACTACTATATAATTATTTATTCTACTTATTTATTTGATATCATTGACATCTGATACATTAGGATTTTTACTAATGAAAAACAAAATATTTTGTTAACATAAGTAGAACAAGGATAAAGAGTATTTATTTAAAGTAATATTAAAAGATTTGTTATGAGATAGTATATCTATGGTTAGTGATTTGCTGTGATATATATGCCAGACTAGAAGATATGAAATAAATAATTTATTAAGTTATTCTTCATATAAGGGCTGCTTGAAATTTCTTGTCGTTAATTTAATTGCAAGAGTGAGATAGGTAGATGACAATAAATTCCACACTTTTTATATGGGAATTTCAAGAAACATTAAGATTACTTGCTTTATACCAACCTGGCATTGTCTTCTTAGCACAATGAATGGATGACTCAACAAATTTTCTGTTACAAGACTAGCTACACTTATAGCTGTTGTAACATAGGTGTTAGTTTCTGAGGACAGTGAAATTTAAGAAATTATATTATATAAATAAACAATTGTGAAAAATAAATTAGACATTTTATATTTGATTGTAAATACATACTTTGCAATGCTATTGTCAAATTTAGTATACACTAACGAAAACTAAAGATGTTTTAAAATAAAACAATTTTTATTGATACAATAGAATAACAAGGTTTTCGTACCTTCTTCTGGTGGATCGTCTGTTATCAAAGGTGGCCCTTGATACTCCTCAGTTAAGGGGGTATGATAACCATATATTTGTTGGTAACGAGTATCATACAAATCGTTAGTTTCCCTGTTAGGATCTAACCCAAAGGGCCGATTGTAGTTACTATACTCACCAAAACCAGCCATACTTTATAATTATCTAATACTTGGTCATTTTTAGTGACTTTTGATGTTATAGTAAAACACAGCTCCAACAAGTTGAACTTATATAGTTTTAAAATATAAAAATATGAAAATGTAGGAATTAATAAATGAATTTATTAGAAAATAAAAACTTATATAGTAAAATGTGTAAAGAAACCTAATAGCAAGTACGAAGTGCAAGCTGTCAAATGTCAATTGAAGTGTATTTTTGACTCAAGTCAAAACACACCTTTGATATTTAGTTATTGTATACTGCGCCTATAAAAAAAATAACTTTTTGTTATAACTATTTCTAAATAGAGATCCTGCAAAAAAAATAATAAAAATATAGAAGTATATGAAAAGACGAATATGATTGTTTTTCAATATGATTTTTTTACTATGGGATTTTATTGGTGTTAGTGTACTTCTTGCCCCTTTATATTCTTTGTGTGCTATGACTTTTTTGGTACTTTTAAATAAAAATGAGTAGATTCGGTCACACGTGAAGATATTGAGAGGTTCATATAAAAGAGAGACTAGCAGTCACACAAAGATTTATTATGAAATATTAAAAGACTTGTATAATGCGACTTTTTTGGCTTAAGTTTGAAATCTTCACTTTTATTGGTTTTTTGTTATACTTACAAATTATAATTTTACACTCGATTAGCATAAAGGGAAAAATTCCTGTATGTCGAGTAAAGTTATAACAAAACATTTTTAACTTTAACTAGTTTAAACTTTGATGTGTGTTTTGTAAGTATGGAAAAACTGTGGATAGGAATATATTTATTCAAATATTTTTATAAAATATTAAGAAATTTTACTGTATTTAATATAATATGGAGTCCTTTTTATTCTCACTTTTCTATGTAATTTTAAGCAATTGTAATATCCATCACTACAAATCAATATATATATATTATATATATATATATATATATAATATTATATAATATATATATATATTATATATATATTATATATTATATATATATATATTTAATGCTGTAATATTATTTCTGATAAAAAAATTGGTAAGACGATTTCCTAGTACTTATTCTTTTTAGTATGCATTATTTCCTATTTGTATTATACAATTACATTTCTATCTACGTTTTCTTCTACGAGTATCTGTATAGGTTCTCATTGCCATATCGTCGTGCCTGTATAGGTTCTTATTTAAACAGAACATTGTTAAATCTGTCAACTTTATAAATATGTTTTATTGGATTTAAATAAAATGTATAACTATCAAATGCTTCTAATTTGATTAGTCTTTTAATGCTTTTTCTTGCAAATGATACTCATTGCCATTCGCTGCAATTGTAAAATATAAAAAAGAAACATTTTATGTTTAGCTCCATCTAGCGTTGAGAAGAAAAATACAGTATCCCTTGTAGGCTTACCGCTTAGTACATATTTATACCGCCGCGTAGCTTAAGACGCATGATCAATTTTCTGTCTGTCCCTATCTTTTGTAAAGATTTCTCACGGTCAGCGAACGACTATCGATTTAAAATATATAGGACAAAAGTCCTATAGCCTAAAAATGTGGACTTAAGTTTAAGTTCAATTTGTGAAAATATACAAATAAAATGTTTAATAAAGCCGTGTTGTGCTTGTCGACCTTACACTTTTATAGTAAGTGGAAATTATCCTGGTACTTTTAATGTAATAACCTGTCAGGCGTTTAGAAATTACGTGAAATTTGTTTGCCTGGGTGTTGTAGGTGTAGCTGCACAAGGAGAGTGTACGGATTTGCGTGGTACAATAATTTCAAGTGGTTTGCATTATGTACCAGGGCCAGATACTTGCACATTATGCATTTGTGACAATGGCATGCCCAAAGTATGTAAGGCGGTATTGTGTTCTCCACCTCAGGTAAGTTATTTTTTTTTGTATATTATTTATTATGTATAAAAATATATTTTTAGAATTCATACGAGTCGCACTAGTTTTTTAAGAGTAATTTTATTATTTTTAATATATTTCGGCCTTGTTATTTATTTGTTATTTATTATACTTTTTTAAATTTAAAAAAATCCGTTAATGAAGTTGTACATAAATAGCAGTATCTGCTTTAATTTTTTTAATAATTAAATTAATTTACGTAAGTAAAATATGTTCTTGTAAATTAAAAGTAAATATTAATAGATTATATTGAAATTAGTGATATGATCAACTTTGAAAGACACTGGTCGAAGATAATTTAATTTTTTATATGCTATGTCTAGCATATAGCTATTCACTTAGCATAATAATGAGTATATATAATGTATTTATTATCTAAGTACTTAATGCATTGTCACACAATGATTACATGACTCCCATGTGAGTTAGGTAAGGCTTAATATATGACTGTGTTGAGGACAGCTTGAGAAATGAAAACAAACTAATTATCCAGCAGATTCTTTACGATATGATTACGATTGTTATGCGACGTGTAACTTTACTTCGCTTAGATTTGTAAATAAAAATAACTTTATAAATTTATTTTTTACGTTTTATTGTTTTTCTAATTAGTATTCCAAAAACTCTACATCACTTTTGCATATAAATGCATTGTATGAAAATGTAAACAATATTTATTAAATGTAATTAAATTTTCTGTAATTTGTAAAATAATGCAGTTTTGCGCATTTTTCCGCATCCTCTCTGGGGGACCTAGAATCAAGGCACTGTTTTCTATTGACATTGCGTGTTGAGTGGCGGAGCTTAATGCCGCATTTTGTCTTTCTTCTCTCGTGTGGGTCGAACCCACAACCATCGCTTTTATAGTCATACGCTGTTCTACTGCGTCACGACTCAACATAATATTAATAAATAATTTAATTATAATAAATGGGAGATGACTTGCCCAAAAAGACATACATCCGATCATTTGACTTAAACTTATTAAAGCAATGTATTAAACACTTTAACGTATTAAGCAATGTAGAATCTTTACCTACATCTAATAATTGCAAATACTTCATTTTAATAATTGACAATAATAATTAAAATAAAAATCACATATTTTTCAATTATTACAGGATTGCAGATCGTTTCGTGTAGGTAACACGTGTTGCGACTTCATATGTCTCGACGATGTAGTGAAACCGGCGGAAGGCGCGGAAGCCAACGTGCGTGTCGCGGCCGGCGGCGCCGCGGCCGTCGTCCTGCTGACCGTAGCCCTCGTTGTGTATCGAGTTAGAAAGCAGAAACGACGTCGACCCCCGCATACTGAAGATCAACGAAGTTTGACAAGCATTGGGTAATTCAATACTTTTCAGATTTTTTCGTAAAGCAAGGTAGGTTAAGAGAATCTAGTGTCAAGGCACTCTGTTTTCACTTTCTGCTAGTATTCGAGACATTGCACTTGAGCAGTCGGGCTCAAAGTTGCTAATACGAAAACACACATATGATTATTTATTTGAGTCTGGAGTCGAACCTAAAACCAATCGTGACTAAAGTGAGATGCTGTTTCACTGCCACGTGATGGTGTAATACTTACTCATAATATTAAGACGCGAAAAGCCCACCACATCAATCCTTCTACAACACGAACAGAAGAGGGTGATTTTTGGTGTAGCTAAAATTGATATTAAAAACAATTGCGGAAAGATTATATTTTTCATAATAATGCCATTACAAATGTACGTATTTATTTAATAAAATAAATATTACACCCACTTACTATGTGTGGATGTGTCATTGCAGTTTACTTTATCACAACAAATTCTTATCAACTTTAAATTACACTTTGTTGTACATTAAACCGCGTTTTGTTTAACAATTTGTCTTTTTTGACGCTCGACGCTTTCTTCTCGCGGTGGTAATAGAAAATTTAGTTTTTAGACACTCCGCTCTTCACTTTCTGCCTGAGTTCTAACCTGTAATCGTTCAGAGTGAGCTAATAAAATAATTGTGTATAGGTATATAATATTTTTCCACTTCTCATTAATCCCACAACTAAACGTTCCATTTTCGTTTACAGTTCCATTTTCTACTTTTATTTGTGCACTAGGATATAATAAATAATTATACAAACATAAAAAACGTTTAAAATTATTGTCTTAAATAACTATAGGTAATTTTAAACTAAAACTATTTTCCAGTTACATAAGCGGTAGTATGGGATACATGGGTGGCAGTTGTGAGACCGCACCAATGGGGGCTTGGAAGCCACCAAGCAACTATCTGCCGCGGGGCGAAGCACCTCCGCCTTACGAAGAAGCCATGGCTCAGTGCCGGTCTGAACCTATGCGGTGATATAACATTTTATATTCTTCCACCTTTACTCTTTTTCCTGCTAAGTATAGAGAATGTAGCGTCAAGAATTTGGGCTATTGTGTTGAGTAGTGGCAGTTTTACTAGAGCAGGGAAATGACAATAACTTAAAATATAATCATTGCTTCGAGTGATTGAGGTAGTGGTAGTAGTTATATATTAAATTGTCTTTGACTACGATGAAATAATAAAAATAACCTTTTTTGTTTGTTTTATTAATGTTTTTCAGCTTCACGTTTTTTCTTACATAGCGGAGGTAGTTAGAGACAACTTAGTGTCAACATCTCTGTTCTCTATTTTCAACCCGAATTTGACACATTATGCGTTGAGTCGTGGATGTCAACACCGCACGCACTTTGCCTTGTTTACTAGTGCGGAGAAATGAAAACAATTAAGTTATGATATTTCAATTGAGTGGGAATGGAATCCTTAACCACTCAGTTTTAACAGTCGTCGGTTTTACAGTCAGACATTGTTCCAATGCGCTACAAAAAAAAAATATGTTCTTTTGCAGACTTCACAATCAGGTAATATTTAATTTTTAATTTTTAAAATAACAAGAGGCATGGTCGTGCAGGGCCCAAAGTGTGACTGTAACGCGACAGGTAGTTTGGTTCGATTCATACCTGACGTGGAAATATTTAATATATCCATTTTTGGCATTTCCGCGCTTGGCATCTTCGATGCGGTAATTAAAGGGTACTGATTACGTGTTGAACGTTAATCCAATGCAAGAATTTGTCCATTCTCGGCGATTTCATGCCCAGCACACAGACTGGCTGGAATCCATAAAACCGACCACCGGAATATGACTCACAGCTTTGCAAGGCACATGTCTCTCCCCAATTAGTGTCCGGGTATCACCAGAAGTACCAGATATACAAAATGACAAACCATCTTGCGGGATCTCTTGTTACTATCATCCAGAATGGTTACGTGATCTGTCAATGCAACCTCCCGGAACATCAGATCCTGCCTAGACCTCCGAGGCACCTACCACAACCCCTTCGTTCTTCGACCGCTGGAAGCGTTGGTATGGCATTATAATCTGCAGATTGGATGTACTGCGTGAATTTGTTGCAAACCTACCCATGGCAACAGCTTTGCTTTTCCTCGTGGGATCCCTTCCACTTGCGGTCCGACGCTATCGCTGACAACCATTCGTCAGGGAATGGAATGTTAATCCCAGTTCCGTAGTTCGTAGTGGGCAAGGTCGCAGCCTTGGTTCGTCACTCCTGCAAAAAAAAGCTACAACCTCAAGCGGAAAACTTTCGAGCTTGGACTGTGGCATTGGCGAATAGGATCCACGAGTTACCGAAACTGATAAGAGATTCAATGCTGCCTCCAGACTCTCTTAAGATCAAGCTGTTCGAGCCAAGTCAAGCACATTCGCAGAATTGGCAAGAAGATTATTTAGGTTTTCCATCTGGATCTCGTGCATTTTGGTCTCTGCCAAATCCTTGTTGACGGTAATTTCTGCCAAGCCCTCACTCCACCACTTCGTTCGCTAGCCGATGGGTCTCTAGCACATTCGTCATAGAAAGTGCAAACATCCTATCACTCTCTTGCCTCAAACTCAACTCTTGAATGACTTGGGAAAAGCAAACCACCATCCATCCTAGGTGCAAAATACTATGCCGACTTCCCGGTTTTAACACAAAACTTGCCGTGCTCGTGCTCTTTTTTCTTCCCTTGACGTCAGAAAGTGCATTGGTCCTGATGGCATACCCGCCATCGTGCTCAAAACGTTTGCCCCCGAGTTAGCTTTCGTGCTTACCGCTTGTTTCCCTCTCCTATACTCTGGAATAGTCCTCAGCTTCGTGGAAGTGGGCTTTGATACACCCTCCCTAAGAAAGGCGACAGCTCGGATCCCTCTAATTACAGACCTATTGCGATTACCTCCTTGCTCTCTAAGGTGATGGACCCGTGTTAAACACGCCAGCTCCTTGGTTATCTTGGAGAAAACCACTTCTTACGATCGCCATACGATTTCGGCACGGTCGCAGTCGCTGGTGACCTTTTAGTAGTGTACCATAACTCACCGCTGGGCATCCGCCCATTGAGCGTAAGGGGTAAGCTATGGCAGTCAGCCTTATATCGCAAGGCTTGATCGTGTCTGGCACAAAGCTCTACTGTCGAAGTTCCACCTACGGAACTCACTAGATATTATGCGATTGGGTAACCGGTTTCTAGATGGGGCGCAGCATTAAAGTCATTGTAGACGGTGTCTGCTCAATGTTAAGTCCCCATTAATTGGCTGGAGGCCCCAAGGTTCATGCTATCTCCCCACTGTTTATTCTGTCATATCAATGTATATGTTGCAGTCTCGTAACATTCATGTCTAGCAATGACAGCACAGGTGATGCCTTTACAACTGGCGCTAATATCTCTCGTGCTAACGGTGGAAGACGGAGAAATCCGAACTTGTGTCTGATATTGGTCCCACTTTAGAGCAGGGGTCTCAGTTTGGGCACTGTAAATCTTGTGAATTGAACCCCCTCAAAAACACAAGTTTGCGGCATATCACCACCGCGCAAAAGACCCCCTTCAATATACGCCTAAATTCCGGGCATTCCCTCTCTGTACTGCTAGTATATTGGGATCCTTGGGGTCGACATTTCGAACGACGTCCATTTTAGGATCATTTGGAGAATAAAGCCAAATTGGCGTCAAAAAGCTCGGAGTGTTGAATAGGGCGACGCAGTACTTCACATCCGGGACATAGACTTTTGCTTTAACAAAGCTCAAGTCCGTCCTCATTGGATACTGTTCTCACCTATGGGCAGGTGCCCCACTAATCAGCTACAGCCATCTTTACTCCAATCCAACGCCGGAAATCCGATTGTCACGATCCAAACTCCCGACCGACGACTAAATCCTTAAGCGTACGGAGAGATGGTCAGTTCTTATCGTATTCTACCTCTGTACAAGGGAAATGCCTCCAACGGAATTGTTCGATTTGGTGCCCAACCATCCAACCTTTTTAATACCATCGCACCTCCCTCCTCAGGAGTAAATACCACCGCCCACTTAGACCATGGGTCTGGGTCTAACGTGCGTGCGTCAGGTCCGTTTTTTTCCCACGTACTGAAGCTTTGAACGACCTTCCTCCTGCGTTTTTCCCTGAGCGCTATGACATAGGTGTTGTTTTCGCGTCGATTGTACAGGTACCAGCATCCATCCTCTAGGCCGGCAACGCAAATCCACAACTCTTCTGCTGTTGTAGCGTCCTGGGCGAAGGTAACTTCTTACCATCAGGTAGTCCTTCAGCTCGTTTGCACGCCTCCTACTCCCAGTAAAAAAAAAAAAAAAAAAAAAAAAAATGTCTCTTCTAGCATTGCGTGTTTAAGTCTCACCACTTGACACGCAATGCTACAGCATTCATGGAGTTCGCAGAAAATCGGGAAGGAGTGTAATTTAACACTAGGTTCCTCTGCTACCCTGCTGTGTGCTGGACCAGCGTGAAGCTTAAAAAATAGTAATAATTTTTAACGTAATATGTTGTGTTTCAGAGTAACAGCGAGACGGTCGTCCACCGCTCGTATCCGACAGCGGACGCGCGGGACGAGATGTGTGCGTCGCACGCGTATTTAATATACACGACTATTGCTCAGGTATTCCTTATTACAATAATATGTGTATCTTAATTATTAATTATTTAAATTGAAATAAATGGCATAAGGCCAAGTAATCTATGGCTAGATACGAGTGGTTGTGAAAATGATAATCTTCTATTGAAAATCCACATGAGCCCGTCGTGGCACAGTGGGCAACGAACGTGTGACTGGAAACGACTGATCGCAGGAGTGCCTCGATGGGAAATCGAAACCCACAAATATAATTTTACTTAAATATTTAATACTTTCTAATTTCTTCGCGCCGGGTCAGAGGTGGAAGCGCGGCGTTAAGTTCTGTCTCTTACACGCAAATGCCCTCCGAAGGTCGGCGGTGCGTGGAGAAACGGAGTCTTTACACTAGGTTCCCTCTACCTACCCTTGCCTGTGTGCAGTAACAGTGATACTGTGAAGCTTAAAAGAAACACTCTGTTTTTAAGTAAAGCATATCTTTAGCCTTAGTTTTCTTTCTCCAATTTCAAATCAAGCTACTTGAGAGAGGTAGGTCTTTTTTGTGTTAGTTGTCTGTTTTTGGCTTTTAAAAATGTCCAATATTTACATGACGGACATGTCGGGCACAGTCATAGAAATATACAGAGTTTGGTGCTAACTATGAAAAGCGCAAATAACTAACATTTCTTTGAGGTTTATTGGACATAATTTCATTTTTCGAGATTTGCGAAAACTTTCGAAGTATTACTGAGCTTATTGTATTTCTAAAACTTAGTTATAGTCTTATGGAAAACGTTGTCTTAATTCCCTTCGCGTGTTCTCCATGCAACAAACACTTTTGCCTTTTCTAAAAATAACGCAATGCTACAGACTAACCACTAAACATAAAAATATTATTTCCCTTTCAACGACCTATTATTTGAATTTTTTATTAATGTTTTTTTCCATATATTACACGAGGGGCCATTTTGCGTCAAAGGTCGTAAATTTAGCTTAATGTAGTGTATTTGTTCCAGATCGCCAACACGCAAAACTGTTACAAAATGCCGCCATTGGTTACAAGCCCGGTCCCACCACGCCGACTCGACTGTCAGCCTCAATCCTTTGGCCCAAAACATAGTTAGTACTTATTAAGTTTATATTCTTTATGAATTATTTTTATGGAATTCAATATATGAATTCTAACTATACAAAAATGATTAACTACAAATTATTTGAATATTATACTAAGTATTTTCTTATTTATTTCTATACATGAAGATAAACGCTTCAGGATTTCCAAAAAAGGTATAAACAAAATATTACAATTTTTTTTAATTCAAGCCTACACTACAATCATTGTACAATTTGTATTGGGGGCACATTGGACTTATAAAAAACCAGCTTCACTTTCACTTAGATCTAAGATGTCGTTAAGTGCCGGTCCCAACGACGTGGTTTGCCCTTGTCACTAGAAACGAAAATGATCAAACTTTTTTATCTTTGTCATCCAGTGTGAAGATAACCACAACCATACCGTGTATTTTTATAACTGAAACAAAGTGACAAAACATTTAATAATATTCAAGTTCATAGAATTTTTGATTTACACCATGGGAGATATTTTATTACAACAATATCAGTATGATATCGATAATAGCTGTATATGTATATTATCAGTGGTCTGGCGGCGTGGTGGGCGGCCGTAGTGGGCGGCGTGTGCGCGGGCGGCGCGCGGCTCACGGGCTCGCTGGGCCGCCATCATCGCGCTCCCTCACGTGCCGCGGCGACGACCCACGAGCGCCCGCACAACGTGCCCGGCTCTACGCCACTGCACAACCCGCTGTTAGTATACAGCACATACAACGTGCCTGCATACACGTAAACACACATATATCACGCAACAGATAAACATACACAATGCACTCCGAATTACAGTGCTGTAAAATTCAAAAAAGCTTTGCATTGTGTTTTTAAAAATAAATAAGAATCTTATAATAGGCTTTTAATTAGCAAAAACAATATGTTGAAGTTTGAGTTACGTTTTGTTCATCTGAAGGTGTACACACCACACTACACGCATCCACACTAAGCTCCATACGCTCACAAGCCATATTGAGTCACATATATACATACATACATATAACATATATACACATATAGTACCCCCGACAACTAATAATGCACATCGAGCTTAGAATAAAGCAATCGATAGCTTCGACTTAGTAGAACGTTGTCTCTCTCGCTTAAAACAATAAATAGGGAGGTATCTCTTAAAATCTGTTAACTGCCAATATGTTGTCAGTCACTTCACCGATGTCGATTCCTTTTTTATTTAATAATTAAATTTGACCGCCTGAACATATAAAAAAATGAAAGATATACTGCGTCCTAATTTCTTTCTTCTATTTCACAATCTGTGCCTCACTAATGTCAAATCACTTTTATTATCATTCTACTAGATCACACAAATTTTATCATGAAGCCGGTAGAAAATATTTATAAACTTAATCTATAATTTCACGGACTTACCCACTAACACTCTATATATATAGTTGAAACTGAAAGCGCCGTACTCTACCGTTCTGTTTAAAGACTGACGAACCAGTGACAAACGTACATACCATCTAGTAACAGAGACAGCGCTCCTACTCACGAAACCGAAACTGGCTGGCTGTTTCGTTTTAAAGGCATCTATGTGCATTCTAGTTGCGCCGGTTCTATACCATACCTACAATATAAATTAGACTATATAGAAGATATTGTAATCTGAAATTGTTTTCCGGTTATGAATCCTAATATTATGGGTATTTTTTAAAAATGCAATCGTATTATAGATCAATCATCAACCATCACCAAATAAAACTTGTCCGATTTGTTTACCAAAGATTTATTAAGATGTTCTAGATGCTTACCATACATTTTTAGTCCTAAGTACTTGTTATACCTTTAAAATTTAAACCATACTTAATTAACACATTCTTTAAAAAAGTCTTTAATCGACTTTGAAACCCCGCATTCACCGAGCACCGCACAATCCCCGCATCATCGTACCGCCGTGGACACGTTCCCACACTAGAGGCGATGGGCTTCACTCGCGCCGACCCGCTCCCTGCGGGCGAAGTGCGGCGCTCCTTCCACCGCCCCGACGCCGCCTCGCGCCACCGCGACCGCGACCGTCGTGCTCAGCGGACGCAGCGTGCCGCGCAACCTCAACATCGCCTCCGTCCGACGCGCCCCACCCCCAGCACCCCCAACAAACCCCCAGCACCCCCCAGCACCTCCACCATTCCAACACCCCCGGTTGCACAGCGCCCGCAGTGAATAATGCGGGCCGCCTGTCGCGCATGCCTCCGCGTGCTGCTGATAATTTTGATGACAAGTAAGTTTTGAATTTATTGTATAAGTACCGCCCCAAAATACCCTAAAACCACTATACCCAACACCCCCGGTGCTGCGCCGGCGGTTTGCTAATCTGCCAGTAGGCAGCCGCCTGCTACTGATATTGTTGATGTTGATGTAATATTATGTACTAGACATCTTACATAATAACTTAGGGGTTCTGGGCCCCAACACCTCCCAGTTCAAGCGTCTGGGTAATTAATACGGCCGGTAGCACAGCCGTGTGCTATTGATACTGTTTGATGACAAGTAAGTATTGAGCTTCCTGTTTCTTCGTGCCGTCCATAAACTATCTTCCTAAGAAAATAATCCACATCGGCTGCAACTTAATCCTACGAGACAGAATTCATGCAAAGAATTTATAAACATGAGTAATGTATAATGTTTGAATTTTTTTTCGTTAAACAAGCATAATTAACATATTTGTGTAAGGTAGAAATATTTAGTGTAAGAATAGAACAAACACTACCTGCTGCGATCATATTTTTTTATGTTTTTTCTAAACATGTAAGTCCTTATGCTAAGTGGTAAATAACACACACTGACATAGCAACAATTTATATATGTATTCGTCAATTCACAGGCTAGTTATCGTGTGCTCCTTAACCTCGGTATTTACAACTGTTTAAATTGTTTTGGTTATGAATCTTTGTTGAAAAACCTGTGAATCTTTCAATTGTTTTTTTTTTAACCTCTGCTGTATTCCGCACAGAGCATGGTAGGCAGAGGGCACCTAGTTTTATGACACTCGTTCCCCACGCAACTCCTATTACTTTTTGCGGCGTTAAGTTGCAGATCTTAACGCTGCGTTCTCGACACCAGAGAGAAAAAGATTGAAATATTAAATATCTACTCCTCGAGGGTAGCTAATCCACAACCAGTCGCGTTAAAGTTACAAACGTAATGTTGCGACAAACGGACGACCACACAAAAACGAAAGTTATAATTGAAAGAATTACTAAGTCTTCACTCAGCTTAAAGACTTACATTAATATTAAAGTATGTTTATACATGTAACATGTATATTTTGCGTGTATAGGAGCCAGGCCCGCGAGGAGGTCGGCCGCGCGCGCACAGCGACGAGCCAGACAAACCCAAGCAACCTCAAGCGCCCACGCTGCCTCTCCACCGTTGACAAGGTATATTTCTTCCTTTTAAGATACAATTATTTTTGTAACTTTTTTCCCGGATATCAGTGTAGGCAGAGAAGATGCCTA
The DNA here is from genome assembly GCA_019049465.1 of Dryas iulia moderata. NCBI lineage: Eukaryota > Metazoa > Arthropoda > Insecta > Lepidoptera > Nymphalidae > Dryas > Dryas iulia. The sequence continues at coordinate 4,538,697 of CM032433.1, read as the reverse complement.
GTGCTATCATATTTTAATTTTCCACTTTCTTTTTGCATTCGAAATCTGGCATTGCGTGTTGAGTGGCAGAATTTACACAGCGGTTCGGTAGGTCTGGTACTAAGGCTGAGTAAAAAGATTATTTAAATACATAATTAAATCATTTCCTCTTTCTCCGGTGGAGTCGAACCCACAACCGTCATGCTTACACTCTACGCTAATCCAACTGGATTGGTCCGCCTCAATATGAAAAAGTAGAAGTGATATGACAGATAGACTCCTTTTTCTAATTTCAAGTATTATTGCACTAGATATCTATTAGTGCATACATATGAAGGGACGTTTTATGGTTTCATACATAACACGATAATGGAAACACCCATCGTCTGACTTAGTTGAGCGAGTCGTATCTTCACCGCACAATTACACATTCGCACATTAGCTTACATTGCTATTTTATTTTATTTTCATTTAGATACTTTTAACATCATATCAACACGGACCTCGATCTGTGGCGACTAAAAAAACAGAGAAAAAAAAAACATCATATCAAAATTAAATTTAGTATTCCGTCGAGTTTCTAATTAATTTGACCTGTCCGAGTGAACTTTTTATATTTTTCCACTTCCTTTTAAAATAGTACCACCAACCAAAAAAATTGCATTGTATCAACATTCCATCCACACGTCCTCAATATATAAGTCATACAGTGCAGAACAAAATTACCAACCACCTAAAACTTACATAAAACCATTATGGTTATATTAGCATAAAAATATGTATAGTTAAAATATATTTCCCCCCACACCTCTTGCGTATGCAGCTACGAGGGCGCCCGCGACGCGGAAACTGACGACTACCGCAGCGAATGCGAGAACTGCCACTCTGCCGCTAATAATTCTGGGTAAGTTTTACATAACAGTTTTTTTTTTTTAGCTTCACGCTGTATCCCACACAGCAGGATAGGCAGAGGGAATCTAGTGTTAAGACACTCCGTTCCCCACTTTCCGCCGATTCTGAGGCATCGCGTGTTAACTTTAAGTGGTGGAACTTAACGCCGCGCTTTGCCTCTGATCCAGAGCGAAGAAATGAAATATTAAATATTTCCACTCCTCGAGTGGGAATCGAACCCACAACCAGTCGTTTACAGTCACACGTTCATGCCACTGCGCCACGACTGTCCCCACATGTATTAATGTAATTGTTTTTTTTGATAATATATGTAGTTAATTGCGGTAGAACCTGTGTAAATGTTTAAGAGAGACGGAGTATATAAAAGTTTTTAATATATTTTTAAATAAAAAAATCATTAAATGGCAATAAAATAAAAAAAATATCTTTCAAAAATGTTTGTGTTGTGGGATTCGAACCTATGGTTATATAATAACTGTAAGTAGTTTTTTTTGGATTTAAGTTGTAAAATGTGGATGTAATGTACATTTGTAAGTTGGTACTCTAGTAGGTAGTCGATATTTATCAACATTTATTAAGAATCGATGTTTAGCAAAAAATATATCGATGCTTTTTTAGAAAATATATATAATATTATATTGCTATCACTATTCCTAAGTGAAATGTCAAGATATATTTCAATTAAAATTTACTATCATCTGAATTTAATTTAATTATACGATCTATGTTTAGCAAAAATATACCAGAGTTTTTATTTTTATAAAATATATGCACTTAACCATCCAATTGGGCACAATTTTGTCTCGTAACTAAATTAAGTATCGAAGTTAGAAGTGTGTACTTGCAGTGTTTGGCAACAATTAACATTAAAATTAATGTCGATTGTGATTTTAGCACAAACGAATGATCAATTATGAATATTTAATTGCCTAACACTTAACAATATATATTCCTAGCTTCGATAACGAGGCTAACTCGTGCCAGTTGGGTTGGTTAGTAGCAGTAGATACAAAGTGCATATATGACTGGTGGTCAGATGGGAGGAGTCGTCGTCGGGGTGGGGCGGCACGCAGACGCTGCAGCGCCGCGCGCCGCCGCCGCCCGCGCCGCCGCCCGCCACCGCCACGCTGCCGCAGCCCGTCACCAGGCACCCGTAACTTATTGCTTATTACTAATTTTTATCCCCAAGACTTCCTCCCACGAATCCTTACTCCCTGAGCTGCCGTTTGTGGTGCTGGTCGCTTAAGCTGGGCCTCCCTTGAGTAATCAGGTCTCACCTGGCTGGGGAGACCGCCCCCCGCAGCTATAGATCATCTCTCTTACCCTTCCCTTCGGATCGATATAGTCGAATATCATATTAACAGGCCATGAGGCCTTTTTTTTATCACTATAAATATTAGTTTACGCATACCATCTGTGCTTAGGCAGGCAAACTGCCATACGGACGGATGATACCTACTGTGGGGCCTCATGTTCGATAAGTCCGACCTACCTCTACTAAACCCAGCGGAAAACCCTCTCCACACTCATGACCACGTCGCAGGTTCGCTTGCGCATTCGGCTGCGACGCCTCGGTGGACAGCCCGCCTGTTCCGGGCCAGTGTCACCTTCAGGGTGCTCTGGGGTTAAGGCCATGATGCCTACCCCAACTAATAAATAAATTGGTAAAATAAATTGATATTTGAGATAAATCGTCGCATTGAGTTCAGTTTCTGAAAGTACGATATCTCGATTTTAAGGGTAAAGCGTGAAGGTCCAGTATGTTCATATCCAGTAAATAATTTGTTATTTAAATGTTAGTTAAGCGTTAGTTTATTGTTTTAAATGTAAAATTATTTTGCTACAGTTATTTATGATTGACTGTCCATCATCGACATGGTCGTGGCAAATCTGCTGCTGGCGTGGCAAAATGCTGCGCTTTATCTTATTCACTAGAGCAGGGAAATAGAAAGAAACCACCGAATGAATTTAATGGTTTAAATTACACCAAAACCCTTTTTTTTTTTTACAATTACATATAATATTTATGTTTAGTATAAAATTTATATTTTATTTGGTGTATATTTTTTAACCAATTTAATATAATTTATTTTTTAGTCGAAACGCAATGGGAAACCCTTCGAACTGGGAGAACTGGTTTAATACGATACCCGATTCTGACACAGAATCCGAAGAAGAATGAAACGAACTTTAATTTACTCGATTAAACATCGATCATTGACAATGCGTTAACAATTATTCGAATTATGTACTAAATTGGTCATCAAATCAATTTAATTTATCATTCGACTAAATATGCAGAATCGATTTATTTTATTAAATGTGAAGAATTCGAAATTTATAATGAATAGAAATAATGTTGTTTCAATTCTAATAATTTTGTTAAGAAGATATGTTTACGAATATTTTTTGAAATTGAGAATTATTATTACTTTAGTAATTGAATAATATATTTATAAATATTTTTTTTTTATAGAGCGATAACCCTTTTTTTAATTTCTCGAAATTCAAATTTTAATATTCCTTTTTTTACATAAGGATAATGCAAGCATATTTTCTAACATCTGACATTATTTAAGCTATTAGTATTAATTTTAAGACAACATTCCATGACATTACCATAATCTAATATATAACAAACTTTGTTTATACATCACAATAATATTAACTTATATTTGCACGAAGTGTATTTTGAAACACTATTTATTTTGCTCTTTTGAGTTTATTAACTTTATGTACATAAGTACCAAAGATGTCTTTTTTATTTTGAATATTTTCTTTAATAAATATTTTTATTAAAACCAATGAGTCTTAGACTATTGATAGTAGTTCTTTTTACGTTACTTTTCAAGTACAATAAGGTTTTACATTTTATTGTTTTTTTTTCTAATCACTTAGTTCTAAGCCGAAGGCAACCATTTTTTTTGTTATAATCTATATTTGATTTTGCTTTAATACGTTTTTTGTTACATATTTCGTATGATTTGATGAATTATGATTTTGTTATGTTATTTTACCAAAGAATATGAATACCGTTTAAATGTTTGTAATATATTAAATATTTTTGTTCCTAACATAGTTCTAGGATTAAAATATGGCTTGACAGCTGTTGCTGTTGTGTGTTGTTAGTGTTGTAAGTATATCTTTCATTTAATCATACATACAAAGACTTGGCAATAAACGTAGAAAAATACTAAATAGCAATCTTGTTCAGTATTTATTTATCGTTTGTGGTTTATATGCACTTAATTATTAAGTTTAATTTATTTAAATGTATTAAAAAATCTCTACTAAGTTCTGATTGTTCGTTTGTTTTTTAACGTCTTAGGGGTATGCCGTTTTATGTGAGTCTATTTTTGTTTATGCACGAGACTAATTGGCATATAGAAAAAAGAGAATATATTTTTACACAAATTCATAATTCTTAGGTGTTAAGCTGTGCCATGTGTTCTTTGAAAAGTATCCTATGTACCATTTTTATTTTTTAAGTCTGTATGTTGTATTAAAAAACCTACAAACGATTAGTTTTATAATATATACTATTATAATTTCTTTAACTGAATCTTTTTTAGCTCTCTTCTTTCTTCTCGAATTTTCGTCAAATTTGACATAATTTTTATAATCACGTAGTATTGGATGCCCCTTGAAGTTTGACGTTTTTCTAAACATTAATTATTATTATATTAAAAACTTAATTCAAAAATATCACATACTCTGAATTTTAATGAATTTAATAAGTAGATGTCCTTAGCATTAACTTAGGATAAATGGTGCCAAACGAAAGTGAAATGATTACAAGGAGATAAGGACGACGTTGATATGGTTCATGTTTTTACAAGTAGGTAGGTAGACATTCGAGAATTTAAACTATTCTAAGAGCGGGCGGTTGGCGATCATCACTTATATTACAAAATATTTTATTACAATTAATAAATAATTACGAAGCTGATTTAAATAATGATTTAAAGATAGCAACATTCGATATCATTCAAGATGTCGACTATGAAAATCATTTGATCGGTAATTCCATTTCACAATCGCTCAAATCTTATCTTCTCTATACAAGGATAGAGCCACGACGAGTTGAAAAGATTTTAGATATAAAATAAATATAATATTTTTAATGGGACAAGATAGGCAAGTCGCCATTGTAGGAGCTCAAAGATGATATTTTAATATTTAGACTTCGATAATTACGTGTACTGTTTGAATAGATACGTTAGTGTTAAAGTCCGACTTGTCATAATAAATGAAGTAAATGCTTTTATTATTTATTAAGAAAAAATAACTATGAAGAAACCGTGTACTTAATTATTTTTTTAGTTTTATATTAGAATTATGTTCGTTTTGTTTCTGGTCTTGTTGAAATATGATGAGTTTATATTACGAGTTTATGCAATTGAAAATGACATAATATTTTTTTCCATTAATATTTAATATATTATATATTTTAATAATTGACGTTTATAATAATAACTCTTATCTCTAGCGCAGAGATAGAAAAAGATACTATGATTTTGCCTGAATATTTTGAACGTAGCAAGAATTGAACCCCCACTTCTTGAATAGTGTCCACTAATCACGTAAGGGTCATTTACTTTCCACCGAGTTCAAATTTACGGATATTATAAATCAAAAACGTTAAAATCTCGCTTGATGACTTTTAATTTTATAATTACAAAATATGACGTTCGTAAGAAAATAAGTTACATAAAATGGAGGAATAAAATACAGTAACAATGAAAACCACTCGGACCTTAACTTTAACAGATACAAAATTCTAATCTATTTTTGATTAAAATTAGATAAGGAATCGTTAGGAGTAAGATTAAAACTAAATAATTTATTTAATGACACTAAATTTATTCTTTGCAATAATAACACTTTTGGTTTTCGCGATTTTTTACATATTTTAAATGAAACTTTTTTAACTGAATTAATACGTAATTTTTTTTATTTGCAAAAATACATATTAGAAAACCCGACTCTGACTTCTGTAAATTGTTCAAAATATAGCGTTTTCAAATACCAAAATGTATTATCAAATATACGCAATTAAAAATACGGCTAAAAAAGTTTCATTTAAACTGTTTGCCCTAAATTTGAATTTTTAATAATATCTTAGTATATCTGTTGAAGTTTGTGTTTAATTCTATGTATGTATGTGGAATATATTATGTTCTTAATTCTTGACACTTATGGTGAGAGCTTATGTGTATGATTCGAAATTTATTAAAAGCATGTTTTAAATTTTAATTAATATTTCTTCGATTATTTCAAATATTTGTAACATAGAAAATATTTTTAATATTAACAGTTGAATGCGTTTTATTCAAAGTCTAGTAATAAGTGTCGTTGTTCTTGAATGTTCTTCCTAAGGTTAATAAATGGATTCTACAATGTGTTATCAAATTACATGATATATCATTTTTTTATGTAATAATTTAAATTGTCACATCAATTTTTTACTTGTGTTATTTTGTTATAAAAAATGTATAATAATTCCTTATGAAAGCAATGTGATCTTAAAAGAAAAATTAAGTTAAATATTATGATATTTTTTGTTAGACCCACCAAATACGAGTTTGTAGCATTCCAAAGCCATAATTATTAATTATTTAATAATTGTCTTAATTATATAAATAAGGAAATGTCGACAGTTCAGTGATTTGGTAACTGCTCACAATAAACATTAAACACATTTCCGAACCAAATAATAATTATAATAAAACGAATTAAGAGAATGTGATTATGAGTTTTATTTTACCTTCAACAATATTTTTTTCTATATATTTTGTTTTACATTTATTAGGTACATTTAGATTTCATAATAATTACTTTCAAATCAACAGGTAAATAATAGCGGCATTTATTAATAGCAATTTGTTGGTACAGAAATAGTTTAATACCAAACATTTTTACAAACCGTACAAAAATTTGAACATAGCTGAACTCGAACCTGCGAACTCCAATCTTAAGAAACATTCAAACGCACTGATCGCTTAGCCATACGTTTATATCCAGCTACGTCAAAATTTTTATACTAGTTCTTTTTGTTGTTAAAATCTGTGTAGAGAAATGTTTACAAATTTCTACTAAACAAAGATTATCTCTAAGAGTAATTCTTTGGAATGAGAACATATTACTGATTAAATATTTTAAGATTTGTAAGTTATTTTATAAGTATTTTTCATGTACTTATAATATAAAAAAAAATTGACATACGATAAGGTTTTTATATATATTCTAAAAATATTTTTTCATATCTTAAGTGGGTGAGTAGCACAATAAAAATGTTAAAATACTTTTACTGCATTTTTTTAACACAATTATTAAAAGCTTATGATTAGATAACTTATCAAATCGATCTTGACGGTTGAGATTTCCTTCGATGCAATTTTATACAGTAGACATTTTTTTTACCTTCACGCTGTATCCAGCACACAGCAGGGTAGGCAGAGGGAACCTAGTATTAAGACATTCCCACTTTCCGCCAAATTCGGAGGCATTGCGTGTTAAGTGGCGGAACTTAACGCCGCGCTTTGCCTCGACAAAAGAGCGAGAAAATGGAAATATTCAAAATTTCCACTCCTCGAGTGAGTATCGAACCCGCAACCAGTCTTTTGAAGGGACACGTTTGTGCCACTGTGCCACGACTGGCCCCAGTAGACATTTATCTCAGTAGAAACTTATTAAAAATAAACATTGTTAGCTATTTTTTTATCTCCACGCTGTATGCACACAGCACGGTCAGAGGAAAAGCCCAGTGTTAAAACATTCCGTTCCCCACTTTTTGCCGATTTCTGAAGGAGTTACGTGTTGAGTGGCAGAACTCATTGTCGTGCTTTGCCTCGACACCAGAGCGAAGAAAATGAAATATTAATTATTTCAATTCGTCGAGTGGGAATTGAACCCTGGTCTGTTAGTTAATAAAGCGCAACTATATTTAAATCAAAAAAGTAAAGGATGAGCATGTGAGGACACATGATGTGAATGTACCAAGTTAAGTATGTACAGCGCTTGGACGAGATAGATAAGGGATCGTATCATTTTATGGAAAATTGCTTTCATCTAATTTCTGACATAGACTGTTTTAATTTAAACATTAAATATATTTTTAATCTATGTTAAGAAATAAATAAATGTTATGAATGTTATTAGATATTTCGAAAGATATATATTACTACCGGAATCTGGATCTGGAAGCCATGGACCACATTGTCTGTATCCTTCTTCCTGCAAAATAAAGAACTTGTTTACTAAATTCTACCAACATATGTGCTAGCTTATGCATTTATACTCTACCATATTGACGAATGAACACAAATAGCAGTAAAAAGTATTCAATTAAAATTTGTTTTTTTTTTTTTAATATCTGACTGTACGATTATTATGTACTATACAAGTGTTGGTTCGTTTTTTCCCCGCATTGGTAACTTATAAGGAAAATACATATAACTAAAATGACGAAAGGTGAAGAACAGAGTTTATACACATATCTTGTAAATAAGAGAAGCTAAAAAAACGTTGCAACTAATTTACCAATATATACGAAAATAAACGTTTCCATAGTAAATTGAACTCACAATAGAGTAGTTGTGCGGGAAGCAGCGCGTGTGCGGCGTGCGCGCCGGCAGCGGCACGCGGTTGCGCAGACACGCCAGCTTGGCGGCCGCCGACATCACGCGCCCCGCGGCGACCCAGCTCTCCGTTAACTCCGACATTGGCACCTGAAATGGGAAGTTTTTTTTATGGAATAAAGGAGATAAACGAGGAGAAGGCCCACCTGGTGTTAAGTGGTAACCTTCACCCATAGACATACACAACATTACAGTTGTGGATGCGTTGCCAGCCTCGGGGATCTAGGTCAGAAAAAAGAAGGAAGGATGGGAATGGTGGCAATAGGGAGAGGCTTACATGCCATCAAACCAGAACACATCATCAGATATTTGGCGGTTCGTCTTTGGCACGATAGTGTTCGCGAGCCAGTCGGAGAACAAATCTCCTGCCACCAAGCTACTGGGTTACCCGTCTTTTACGGGACGCTACCCAGCGGCGGGGGGAATTGAGTTCTTAATTCCGTCCCCCCAGGGGAGTTTGTAATTATTTCACTAATAATATGTTTATGATGTAGTATAAAGTACATAATAAGCAATAAATAGGTAAATTCTTCACTTTCACTCTATATTAATTAGGGAAACAGTACAATATGTATAATAAACCGGTTCAAAAAAACCGCTATTGTTTTTTCAAATCCCGCACCGTAATATCTTCCTAGTCTTGGAAAAGAAAGCCTGTACGTAAATGGGTACTATTAACTTTTGGTTTAAAGATCTTCAAATTGTACGACTCAGGAAATACAGACAAGGTTTAAAAAAAAAGGCAAATACATTTTAAAAAAAAAGTCCCGCTGAGTTTCTTGCGCCGGTTCTTCTCAGGTCTGAGGCGTTAACTTTAGTGAACCGGTGGTAAACTAATTGACGTTCAAAAAATGAGGCATGAAACTTCTTACTATGAATAAAATTAAAGGAACGCTCCTTCAAGAAGTCAGATAACCAGTAATATAAATCATCGGGCAAACCATACGCTGGGAGCTTGCAAATAACGATATTATGCCAGAACCTGTCAAATATCTTTGAGACCAAGAGAATTAACGATAGCCTCACCGTCTAGTGTATATATAGGTATGCACAATGTTACCTGACCAAAAATAAAACTATTTACATATTTTAATTTACGGTTGTTTTGTTTAATGCACTGCATTATTTTAATGCACTGAGGGATGATTTTAATTATTTTCATTTTTCTGCGTTGGTTAATGTATTCTCTATCTTATAGAAACTTTCCTGAAACAACCTGTTCCTAAACAAGAATATTGTAAATTTGTGTATGAAACTTATAATTATATGTGTAGATGTTACCTGCTTATCAAAGATTGCAGAAATGAGACAGTGCATTTAAATAATTAATTATATTTTTAAATATACATACCGGTGCATTTATAAGAGGATTGTTAAGAGGTTTCCCGTTATTTTCACATTTGTTCTTTATAGCCAGCAGCAGAAGATTAGTGTTCGGTACTTCAGCCCCGACTAGCGGCCATTTGCAAGGGAATGGTGGTCTTCTTAACGCATGCATTTTTTCTCTTGTACGCTAAAACAATTCAAGAATATGTTAAATAGGTTAATAAATTTGGATATTATGAAAAAAAAGGTAAGAATGAATGTGGAAAGGAGGAAAAGAAAATCAATATTTTTCATGACAAGTGGGTTTCGTTCGTTCTCCATTTCGCTTGAATGCCGGAACTCAACAGCGTACTTTGTCTCGTTTCTCAGTCTCACCAGAGCGGAGAAACGAGAATATAATTTAAATATTTAATCATTTATAATCACTTCCCCCATCGGTAACCGATCAATCACGATTTCAGTCAGACGCCAACCAATTGCGCCACAACTTATCTCTTTATCTATCTATTAATCAACGTTAAATCTCAATCTGTCCGTAGAATTTTCATAAAAGGTGAAAAGTTTTACTTTCATGTATTAAAAATAAGAGTCTAATCGCGGTGCAGGGGCACAAACGGTGACTGTGACGCCACAGGTTCTGGGTTCGATTCTAACTTTAAAGAGGAGCAATATTTTATATTTCCATTTTCTTCGCTCTGGTATCGAGGCGAAGCGCGGCGTTAAGTTCTACCACTTAACACGCAATACCTCCATAATTCGGCGGAAAATGGGAAACGGAGTGCTTTACACTAGGTTCCATCTGCCTACTGTGTGCGAGATACACATAAAATACACATAAAAAAAATCAAAAAGATACTAACATAATCATGAAGAAAATAAAGAAAATACAATATTATAATTACATTGAAGTTTCAATAAAATTAAATAATATTTACATTAAGTTGATAAACAGGTCGTGAGCGATCGCAGGCGGCGAACCCCGTCCGGTTCACAATCACGCGCTTGTCGTAGAGTCTCTCGTACTTTTCCCGTTCGTAATCTCGACGCAATCGCTTTCTACGTTTCTCTTTTTCTTTCGCAGTTTCGCTTTTTACGAAACCACCTGAGGAAATTAAATTATTCTTGCTTAAGATATTATTTTGTTGATATAATCATCTACTTAAAGCAATAATGTATGAAAAAGCGCACATTCACGCAGAATATGTCAATATTTCCAAATAGTATCAAGAGTCATAAGTATCTGTAACTGTGTAGCTTAAGTTGTAAATTACTTAAGCTATATGTAGGGTTTGCAGATTATTAGACATACTAAAATACATTTTGTGTATTTTTGTAAAGTATATAATTATAAAATGAAAGATAATACGTGTATTTTTACTTACTAGATCCAAGCACTGTAAGGACAGTCAATACTTCATGACTCACGCGTATCATCAGTCTGATCGAAAACCACAACGACTTTACCAACGATGACAGCATCTAAAGCAACATTTTCTTATTTATGACATATTTTCATAGATTCACGCTTTTTCCCACAAGGCAGATTGGTCAGAGAGAACTACGAATTCAAACCAATGCCTTTTTAGCAGTGGATCTCAACCCAGCGCTGTCTTGTTAAGCCAGCCAATTGTAAAAAGCTTACAAATTGTAAATATTTATGATCGTTCAGCCGAGTTGGAATCGACCCACAACCAATCATAATTAACGTCAACTTTTGTAAATTTATAACATTTACAGAACTATACATAGAAATAAATTTAAACCATTCTTTATATCGTAATTGGTCAATAGGAACTACATATATAAACATATGTAGAATTTAATGTACAAAACTATAAACAGTATTAAATCGAGAAACTACTTTAAAACAAAAACAAAGTATACATACAGGCGCACTGGACTTGTCATTCGGAAAACAAACGCCTTGGTAATCGTGTATCCAATGTAACGTGAATATTTGGGCATCGAGTAAAGCCCTCATAGCTGCCGGGTGTAGGTTTGCGAGGTGTTCTCTTAATGGCTTGGGATCGTCATCTTCTTCTTCGTTTTCCTTCTTAACATAAGTAACTACCCAACCCTCTTCGTCTATGAGAACGCAACTCCAAATTTCCTCATCACATCGCGGTTCACAGTCATCTTCGCACTTTAAATTTAAGAATGTTATGTGTTTTGCTATAAATTTGTGTAAAAACAATACTTTCAAGACTATTTTTTTAATGTCTGTATTTTTTAAAATTAATTAGTTTTTATATTTTTTTTTTGCTTCACGCTGTATCCCGCGCACAGTTAGGAGTCAGAAGGAACCAAGTGTTTTTTTTTAAATAGAGAAACTCTGTTCATGGGCTCAAAGGTGCCTATGGCATTTGTTAGCATTAATTTGTAGTGTGACAATTTTAAAAGCACTGAGACTTATATTTAATCTAATCTAAGGTGATGTCCATCACTGACCAAGTGTAAGCACTTCTTTTTCTTTTTTTTTTTTTTGGTTGGAACCAAGTGTTAAGACACTGCGTTCCTCATTTAAAACTAATTAATGGAGGAATACATAATTTGATTTGTTTGTTCACAGATCACAGTCAACAGTAGTAAAAATTAATAATCAAAATCGGCATCTGCATGAAAAATAGAAGTTGTGATCAACGTCATCAATAAAAGCTAAATATTTCAGGTGTCATCTGATAATACACCACTACAATAAAAAAAATAAAAAAATATTGACTTTTTGTTTTCAGCAAGTAGCTTTTTATCAGCAAAGTCCTTTCTTTATCAAAAGTTGTCTGTAAGAGATTATTTGAAGCGACAAGACCGCTTTTCCATACATTTTAGATTTGTAATTTTCTTGTATTTTTTATTTCTGTTACGCAATAACTATTTTTATCTATTCGAGACGCTACTTACATCAAAATCAGGGTTGGTTATGGAAACCAGCAAGTCTTCTAAATGCTGGGGGTGGAAGTGATAGCCGGCGACGCCGATCACGTGGTCAGCGCGCCCGAGTGTACGGGCCGCTGTAAGCCACTGATATTTTTCACTAAGCTGTAAAAAATTGACTATTGAATATTTATTTGATATTTTTCGGAATTAAATTTATGTTATTGATGTTTTTAGAAAACGTATAAAATTCTGAACGTAGTAGAGACTTGAACCTGCTTCTCTTAGAAATCGTCCAAGCATCCTAGTTAATTAAGCTATATGTTATTACCGACTACCGAGCTAACTCTTAATTTCAAAGATATGGCAATAATTTTTTTTTATTGTTAGTTAAAACATTTTTTTCTTATCCTAAATATCAACGCCTGGGACTTGCGACCAAATTATAGGCAGCTATGCTTCTACCAAAAAATATGTAGATATTAAAGTGTGTAAACCAGTGTAATACCAGTTTTAATTGGGCTAAACTTGCGGCTTAAATAATAATTATCATATTTGTTAAGATTGTTAGATTTACATGAAAACTGAATTATTGTACATGAAGATTGCATTTGATATTGATAGCATTATTTCACCGTTTATCACTGTAATAAGTGACGGAAGTGATTAACATTTCAGTGACTCAGAGTGTCGTTGCCAGGCGTGAGCGAAATTGGCAGTGGCCCACTGAAATAAAATTCTAAACAAAATTGTTACAAATTGTCTTATAGTATTTTACTAATACTTGTTTGAAAATTGTGTTTAGCATTCTGCTTCAGTTCCAATATCCAGGTTCAGGAAAACGATTAGAAAAATCAATGGGCGCAGTGGCACATACCTACGTGTGACTGTAAACGACTGGTTTTGGGTTCGATTCCTACTCCAGGAGTAGAAATATTTAATGTTTCAAAGCGCGGCGTTAACGCCGCACTTTTATTTCAAAGCGCAATGCCTCCGAGTTCAGCGGAAAGTAGGGAACGGAGTGTCTAGATGCGGGAGCACTAGATTTCCTCTGCCTACACTGCTGTGGGCGGGATACAATGTGAAGCTAAAAAAAAACTTTGCACAAAAAAAATGACACAATGTCTTATCGTTAGCAAATACCGAACGAAGAAATAAATTCAATTTTGTCTTTTTTAAACAATTCTAAATTGTGTATTTTCAAAAAAGGTTACAGGTACAAAACTTTTTGTATGCAAAACTTCTAATTAAGTTTGTGGCATGTGCGTAGAAAAAATCATTCCATATCAGGTTACTTAACTTACTTTATATAAATTTATATCTGAAACATGCTTCATGTATTTTAACTGAACCTACTTACAACTACAGTCAAACTGTTTCCACACAACCCAATAAATTCTTAAATAAAAAACATAAACACATAAACATATAAAAATATTATTTATTCAATTAAAACGCACAAATAAATAAAAAAACTTGATATTTGCACTTTGCTCAGAACCGGAGAGTTTCCCCTTCATAGAATTATATGTTTATTAAGCGCTAAAGTGAAAAACAATATAACAAAAACCAACTCACAGGCGGAGGTTGTATATAGCTATTTCTCAACACCCGTATGGGCGACACGGGCGCGTGCACCACCAGCGTGCCAGACGCGACGGCGCGCCGGAACCACGCCTCCGCGGGCCCTCGCGACCACAGGCTGCCGTCCGGAGGGTCTGCGTGGGAACTTGTCGCTCGGTAGGCTACCCATCGGGTTAGACCACTTTCTGGAAATAGTATTAGATATTCAATCAATATATTAGTCATTTTTTTTACTGGATAAAGGAGGGAAACGAGCAGAATGACCATCTGGTGGTAAGTAGTAGCGCCCACAACGTTAGGGAAGTTGTGGATGCGTTGCCGACCTTAGCCGACCCCGACCCGAGTGAAGGTGAAAAAGAAGGAGGAAGGATGGGATTGGTTGGAATGGGGAAAGAGCTGGCTTACATGTCATCGTATCGGAACACTTCATCATATCTTTGGCAGGTCGCCTTTGACATGATACTGGTCGCGAGCCAGTCGGAAAACGGAGCTCCTACCACTAAGCTTTTACTGAGTTGTCCGCCTTTTACGGAACGCTACCCAGTTATGGAGGGGAACAGTATTCTTAACCCTTGGTTGATTGATCGTTTTTATATTGATTATCATGACAAAACAAAGCGCTGCGTATCGTCTTTAAGTACAAAATATCTTGAATTTAGACAGGAAGTAAAGAGCGAAGTGTGCTCTCCCTGCCTAGCTATTAATAAAATAATCAATTTTAATTTTAATATGTTTGTTGAGTAAAAAGTAGAGTGGTAAAACTTAACGTTCTCTCAAGAGTGGAGAAATAAAAATAATTCAAATAATAATTTCCCACAAATGAGAATCGAACGCATAACCACGTTTACAGTCAGACGCTACCACTGTAATTTTCACATTTTTAAAAATAATATTGTTAGAATCTATTTGTTACTTTTTATTTACTTTGTGTACATTATATGTACAAACTTATGGAAATAAATAAGGAGGGTATTCTAAAAAAAACAGACTAACTCTGTTTGAGTTATAACTTCCACATAGTAGTTTTGATAATAGGCTTCGATATCATTTTAGTACATGATATACCTCGTCTCAGCTATTTATAATTTTACCTGAAGCATAGAAAGCTGTGACGGAGCCAAGAGGGAATTCCTCCTCATCTATTCTTTCCATCCACGGTCCGGTCGCTATTATCTCTTTACACAAACGAGCCATTAAATCTTCGTTACCTATTTAAATGAACATCTTAATTAACACGTTATTTAAATTTTCAGACAAAAATAAAACCTTTATCTCTAATATTTTCACTCATGTTTAAATAATATAAATAATTAATGTTACTATAAATCCTGTCAAAAAGGAACAATGTTCTATATTCCTCGCTAGACATTGGCATCCATACAGGAGTATTTTGCTTGTCAAGAGAACTTTCTATAAGGTAGATACTTATACTTATACATATAAGATACAAGCCATGTTAATATAAAATTTAAAAATTCTCTTAAAAATTCTCTTACTGAAGAAGTTTTTAAAACAACCCTAAAATTATTATTTAATTTTATGCTACAAACGAAATTCATAATTTTTAAGCAGCTGGACTGATTTTTATGAAAAGTAAACTAAAAACCACCGCAAGGAAATTGAAAATTTATTTGTTTGGAAATTTATGAAATTCCCTTTTTTGCTTCGTGGGTTAAAAATAAATACTTACATTGATACGTTTTGTTCCTTAGAGAAGGCGGTATAGGTGAAAACAGGTGTTTTAATCTTTTTTCAACAAAATTAGGTTCTTTGCGTCGTCTGTCAATGAAGTGCTTCACAACATCCTCACGAGTTTCGAAATCTTTATTCGGTAATTTTGAAGGATCAGCATGTTCACAATACAGCCTAAAATATATATAATTACAACAGTCAATTATAGATTATATTTAACAAACAATTAGTTATTCATAACATAAAATATTGCCTGCAGCAGGATTCGAACCTGCGCCTCTTGAAAACCGCCCAAGCGCTTTAACCGTTAAATCATGCGTTTTACATCCGCTGAGTTAAAATTTTTGTAAATACATTTTCGTAAAATGTGTTTCAAATTCCTGAGATGTGAAAATTATAAAAGGATTACTAGTTACTCTTACTGAGTAATAAATTCCTGAGAGGTGATAATAATTACAACAAATTATAAATGTATTTTAAAGTAGAAAGAAAACAGAAAGACGAAAACTAAATGAAAAACAACAAATTGATCTTCAAACATATATTTCTGCCATCTAATCTAATAGATTTGTCTACGTCATCGTAAGAGTTCATAAGGTTAGTCTATAGATTATGATCTACTTTTAAGTTAAACTTTTACAAGAATTTTTGAATTATTGAATGAACACAAAGCTACTGAAATAGTAGTTCTTGAGAAGGAAAGTTGAATTGAATAGTTTGACTATTCTCTAAAAGAACAGAAAGTAGAAAACGGCCTAGCTTATTACAATTCTAAATAAAAACACATAATAAATAAAAAATATCACCAACCATTCCGGATGCACAGCAAATTCAGTATCTTGTAGCGCGTTAAACGCTTCTTGAGCTAGTTTTTGTGTGAAATTGGCTTTCAATACGGCATGCCTTAAGTTATACTTTGGTAGAGCAACCACAATGGTGTAGTGATCCATAACTCTTTTCCAATAAAAGTCCTTTCTCGCTATAATTGCACGCATACCATTTTCGTAGACAGTTTTTACATCTATATCTTCATGTCCAATGGGGTAACGAACAATTAAATCCTTCCGGAACTGATAAAGGGAATAAAATATAGTTAGGACATAGTAACGTAATGAGATATTTGTTGTAAATATGATGGTTGCGGGTTCGATTCCCACTAGGGGATATAATTATATTTAAACTATTTGCAATTTCTCAATAAAATGAAATAAATGCGGTGCTGAGTTATGTCAACTAACGAAGTGTTTTGACATTAGGTTCTTTTTGATTATCCAAAAGGAAAAAGCCTAAAGCTGAAAATAACACTTAGTGTTGTATTTCGTATATTTTGTAATAAATAGACTAATGAAAAAGTTCCTATAAATTTTTACTATTAAATTTAAGAAAATAAATCAAGAAAGAAGTAACTATACTCCTAAATTAATGATTAATATCGTTTCACGCCTTTTTACTTTGACCATGACCATAACTATTGGAGTTAATCTTTGTACTTAAAATAAAATTGTTTTTTGGACTTGATCAGTCAAAAATAGTGTACAAGGTACGAAAATTAGCCTGAAAATAAAAAAAAAAAAAGTAATTTGATTCTAGAAGTTAATTGTCATAATAATATACTAACATAATATAACATATAAGAAGTGCATAAAATATATATATTTTTTTTATAATTTCCAATTTCTGCTAGAAAATCATAGGATAAACAGTGACCTTTGATAATAAAAATAAAAACATCCTTGATTAGCCAATTTAATCTAAACGATTATATGAAATGTGTAATATTTAGATAAGAATTGACTTCCTGCTAATAATGACGTTGAAAAAGAAACAATTAATTCTTTCTTATATATTTTTCTTCACATTATTTACAAAAAATCTTGTTTCATGTATCATAGTATGTTGGTGAAGATTTTGAAATAACTGATCAATTATTTGGATATTGCCTTTTTTTAAACTACATTTTCAGAAATTTTAAACAAGAAAAAAGTACATGTGTTTGAAATTGTTATCGTGTGTGCCTTTTTTTAAATACTATTCTAAGATATTCATAACGTGGTTGGTAATTGGTTATAAAATCTACATATATCATTAGATTTTTTATTTGTTTTATTTAATTTAAATTCTTAATTAATTCTTAATTTATTTTTTTGTGTTTGTGCAAGGGAGTATTTGTATATAAAATATTTGTGTTTAAAGAAATACCTTTCTCCAATGTTCAGGATATTCTCTAGGTAGATGGTCTTCAGCAGCTTGTTCCACATCAAGAAAGTCCACAGTTCGATATCCAGGTTTTAATATATCTCCATCAAACTAAAATAAGTTTATTTCAAAAAGTCCATATACTCATATTCTAATCAATAAAATAAATCTAAATACTAAAAGTACTGTTGATTATTTAAACTATAATTTCCTAGCTTTCAAGGGAGAAATTTATTTTAACAAGCTACATCCTTTTAGTCCGCGTAGCAGTAAGAAAAAAACCTATTGTAAAGTTTCCGCTCAAAATCGAGGTATTACGTTCTAAGACAAAGTTGTGGAACTCAACACCGCGCTTTGTCTTAGGTACCCGGTAAAGAGGTGCAATGAAAATAATTTAAATAATCATTTCCTCAGTTGGGGATTGAATCTGCAACCATCACGTTTACAATTGGACGTCATCCCACTGCGCCACGATAACAAATTTATTTTTGTTACATTGTATTTATTATGTATCTACTATATCTCATATTTAATTAAGCAGTATTAGAAGTAAGCGTTCAATTCTATATTCAAGAAGGAAATATGTATGTCATGGCCATATCGTATAATTGACGACTTCATGATATCGTTGACAATATTCATGATATTGTGCATAACGGTTGGAGTTCATGAAATGACCAACTAATTTTGACGATATCGTTGATTCGTCAACGTTTAACGATTTCATCATCGACGTTTGGTCATATCGTAAAATAAGGTGCCCTTATAATATATTTAATATAAATTTAGAATATATGCGTAAAACGATCTCATTATATATAATGACGATGTTTTTAGACAAAAACACTTTCAATCTCTTTAGAATCAATTTATTAAAAAAAGTTTAACCTAACCTAACCTAAAAATCTTTTACGTAATTAGATTTATTTTGTGTGAAGATACTTAAAATCAATCAAGATAGGTTAGGTTAGGTTAAACTTTTTCTATTTAACAGACTCTTTAGTATATAAAAGTAGTTTTTACTACATAATTACTTAAATTTCTTATTATTATATCGCACATTAA
Organism: Dryas iulia moderata; assembly: GCA_019049465.1. Lineage (NCBI taxonomy): Eukaryota > Metazoa > Arthropoda > Insecta > Lepidoptera > Nymphalidae > Dryas > Dryas iulia. The sequence goes on along the minus strand of CM032433.1, from coordinate 4,519,432 downwards.
CTTGAGAAAAGTTAAAATGATTTTATATAAATAAGATTATTTTATTAAGAACATTCATTTTACTTAAAATAAACGAAAAAATAATTCCGCTTTTAATTAAAAAAAACATATTTAAAACTAAAATGTTGACTTTGTTACGAACAGCTGATAAACAAAAAGCGCTTCTAGCGCCTCTATCGGTTGCTTAAGTAATGATTTGACGATTTGGTCAAACAATATCGACGAATTCATGAAGAAGCCGCGTGTTTAGTTGACGATATCGTTAAACGTTAGGCTGTCATTGATTTCGTCAAACGACATCATGATCTGGCCAAACGATAATTGGTCATTTCATGAGCTGCGGCCGTTTCATGATATAGCCAACGATTTCATGAAGTCGTCAATTTTACGATATGACCACGACATGTATATAAAGCTAAAATATAAACGTCTCTCTTAAGTATTAAAGGTAACCTGTAACTTGAAATACAATAAAAGATATTGTAAAGAAAATTCTGGCTAAAGTCAATCGTTTAAGCTTGCTAATCTATAAAAACGGCAACACACCATTGTTACGCTATATGTCTAACTTCAGATAATGAACGTAGGCTTAAATCTCATTTTCATTAAAAATTATTTGTTTCTTCCATGCACGAAAAAGTAATTTGGCAAAGCAATTCTGGACCCTAACTACTACCTAACATTAAGAAAGTATTAAAAAACTAATAACTAATAATAGGATTTGAAAAGCTTATAGATATTTACAAAAAGTACTTAATCAAAGTCGATATACAGATTAAAAAATATTTATAACTGATTATTATGAGTCATTGATAAAAATATTTCCATATTATTTTCCGTCGGCGAACATGAAAAATAGGAGTAGGTAGCAATAGATAATTGTAATCTACGATTGTGAGATAACGTGTTGGTAAACAGAATTATAGTGTTTGTTCAGGATTCGGAGAAGTATCTATTAGGTAAAGAAAATATTCTCAGAAAACGTATGAAAACGGTCCAAAGTGCGAGTTCGAACTTGTCACACCTTCAAAAAATATTTTTCACATTCTTCGTATCTAAATATTTTAAAGATATTTAAAATATGTATAAGATGTTTTGGGTGAGGGAACTATGAAGACAATGACGAGGAAGAAGCTTTTAAAGCTGCTAGAATTTTTATTTATTTCACAAAATATTTTGTTATAAGTTGTTAATATGGATTAATTACAAATGCATAAAACCCATCAAATCCCTGTGACGATTTTTGCAATCAGACGGTTGCAAAAATTAGTTAGTTGTAGGTTTGATTCCTTCTCCGGGGATATTTAAATAATTCTCATTGCTCCGGTCTGGTAAGAAGTCAAGGCACGGTGTTCAGTTCCGCCTCTTAATACGTAATGTTTCAACTTAGGGTGGAGAGTGGAGAACGGGAGCCAGGGTAATCAGATTCTCTCTGATTATCTAGTCAGTCAGTCAAGACACGACACTGGGTTTTCTCTGACTATGTAGAGAAAAGCTTGAAAACATATATAGGTATTATAATATTCACGCGATGGCCTATTTATGTATATCTTAACGTCACTATACTTTTTTATTTAAAATCATATTGATAGAATCAATCAACAATCAATAATATAAAACGCGCTAAGTGACTGACAGATAACAGCCCAAAGAAAGTTCTGGGTGTGGAAAGCAATGACGTAGTGCAGTGTAATTTTATGTCTTACACTAGAAATAATAAAGTAGAGATTGGGGCCAGTTGTAGCGCAGAGCCACAAAATGTAAAGTAAAGCGGATGGTTGTAGGTTAGATTCCCACTTGAGAAATGACAACATTTAGTATTTTCATTTTCTTTACACTGGTGTTGAGGCAAAGCGCGGCGTTAAGTTCCGCTACTTAACATATAATATATCCGGAATTCGGTGGAAAGTGGGGAATGAGTGTCTTAACATTAGGTTCCGTTTGCCTACCCTGCTGTATGCGGGACACAGCGTGAAGCTAAAAAAATACCGAATTTAAGTAGTATGGCAAAGATCATCAAAGATACTCTTAAAGTATAGAAACTGAATAATTTACAAAAACCTTTTAAGATGGGTCTAGACCGAGACTAGATCATATTAAAAAAGCTTTACGCTTTTTCTCGCATACCTAGCGGAGTAGTTAGAGAGAAACTAGTGTAGAGACACTAGGTTCTTCGAATTGTTAAATAAATAAAATTAAATTAAATTAAATTTGGAGGCTTGCGTGTTAAGTGGCGGAACTTAACGCCGCACTTTACCTCGACTCCAGAGCGAAGAAAATGGAAATATAATGTCCACTCCTCGAGTGGGAATCGAACCCACAACCAGTCGTTTACAGTCACACTCTTGTGCCACTGGGCCACGACTGGCCACCAATAAATAAAAAGGCTTATAATATTTTTTCTTACCACAGGCTTCGCGTTTTCGTGCAAAACTATATTACCACGATGATCCACTATTGATAAAGAGCCTCCAGCTCCTACCTGAAATGAAATATTCATTTTTTATTATTTCATGTGGTTATAATTTCTACAAAAATTTTGATGTATGTATGTTAAAATATCATCAACTTGCTTTTATTAAAATTTTAAAAGAGTAGGTAACTCCAAACTCCGGGACATTGGGTGGTTAATAACGGAACCTCGTGCTTTGTCTTTGTCACCAGAGTAAAGAAATAATTTACAAATAATAATTTTCCTGAGTGGAAATCAAACCCACAACTATCATAATATATCCGCTCTCACTCTGTCTTACCGCGTCACACGGGCCTAATCTTTGATAGTAATAACGTAATATCATTATATTTTTGATACTATCTCCTACTTATTTATCTGTAAGGATATGAAAAAGTTGATAATAATTGACCACAGAAATATCTTATATTTTGAGTTTTCAATACATACATTTATTAAGATTTTTTTATATATACACACTTTTTGCATTTTGCGCATCATCACATTTTATACGAAACATATATGGAGGGCAGAGTAAGAAATTTACCATAAGTAAAGTTGATATGCAGAGGATGCAGAAAAAAATCAAATCCTCCAATATCTTCTGTTAGAATCTATTAGAAATACATTAAATTAATATAATAAGTATTAGAAATACTCCTGGCCAGTGGCCAGTCGTGGCCCAGTCGCACAAGCGTGTGACTGTAAACGACTGGTTGTGGGTTCGATTCCCACTCGAGGGGTGGAAATTATATTTCCATTTTCTTCGCTCTGGTGTCGAGGTAAAGCGCGGCGTTAAGTTCCGCCACTTAACACGCAAGCCTCCGAATTCGGCGGAAAGTGGGGAATGGAGTGTCTTAACACTAGGTTCCTTCTGCCTACCCTGCTGTGTGCGGGATACAGCGTGAAGCTAAAAAAAAAATACTCCTGTATTTTAGACATATACTTTTGTGTAAAGTGACATAACCGTTCCTACGGTAACGCGTATTTTGTAGGTCAACGGGGACATTTGTTAAAACAATTACCTAAGTGTGTACCATGTTGCAGAAGTGAACTGTAAACTATAGGTACTATCCTGGTATATATTTAAAAAATACAAAAGTAAACAGCAATTTATTGGATTACACTACAATACAAACAAGCAAGTGGATCACAATGTTACAATTGTTACAATAGTTATTACTAGCGACTGCTTGCCGTTTTGGTCGCGTGAACTACACGACTATAGCTTCTTTGTATTTTCGGCAGCCATGTTATCTCTTTAGTTAAGCGCTTTATCATAAGGGCTGGTTTTTGGAAAAAAGAAGTAGCCTATGTTTGACCCGCCTTTAATTATTTTTCTGAGAAAGTTTATCGAAATTAGTCAAGTGGTTTAGATTTTTCATACAAGCTTTTATCCTTTATTTCAAAGCTTTCAGGATTCGTTATGAAAAAAAAAGTCTACGTAAAGCTTATGTTTCACTGAGGGGCTTCAACTATTTTCATTACGACTTTCATCCAAATCTGGCCGGTAGATTAGCCGTGAATGCGTAAGACAGACAGACTTTCGTATTAACAACATTAGTATGGCGCATGGATGTATAACTTTTACTAATAATATGTGTAAATACTTGAGAGAGAGAGATAGATTACATTTGATTTATGTTAAAGTAAACGGCTGTTCCCTATTATACCTATATGATGCTAAATTATCTACAAAAACTATCAATTTGGTAAACAAAACGAATTAATCATATCTTACTACTCAAGTACCAAAGTGTCATTGAGTTCAAACAAATTTAATTATCACATATATCCATATGCAGCTTTGTATATAAATTCAAGTGCTTGAGAAATGTAGAAAATCGTGTCAAGTTTTTGAAATGAGGTTTGTGAGACCTCGTGCTCATTATTCCGTAACAAATTCTATAAACGAGCCACCTATGAGTATGACGTGAGAGTGAACGAAAAAGGCCATTTATTTTCCACATTCATGAAACCGTGAACATTTATCTTGATGAAGGTCTACAGCGGTCATTATTAAATTGAATAAGCGTTGTTTTAACACATTTTTATTTTGCATATTTTACCTGAAACGTGTGAAACATTGTATTTGTATACAGTTCCTAGTAAATGTCTACAATATCATTTAGGAGATAATAAAATCTATGTTTCTTACAATTACATAATATATTACTTGTAATTTTATTTAATTTCTAGACATTGTTAAGTTAAATTGCTGCCAAAAAACGTATTTTTTACACGTTTCGTTTATTTTTTAAACATATTTTTTAGCTATTGTCAAAAGATATATAAATATATTTATACACTAAGCATTGATTAATGTCACGAAATCATCATTTCACGAAAAATTAAGATATATTAACAAAATTTTATCAATTTTTAGAAACACAGACAATCATTAATATTTGCGATACCGTCATTCAAAACAAGGAAAGATATAATTTCGTCATAATTCTTAACATAATTATACATCATTTTCAATTAGTCATTGTTATAAATCGTCATGAATTTCATGCGTACTACTTCAGATATATCGACTCTTGAGTTATCATTAATCCTTGTAAGATTTACAGAAAAGTCCCTATGAATTACAAATATGTTTTCCTTATTTAAAGAAATTTTAATATTTTTAACCGCTCTTAATCGGGCGGTAGGTAAAAATAGTGTTTTTTGAGATAAGGTTGTTTGCTTTGCTATAATAAGTGTTTAAAATACTTACTAAATAAAATGGCAGCACTAGTTTCAGATGATCAATGGGAATGTCGACGCCAGCTACACCCAATAATCTATTCACGGGATACTGTAAAATAAAATAAGTCTTAATGTTATTGTAACTACTTAAGTCTTTAAGTAGTATATAAAAGCTTACCTGACTGAGTGTGGAGTAGTGGGTTCAATTTCCAAAATATATTTATATTATTATCATAGTATCTATAAGTTTTACTAAATCCAATAAGATATCTTACAATTTAGCGGAAATAAGACACGTAAGTACTACTTTATCATTAGGTTTATAAAATTCTTATACCACTTCGTATATTTATATTATTTATGATCAAAAATCGATTTCCATATACAAATGTCAACAACTTAATAGATATTATATATCTAAATCCTTATTAAAATATCAATCTAGTCTATAATTCCGATTTAAAATGAATAATGCCAATTCAACATTGATAAGGATAATCGTTTAATCTCCGGAAGTATTGGGCGGATTTGGACAATATTTTTTTGTTGCATAGATTATAAAACTTGTACACAACATAGCGCAGACTTAGAACCATAACAGATCAACTTAACTAACTATAAGAATTTCTTTTTTTTAACTTCACGCTACATCCCGCATATAAAAGGGTGGTAGGCAGAAGAAATCTAGTGTTAAGACACTCCGTTCCCTATTTTCCGCCAAACTCGGAGGTATTGCGTGTTAAGTGGTGGAACTTAACGCCGCGCTTTGCCTCGATACCAGAGCAAAGAAAATGGAAATATTAAATATTTCCACTTCTCGAGTGGAAATCGAACCCACAACCAGTTATACACAGTCACACGCTTATGCCACTGCGCCACGACTGGCGACGACTCACTATAAGAAATAAGAAAATGTAAAAACGGTGGTCTGTAAGATTTGAGGTGACAGTCTGGAGACCAAATATAGAGTCAAATGTCAGAAAATTGCGTCTTAATAAAATTTACTTTATCCTGATTTATCGTTTGTTTACACAAAATGGCGTTTTAGTAGTGTTATTCAATGTTATCGACATTTCGTTATCTAATTAAAACGTATTTAAATATACTCCTAGGTACTCCTTTGCGTAGAAGCGACAATTTTTTCCACATTTGCATAACAATGGATGGCAGTAGCATTAATATGATAAGGCTCCATATAAACGAAGTAACGGTCAATAAACTAGTAATCTATATGAATTAAATGAATACGATACCGTTCTTGTTGAGTTCCTTTGTTTTTCCTGAAAACATAATATAAATTTATTATATAATATATTCAAGGCCATAGTTGAAAACATTTTGTTGTATATTTTAATTTTCACGTTTGTTACTGTATAGCAGGGTAGGCAGTTGTAGGTAAAGACAATTTTGCGTTAAGAGATTAATTTCTCCACTTTCCACCAGAATTCGAGACATTGAAGGTTAAGTGGTAAATTCAGCACCGCCCTTTGTTAAATATAATTCCTTCCCGTAACGCTATCACATTGTGACATATTGAATTAACAAGTTAATTAATTTATGGAAAATAGTTATTTGCTTAAAGTAATATGTGGTAATGATGATGATACAATGATATAAAACGTACACACCTCATCCAAAGTTATTGTGATATTCTGAAAACAATATTAGATCAATGAGTGTACTGTGTAATTATAAAGTAAAAATATTAAAAGTATTATGCAATCAAACGTAACGCAACAAAATTTTCCTGCGTAACAGAGGAAAAGAGAATCTTGTAAGTATCATAAGAGTTTTCTTCTTTTTTCGCCTGTGTTAGAGACATTACTTTCTAGACTGACTTAACGCCCTGTTTTGTTTTAAATTAAAATAATCTATATAATGATTCTTCATAGTGGAGGAGTTTCACAGTCAGATGCCGTCTTGCTGTTTGATTGCGGCCAGCAAGAAAATCTCTAAGATAATTCTTTATCTATGCCAAAAAAATAGAATAAGCTCACCTCCCAAGTGGTATTATCAAAGACGGGCACCGAAACGCTTATTTGGAGTCTGTAGTTTATATCTTCTCCCTCATAATATTGCCCCAAGTTTTCCTGAAATGATTTTTAAAAGATGATTATTTCCTATTTAGATTTTTGTTCTTTTTCAACTATTATACCTACTTACCAGATGATGCATGTGAATGTAATCGCCGTACTGTTTTTTAGTAGTTAGGAATTGATCTTTATTACGACGTAACTCTCCATACCTATACGTCTGCTCTGCATTTTCTTTCTGTTGCCAATAGTATTCGCTTCTACGAGGATCCTATATAATTTACCATATGTTATACAACTTGCAAATCAGGTATTTTTTAAATGATTAATAATAAAAAATAAATATATGAAAATTATAGTTATAAAAGTAGGTCATGAAATATATTCTATATAATAATTCAATATAATAATAATAATATATATTTATTTATTTAAGACTACGACGTAGGGGCACAAAGTGTGACTGTAAAATGCGACTGGTTGTGGTTTCGAATCCCTATTGAGGGATTGAAATATTTAATATTTCATTTGTTTCGCTCTGTTGTTGACCCAGGGTGCGGTTAAAATCCGTCACTCAACACGCAAAGTCCCGATTTCGGGCGGAAAGCGAAGACGTCTTGACACGAGGTCCTCTCTGCCTATGTCAGAAAAAGTGTGAAGATGAAAAAAATAGTTAAGTAGAAACATTAATCTTACTTTCCAGATTCAATACGATTAAAATAATTTGAGAATACGTATCTAATTTTGAATACCTCAACATTAGCATAAACATCACTGTACACCCTCAGTCTATGTTTTCGCTGAGACACTAAAGGGCGCTCCATCACTCGCAGAATGTTCATAACTTGTTCAGTCACATCAGAGTCGGTGACTAACTCCGCGAAATATCCATCGCGTTCGCAGGTTATTGATTCCGCGTAATATCTTGTAGAATCACGTAAACCAAACGGATCGTGTAACCATAGAACAAATAATCTGTAATAAATAATTGTTACGGATAAATTATTTGTAATCTAGAGACCGCATGGTGTAGTGAGACAACGATATTTAACTACAAACACGAAACGCGGGTTGTGGGTTTAATTCTATACTTATTTCTCCGCTCTAATATTTATGACAAAGCGAGGTGTTGAGTTTCGATTTTTGGCGAGAAATAAATGACAAAAGTGTTATGACATTAGGTTCTTTCTGAAGCTGCTTTTATTAATCTGTTATATACTTTGTTTACGAAAAAATTATCGTAGCCTAGCCAGCCTTTCTTGGCTTAAAGCCCAACAATAAAAGTATAATATTTTTTAGTACTAGAAATATATTACTACTTTAATACAAAATGAAATTAATTGTTTAAAGAATACTAAACAAAACTAGACATTTACTTTACCTTAGCCGACCACTAGGGTCAAGACGGTGCATCAAATCAGTAAAGTTATCATAAAGATTGTCGGTCAGCAGTACGATGGCTTGCTGGCAAGCATTCGGAGTATCTTTAGCTTTAAGTTGTTTATTCAGAATTTTTACTGATTCTGTCAGCACTTTTTCCATTTTGGTTTCATTTGTTGGATTTTTGTCCTTTAGAGCGGCCATCATAGCCGCCGAGTTTACATGGTTAGCCTACGAAATATATTTTGTTTAGTCATACATATTAAAACATAATTTGAATAGCTTATATTATTGTATCTATACTAATATTATAAATGCGAAAATCTATCTGTTATTCTTTTATGGCTAATCTACCGATCTGAATTGGATGAGATTTGGAAAAAAAATAATGAAGACCCAGGATCAAAACATAGGTTAATATTTTTTTTCAAAAACCAACTCCTAAAGGGTTGATATAGAGGATGAAACTTCACTAGTACCTATTTAAATTATAGTTATATCTTACCGGCACAAGTTTCTTGTCAAAACAGGGGATAGGTGACTCAACGACCACGTTGTACCGTAGCACATTTACTTGATCATCATCCGTCAAAGCATTGAGTAAGGCATGAGTAAAGTGTTCAGCAATGGCTCTGTTCGAAGAATTCATGGATCCAGAGAAATCGAACAGTATGAGAACATCTCGAGGGGCGCCACTTGCGCTGACGTACCACGGTCTAAGCCTACAGTCATAAAGGTCCTCTCCTTCTGTTTTCAGTTTGTACATACTGTGCCATAATGCGGCTAAAATATTATAATTAGAAATATATTATATATTTTTTACATAGGAATATGTTGAACTTAATAAAAATCATATTTTATTTGACTTGAAGAAAGGATAAGTTTCATAAGTGAAACTTACATTTATGTCTATACTTTTGTTATAAGGAAACGGTTAAGGCTATATATACAGTATGCATGATGGTTGTGATTTCGATTCCCACTTGAGCAAATGATTATGTATAAATTATTTTCGTTTCTTCGTTCCGTTGAGAAGAAAAAGCTCGAAGTTAGGTCCTGCCACCTTAATACGCAACGTTTCTGATATAGCAAATAAGGAATAACGAAGAGTTTTGACACTAGATTCTCTCCGCCTACTATGTTATACGGAAAATGTTTATCAAATTCAAATCTGTTAAAAAAGAAGTTTATTTATCTGAAGTACCAGAAGACAAAATCTATTTATCTAAAAGATTTTTCGAGAGAAATATATAAATATCACATCACATCTAAGTGCATATACTTTAGTAATTAAAATTAATATTTCTATCCTAATATATTGCAGCATGGTGTCTTTTTCTGCTCTTAGCTCATTTTAGCAGCTCCTTTTCCTGTGTAGTCAAACCCTAGTGCCAAATTTTGGAGAGTAGAGACCGATACCCTCCAAATAAGCGGCTTTCTGTGATCACAAATTTTTACTAATTCTTTAAAAAAAAAAAAAAGTTACTTACTTAACGGACGTAGAATAGTTACATTAACAATTATTAATACACATATATTAATATAAAAGTAGAAAAGGGGAAGTTTTACAATTATTGAAATAATTAAAATAAACGTAATTCTTAAATATCTATGTAAGATTAGACGTATAATCTATGTAAGATTATTATTACACATACTTAGTTCTAAGAATTTAATTGAACGCACTTTGATTAACATGTTAATTATTAATAGACAATAAATGTAAATATTATCAACATGTGAATCTGTAAAATCGACAAGAAACACTTTTTGAGGGGTTGCGTCATGTTAGCTACTTAGTAGTAGTTAGACTCAATTTGCGTAGAAGCCATATAAAATGTTGTAAAATAATGTATAATAAATACAATAATAAATAGCATTATACATACATATTGAATATAGTTAGAGATGAATATAGTTAGAGTAATCCCATCAAGATTTTTACATGATAAACTGAATCTTAGAAAATTTCCATTTTAAAAGCTTTCTTAACGCCTGCCTATAAGGTGATTTATTAGAATCTTATGCGACTTGCGTATTATCATTTCTGCACTTTGCGCCTAAGCAGAGAAAATGTTTACCTAATTTCTAAGCATAACAGTAAAACTTAGATCTATTTTTAAGAATGCACCTACATATATCTTCTTTCAAGTGAGGTTTAAAGTCAAAACAATAGTGCTTTGTAGCATTAAATATCTTAATTGCGTTTTGTTTTTAATTATTTTTGATTTTTTTCAATCATAAGATATACAAACCGTATCACTTACCAGGATAATGACGTAAGAATCCTTTAGCACTACACAAGTACTGCAAGTCAATGGATGAATCCTGAGCGTAATTTTCTCGAAATACAGAGATCAGACCTTCAGTCCAGTGAATATGTTTTAATACATGAGGATCTGTAATAAAATAATAAAAAAGTATATTTTGAAAAGTACATTCAAAAACTAAAATCCTACTAAATTACGTTGTAATACTGTGAGTTGTATACGTTATAAGTGTATTGAAATAAAAAAAATATGAAATAACAAGTATGTACTCGTATCTATTTCTTTTATCTTAAGGCTTTTATATTTAACTTGTTGTATTGTAAACAGTATTTTTTAGAATTGGTATACATTTACAAGATATACTGAGATACATGTACAGATACATTTAGGCTAAACGATTGTTCTCACCGCACTGAAACACCTCCGCGGCAACATGCACGCTGCTGTAATCTAAAGAAACGTTTGCATCAAAGTGGACGCTATTCGTCAGCCTCACTTTGTTTAATCTGCTGCAATTCAAAGGAAGCTCGAGATCGCTCTCAGGTGTCTCCGGCGCTTCTGGATCATCTACACCCTAAAATGGAAACCTACATTTTTATAAACAACGCCTTCTAAATAGTGCTTTTTAGAATGACGAACATTTTGTCATGTGTGTTGTAATATAGCGTCCGTAGGCTTACTATAGTGCTGCAGGAATAGTACTGCAGGTTTGACATTTTGTAATGAATTGTGGGATAGTAATCAACCCCAGTTTAAAGAAATGATTAGATGTGAAAAACATTAGTGTTTCTCTATCCGCTAGCGCTTTCAGTACCCATTAATGTCTCTAATGGAGGTATATTGAAAATAGAAGGATGTATTACTGAATTTTCTCTACATACTCCACAAGACTCGGAAGTGCTTCTTTAATATTTGTTTTTTAATATATTTTTTAACATCGCGCTTTGCCGGAATCGAACCCACAACCAGTTGCTTTACAGTCAGACTTTGTGCGACTGGCACCTACTGGCCTAAAATTTCTTCAATTCACTATATATACAATTACTTTTATTGCTAGGAGTAAAACTCATTGCAATTGAACAGTCAAATTAAAATATCAAGTGATATATTTAAATGAATCGAAAAAAAAAATGATAATGCATCAATTAAATGACTTACGTCACTTTTTGTAAAAAGGTAATTGTTAGGTGGAGGCATTCTGTTCGCAGCTAATTCTTCCGCTTTCCGCATGATCATCTCTGCTGCTTGTCCTCGACGCTCAAGCAGTTCCTGTAAAGCTCTCGAGGTTTTTTCCACAATAGCTGGGCCATTCCGTGTTTCAACCTTCACATCGGAAAATCCTTTCGACAAAACATCTCGCCTCACGAACTGTGACTCTGTTTTATATATTTTTTCTGACAATTCTTGTGCCCATTGTTGTACTCTAAAAAAACATATAAACAATATCATCGCTTCCGTAGAATTATTTGGTTACGCGATATTACCAAGTTTTTATTAGTACATTATCATAAATATGAATATATTGGCATCTAAAGGTGATACATCTTTTACTTGCCGTCGTTACTGTTATTTTTTGAGAGATATTAAATCCTATGCATTGATTCTGTTGACCTAGAAAGACTACATAGTCTTTTAATTTTCGTGTCATCATTGACACGAAAATTACTTTAATAAATTATTAGCGAAATGATATACAGTGTCTAGAATCCGTTAAGAGCGATTAAAACACCATGTATAAAAAAAATATGCAAAATTTACTATAAACATAAAACCTTTAAATCTGCAATAAAAATTATAGAATGTTACTATAAATCATAAAAAAAAATTAAGAACAATGACGTAAGCTGTTATTATATTTTCTAATTCTAAGCATACGTTACACGAATTTTATCTTAATGAATAGGTACTGATATTTATCTAATAATATTACACGAATAATATTATAAGTGACGTTACCGGGAAATATTCTTATCATTTTTGTATATAATTGCGTTTTTTAAAATAACTTTTAAAACTGTAAACTGTTTTTTGCTATTACCGGATTATCCTGGGTAGCATTTGTTATACACATTTCCATTATGTTTTCTGATTAAAACTAGTGTTACTATATAATAATATGTATATACTAATACCTGTAAAGCTACCCAGATGGGTGTACCCAGTTGTATTTATGTATTCATAAAACTCTTCTGTTACTTACTGAGTTAGTGATAGACATTGCTAAGTATGAAAAATAAAAATAAAAAGACTATGAAATCTTGAAGTCAACGCGAACAAAGCTCGACCACAATTCGTTACAATTAAAATTTACAAAGTCAATGTTTAAATAACTTCAGATTCACTCCTTTATCCACATACAAGGGTAGTCAGAGATAACCTAGTGTCACGATACTCTGTTCTCCACTTTCCGTCCGACATCAAGACATCGCGTGTTAAGTGGCGGAACTCAAAGAATTTACAACTTCACGCTTAATTTTTTATTTCTTTGCTCTGGTTCTTAAGACAAAGTGCGACGTTGAGTTCTGCCACTCAACACACAATGCCTCGATTTCGGCCGGAAAGTGCAGAATGGAGTGTTCTGCCACTAGGTCATCACGGACCCGAATTTGGCAATGTCAAATATATAAAGAATGAAAAAAATGGAAAGCTTACTAAACTATTACAATACTTACTGTATTGGCGTTATCATTTTTTCTGGCCTTTTCTTTTTAGGTATAACAGGAACATAATTAACTTTAGTTACATTTTCGATTTTGAATTGCACATTTTTTGTTTTGCTTTTGTTCACAAACAAATGTCCTTGGTGTTCCTCCAAAGATTTTTTTATGTTATCCACCGATTTGGTTTTCGTAGACGCAAAAACTTGTGACGTACTCGTAAAAAATGACAGAGCCAATTTAAACGTTATTAACATTTTTATATAAAAGAAAAATATATGATTTAATTATTTTAGGGGAAGATCATAGTACATATCTTAGTATGTAACGGAAGGCGGGCGGCGATGACGAAAACTGTATGCAGACTCCGCGACGAGTAGGTTATAGGAGCTCCCGCCGTGGCGGCGCCATTCTCCCCTTGCCAATACGAATCTCATCTATTTTTGACCTATATATATATTTTAGGTTGAATAACAAAACTATATAATAATTAAGTGTATGTATATACAAAATAAGACGACTATGTATGAAGAATATGAATATATATATGTTTAAGAAGTAGTTAAATTGTGTTACTCGTTAATTAACTATTTTTGTAAACACGTAGAGTAATAGATACTAGTATTAATAAGTGCTAATATTTAATTATAAAAATAACTAAGGCTATTTAATTTCTTATTTTTCACACTATTTTGAAAGTTGTAAAAGGAAATTTTATAAGCATGTAAAGGAAATTTAATAATCAATGTATTATATTTAGAAATTGTAAAAAATAATCTTTCTTATACAATGTTGTTTTAAAAGCCAAACTTCGCTCGTGTACTTAAATTGTGGGGTTTCAAATAATTTTGCATAAGGTAGTTGTATTAGAAGGTCATAACTCATAAGCTAATTAATATCTAGCCAAATCTTTTCCTGAATACATATACTTTTTATTTTTATATACTGTTTTTATGTACTTTGACCGATAATCATTTTTTTAGGAAAAATACAGAATTTATTGAATATTTGAATAAACTTCTGAGTGGATATATTGTTTTTCAAATGTAACTGATAAAGAAAATGATAACACATTGATACGGACATATGTAATTAGCAAGAATGATTTAGATTTATATGATAAAGTATTTGATTAACTAAGAGTATATATAATGTTAATGCGAAGCTTTACCACGTTTATTGTAAAGTTATCAAATATGAAAGGTACGTTATTAAGTCAGTGTATAAAAGAAAATCTTTAAGAAAAAAGTGATAAATTTCATTATGGTATGAATATGGTCGTCATATAGGATATTTAAATAAAAATATTACTTTAATTTTCAGTTGCAGTGACGATATTGTTATTAACCGCGACATTGGCAGCGGCCTATGACGACCAATGTCCACCAGAACAGGAACATGACTGGACTATAGAAAAATTACTTCGTCATGAAGTCTGTAATAAGTTCTATAAATGCACATTTGGAGTTCCTGTACCAATGAGATGTCCTGAAGATCTATTTTTCAACTTGGAAACGTGGGAATGTGATTGGCAACATAACGTGGACTGTACTGATAGGATTATTCCCGAAGAATTTTTACCTTCAACATCTGCACCTGTGACATCACCATCTACAACTGCTGCGCCCACTACCACAACCCAAGCGCCCACTACCACAACCCCCGTGCCCACAACGACAACGACAACTACAACCCCAGCACCTACAACCACTACTACCACTACTACAACTCCGGCACCCACAACTACTACTACTACAACGACAACCCCAGCACCCACAACTACTACCACTACTACTACAACTACAACTCCGGCACCCACAACTACTACTACTACAACGACAACCCCAGCACCCACAACTACTACCACTACTACTACAACTCCGGCACCCACAACTACCACTACAACAACCCAAGCACCAACAACTACCACTACAACAACTCAAGCACCAACAACTACTACAACAACTCAAGCACCAACAACTACTACAACAACTCAAGCACCAACAACTACAACAACAACTCAAGCACCCACAACTACCTCCAGCACTACAACCACAACTCCTGCGCCTACAACACAAGTGCCTACAACTATTGTACCAGAAGTACCGGAAGAGGTATCACCGCCAGAATTAAATTCGGAAGGTTGTCCTGTCAACCCTCACATCCACTGGCTTATTCCACATGAAGAAGATTGTAATCTTTTCTATTATTGCGTTTGGGGTAAAAGAGTTCTAAGACAGTGCCCAATTACCACGCATTTCAACAGAGTCCGTCAGGTTAGTTGATAATTTCTTTTTTTAAAGTAGAGAATAATTCGTATATATTTTTATATTTGTACGTTTTATTTATATTAATCATATTGAGTACTTTGTGGTGGTGTGTGTATACGTGAGGGTCGTGGGTTCGATTCTCGCTCGGGGGAATTATTATATTTTAATTATTTTAATTTTCTCGTTCTCGTGACGAGACGGAGCACGTCATAGAGTTCCGCCACTCAATACACAATCTCAGATTTGGGCAGAAAGTGAAGAAAGAAATTCTTCCTTGCCTAATCTGTTATGCAGGAAAAAGCATCAAGCTGAAGATTAATGATTACACGAGTTATATGGTGATTGAAAAATATTATTTTAATTAGTGTTGATAAATACCATTAGGTAAATAAATTACATATAGTTAATTTGTAGACCTGACCGTTTGGAAACATTCAAACGTGCATGCTTAAGAAATAAAATTAAATTTTTTTAAAAACAGGTTTTCTTTCATATTAAAAAACTTTACGTGAACTTTATACACATCTTTTCTTGACAAATTTGCTTATAATATTTATATAACTACTTCGATTTTCATTTTAAAATTGCAAAGTGCTTATATGTAATCTTATGATAAAATGCGGCGTTGGTTTCCTCTTATCAACCCGTAGTGAATTGCTATTATTTTACCCGAATGTGGAGAAAATAGTGATTTATTATTTAGATTAGTGATTTATAAAGTTATTAACGGTCTGGTTAACATCATATGATATAGACGATATATAATCTCTTATTAATTGTTACAATATATTTTTCAGGTGTGTGACTTCCCCTACAGAGCTGGTTGTGTCAACTCTTTCAACAAACATTTAGAAAGTAGACGAGTGTTTTTCGCCAATGCCTAATTTTTTTTTAAATTCTTAAATAATTTATAATTGTCTTGCTTGATTTCACATTGTATTTTCTTTTAATAAATAAAAATGATTTAACAAATATAAATAAAATATATACAGTTTATTTTCAAAAACATTGTTGCTAAATTAAACAGTTAATAAAACTTTTATGAAAACTTAATTGGTTTAGTATTGCATATATTGCAAATTGCTTAGAATCTCTTAAAGATTATTTTTGTACATTTGCTACAAGAAAAGTCTATAATTCCAAAAATAAACTTCTTATGATAATATTGTTCTTTTTCTTTTACCTACATACGAGTACATAAATCTTCTGGTCTGTTCCTTCTACGTAAAGATCAGATAAAAAATTTGGAAATACTGTTATTTTAACATTTTAAAGTGTTATTTACATATTTAGGCAACAGCCTTATTGCCAAACGATTATGCTTACAAATAAAAAAGAGTAGAAGCAGAAAGAAATAAAAGGAGAAATTTTTGAGACAAGATTACTCTATAGAGATGCTAACAACAAAAATAAATTCTAATAAGCGTATAAGAACTTCAACTCAGAGTGCTTCGATAATCTGTATTCAAATTTAGATACATTCCCTAATAACGTTTTTTATATGTTTTCTAGAAAACGAAATACTGATATTTTGTACTAATAATTGACACATGACATGAATGACGTACCTGCGTACGCCTGTATTTTTTGCGTAATGAACTTTTACATGATTTTTATAACTAATATGGATATATAGATGGAAGTGCAATTGATATTACTACCATAAAATAAAGTTTTATACTTTATACTTTTAATTATTTACCATGCTAGGTGTCTCTAGCAATAAGATGCTAACATACCATATCAACATCACGCTTTATTCCTAGCGGGGTAGTCAGAGAGAATGGAGCGCCAAACGTTACGGTCCCTGCGTACTTCTTTACCCTCGTCCACTGTCATCAACCTCTTCATACACGCCCTCCGGAGGGTCACCACTCTTTTTACGTGACCTCCAGTATTATCGACAAAGTGTTCTCGAAAGTCAACTGAGGTCTCCCTTTGTCACTCTTACCGCTCACTTTTGATTAATATTCGTACTATTTTTTCATCACTCATCCTCTCGAAATGCTCAAACCTGAGCACGTTATTCTTCATTCTTACTACAAAATTATCACCAACGCCTACTATTCTCCGTATTTCTTCATCCAATATTTTGTTATGGTTATAAAATGATTAGGTACAGATATAGGTTAATCAATATTTATAAATATATGTGTATTAGAAAAGACATTTTATATATAATTATTAGATCCAAAGTTCTATATAGTTAAAACATATTTTAGAAGATATCGCAAAATAAATATAATTACGGTTTATATAATTAAAATAAATATAAATACAAAATAAATATAAATACGGTGCGGCGCGTGTACTTACTTTAGTAGCGATATTCTGGACTTCAGGAAATTCAAAATGAAAATATGTGTGTATTGTTATATATGTATTTGTAAGGTAGATGTGAATAAGTGGATAACAAAAATAAAGACAGTCTTAGTCGTGAGCTTGTCGTTTTAATACATGGTGACAGCGGTGTTAAATTTGAAAATAGAAAATATGGAACACGCTAGACCTCCAACAGAATTAATATTGGAAGGTGGCCCTGCAAATCGGGCAGACGCGTGGCGTAAATGGTACACGCAATTTCAAGTGTTTTTAAAGGCATCGGGAGTATACAGAGATACGAAGGAAGTTCAGACCAGTTTACTCATTAATTTATCTCTTACACCAAATGGAATTTTTCGAACAGGACATACTGACGGACATACTTTTTTATCAACCATAATTGTATATTTACCCGGTAATTTACCTATACCCTGAAATAAATCGCTATAACTATCCACATTCAAGGAATACACACGTTTAATTAATCCCAACTTTTCACAAGTATTTTTACCTAGCACACTTTGACAATTATCTTTACATACTACAAAATTAATATTATATATAGTGTCCGACCGAAACTGAATTTTTAGCCGAAACCGAAACCGAAACCGAACCTTCGGTTCTGACTTCAGTTTCGGCCGAAACCGAAACCGAAACCGAAACTGCTGATGACGTCATAAAATTTTAATAATATGTATAAAAAATTACATTTTTTTACGCTTTAAAAATTACACATGCATTTGAATTATTGTGATTACGTTGATTTTATTATATATACGGAAATAATTAAAGGATCATAGAAAAATCTAAATTATTTGAGGTTTTCGAAGTGGCTGTATTTTCTCAAAAACAGGCGCATTGAAATAAAAAAGTAGCATTTTAGAGCTTAAAGTGTCTAATTTTGAGATTTTAAGATGAAAATTATGTTCAAACGACGTGTTTCGCTCTATCCTGATAAATACTAAAAGAGAAAAAAAATCGAAATTTTTTCAGTTCATTTTTTTTTATCTAAAAAGTTGGAACATATGTTTTCAACTTGACCACTATATGGATCAGCTAACTTGTTAGTCTAGACCTACGCCAGTTCTCTTTACCTAAGGCTCTTACGGATTTATATAGAGGTTTTTTGAGCTGTAGCCCAGGGACCTGTGGGTTATCGAGGCCCTCGGTCGCCACTTAAGATTGGCAATACTTGGTTAATAGGTATTTTTACACAAAAAGATTTTCACCTTTAACGTAACTGTGCTTTTCAAGCAGGTAATTTATGATAAGATTTACGTTAGATATATATTTATATTAACTTATTGACTATATACTGTGTAACATTTATATAGAAAACGGTATATTTAAATAATATTAAGGCAAGCCAATATTAAGGTAACTAACCCAGGGTTTGCAAAATATCAATCAATCATAGGTATTCGACCCCTGAAAGGAGCCACACTTACGCGAACAGACACACAGTTTCGTTACAGACTAACAGGGATAGTTCATTTAATCTGTCGTCAGCAGTTCATAGTATTCTCATCATTAATTTATAATATATTCAAACTTACTACGTCTTAAGATTAGGTTCACAAGCTATAAAACACTCAAAAGTATCTAAGCTACGTAAAAATTCTTGAGTACGTCATGAGTTTCGGCATTGCCGAAGGTTCGGCAGGTTTTTTGCCGAAACCGAAACTATGGCCGAAACTACAATTTTTGGCCGAAACCGAAACCGAAACCGAACCTTCGGTCGGACACTAAAAATAAGCGTTATTTTTATACATCCAAAACATCTCAATAGAACCCAGTATAGGTATATAATTTCCACAAAAAGATTGTGCTGTTATGCTACACTGTTTCAAATCACTTAAACAATATCCTAAATTTTCAAAATTTATAAAAGATAAAACATTAAGATCAGATCCCGAGTCTAATTTAAACTTCACTGGCATACCATTATTACATAAATATAATATTTCAAACCATTTACTATTTTCATTTTTATCACAATAATCATTTATAGTCGACACGTAAAATAGTTTATCTTTGCTTACATCTTCGCATAGCTCATACACTTGATTTTTACCTCTCATTGGACACATCTTTTTATAATGTCCTTTATTATTGCACATAAAGCACTGTACATACCTGGCCGGACATCGGTGGTAATTACCCATGTACGATTTTCCACACGCAGCACAACACTTTCCCGGCACACATTTATCACTGTTGTAAGCAATGTCCAAACGACGATCTGCATTACTGCTATACTGTGCGGCCCGCACGCTCACGCGGCCCGTACTCGGCGCCGCCCCTGCCGCGACCCCGTCGCCGCTGCCGCCGCCTCGCCTCGGTGCACGCGCACCGAATAACGCGTCCACCGTTCGAAACGCCGTCGATGATTCCATACCCTTTCCTATATTGTTGATGATTCCTATATTGTTTAATTCACTTACTTCAATAAAATTAGAAAAATAATCAACCAAAAGCAAAAAATATTTTTTATGACAAACAAAAATATCTGACCCAACTCTTTTCCATGGCAGACTCGGCACTGCATGTGGTATCATAGGCTCCTTCGAGGGTGCTGCAGCGTGATCAGCGCATACTTTGCACTCTCGAACTGTGCGTTCTACGTCACTCGACATGCCGCTCCAAAACATTACATCACGTGCACGTCTTTTACACCTATCAATCCCCAAATGACCCTCATGCACACATTGTAACATTGCCGCCCGTAAGTCACGAGGAATAAAAACGAGATTGTCTTTAAATATTACTCCGTCTATATATTCAAAAGAAGTCCTATACGGCCAATGATTTCTAACTATTTCATCTACGTCAGTTCTATAACGCGGCCACCCATATAAAATATACTTAATTAAAACTTTACAACTTCACCTTACTATGCTCAAGCCAATGGTTTGAGTGAGCGAGCTGTGCAAACCATAAAGAATATTATTAAAAAATCTATTATTTCAGGAACAGATTTCCATTTAGGACTTCTTAACATTCGAGCAACTCCACGTAACGGAGTGAGCTCGCCAGCACAGTTATTGATGGGTCGGCGATTAAACACAAAACTTCCTATACAAGAGAATAAATTAAAACCTGATCGTAATAATAGTGACGATTATCTAAATATAGTTAAAAATCGTATGTATGCTAAAAAATACTATGATAGGTCGGCGCGAAACTTACCTGAATTATATTCTGGCGAGGAGGTAATAGCAGTTAATAATAAAGTAAGAAGTCGTATGATTGTTCAGAGTCCGGCTCCGCAGCCACGGTCTTATTTTCTTACCGACAATTCGGGTAGAATATACAGACGAAATCGTCGTCACCTCATTAAGGCGCCAAAAACTATATCGCTGCAAGAATCATCTTCTCCTTCCTTAGAGTGGAAGGAAAAATATGATGATGCGGAGAAGGTAATGGGTGACGAAGAGTGGAGGGATGCAGAAAATGCTGAACAATTTGCAGTTGATGCATCGCCTTGTGGGACGGATGAGGCACGAATTCGATTAGCGGCATGTAAAGCGCGGGAAAAATTAGCATTATTATTTAAAAATAAGAAGGATTAATTAGTTTTTGCTTTAGTTTTAAGTTGTATTTAAGATCGTCAAGATGTATTTTGTTTTTTCTCTTTGTTGTTTTTTTTTTTTTTTAATATTTAGGTATATATGTGGTGATGGTTATTTATAGTTTATTTTTGTTTTATTTTTTTTTTGTAAGGGGAAGATGTTATATATGTATTTGTAAGGTAGATGTGAATAAGTGGATAACAGAAATAAAGACAGTCTTAGTCGTGAGCTTGTCGTTTTATTACAAATATATGTTGTGGCCATATCGTTTAATTGACGATTTTATGAAATCGTTGACTATATCATGAAATCGTCGCAGTTCATGAAATGACCAATTATCGTTTGGCCAGATCATGATGTCGTTTGACGAAATCAATGACACCCTAACGTTTAACGATATGGTCAACTAAACGCGTGGCTATTTCATGAAATTGTCGATCTTGTTTGACCAAATCGTCAATTATAATTACTTTAACAACCGATAGAGGCGCTAGAAGCGCTTTTTCGTATATCAGCTGTTCGTAATAAAGCTAAAACTTCAGTTTTAAATATTTTTTTTTATTAAAAGCAGCATTAACTATCCGTTTATAATAAGTAAAAATTATATTCCTAAAAAAATATTATCTTTTTATTTTATTGAAAATCATTATAATTTTGATTTTAAGTTGTTTTGTATTTGCGATACTGTAATAATAACTTTAAGAAATATATAATAAAAACTACTTTTAAATACTAAAGAATCTGTTAAATATAAAAAGTTTAACCTAACCTAACCTATCTTGATAGGTTTTAAATATATTCACACAAAATAAAAATAATTACGTAAAAGAATTTTTAGGTTAGGTTAGGTTAAACCTTTTTTATTTAATTGATTCTCACAAGATTGAAAGTGTTTTGAGCTAAAAAAATCTCCATTATATATAATGAGTTCGTACTACGCACATATTCTGAATTTATATTAAATATATTATAAAGACACCTTATTTTACGATATGACCAAACGTCGATGACGAAATCGTTAAACGTTGACGAATCAACGATATCGTCAAATTCAGTTGGTCATTTCATGAACTGCGACCATTTCATGATATCGTCAACGAGATCATGAAATTGTCAATTCTACGATCTGACCACGACATTTACATTGTAACGCAGTGTTTATATTATTAGGCACAGGAGAGTTATAGTTTTTAGCTTTAACGGTTACATATCCGACATATTATGTAAATTTTATATCGATATCAAAAACCGTCCTCAAATAAATCCACACACCATTTATACCTATCACTATAAACGAATATATTCTATTATATATATAATATATTGTATATCGTGGTAATTAATATTCGTTTATTTAAAGATCTTATTTTAAAGAAAAAAAATAACAAAAACTATAACAAAAATTTTGGATATTTAAGAATAAGATTAATTAAATCGGTAACTAAAGCACGTCGTTCAATAAGACATTTAGAAAACGTATAAAAATTTGAACGCAGCGGGATTCGAACCCTCGCCTCCTGAATACCGTCCAGGTGCTCTAACCGCTGAGCCATGCGTTCTACTAGCAAATTTCCATGTTCAAATTTTTATACGTTTTCTAAATGTATTTTTCAATTTTCCTAAGTGTGAAATAACACTTTAAAAATGTTTAAATGTCATTCAATGTTATTTTTGTGCACAAATCACACAAACAACTGAATTGAAAAACAAAGGCAAAACCACGAAATATGTATGTAATGTAAATATTTGTGTAATTCTCGCTGGCTAAGCCGCGTGCGGGTCGTTAGTATATTAATAATATTAACACTCACAACATACAAATAATTTTTAATTTTAAAAATATTAAGAAAAAAGAAAACGATAATGCTCATACAACATTGTTGGTTCAAAGATGGCCGCGGCACGTCAATTGCTTTAATTATTCCGCATTGCAAATTTTACCTTTTTTTTCATAAATCTAATATTTAATTTATTTATTGACCTCAATATTATTATATTATTTAGTAATTATTAATTTTATATTCATTTCAATATTCGCTTTTTTACATTTTTACCCACGACGGAACGGCGACTGTATATGTGTTTGGGGTGAGAGGTTGTTTGTTTGTTTGTTTGTTTGTTTGTTTGTTTGTTTGTTTGTTTGTTTGTTTGTTTGTTTGTTTGTTTGTTTGTTTGTGTGTTTGTGCAAATTACTATGTCAATTATTTCCAAAACTATAAGTCCGATTTTGATACGGTTTTCTATGATAGGTTAAGATTCAATTGGCGTATGTTCTTAGATATGTCTTATTGCCTTAACTCACCAGGGGGCGCTGCAGTAAGCATTTTACGTGAAAACGAATGTTTTCAATTATCTCAAAAAATAGTAGTCTGATTTCGATAGATTTTCAGTGATAGATTCAGGTTTAATTGGTGGATGTTCTTGGATATGTTTTATCGTGTCAAACCACCAGGGGGCGCTGCAGTAAGCATTTGTTTGTACTTTTTTTGTATTTATTTGTCTAAAACCGAAACTACTGCTCCGATTGAAAAGAGTTTTCATAAAAAGATTCATCTTTGCTTGAAGCATATTTTAAGATTTTTCTTTTTTTGTTACGGGGAAAACTCACCAGGGGGCGTAGCAGTAAACATTTGTTTATGCAAATCAAAAACTACTGGTCCGATATACATATAACTTTCAAGGATAGGTTCAGGCTTAATTGGTGCATCTTTTTATATATGTGCTACAGTGACCACTCATCAGGGGGCGCTGCAGTAAGCATTTGTTTGTACTTTTTTGTGTAAAACCAAAATTTTTCTTGTATTTGTTTGTCTAAAACCGAAATTACTAATTCGATTAGATAGAGTTTTCAGAAATAGATTTAGCTTTGCTTTGTGCATATTTTAAGATTTTTGTTTTTTGGTTACGGTGAAAATTCACCAGGGGGCGCTGCAGTAAACATTTGTTTATGCAGACCAAAAACTACTAGTCCGATTTAGATGAAACTTCCAACGATAGGTTCAGGTTTAATTGGTGCATGTTTTCATATATGCGTTACGGTGACCACTCACCAGGGGGCGCTGCAGTAAGAACATTTGTTTGTGCGAAACTAAAACTACGAGTCCGATTTGAATGCAATTTTCAATGATAGATTCAAGTTTACTTAGTGCATATTTTCATATATGTGTCACGTATGTTTACTTAGTGCATATTTTCATGTATGTGTTAACTCTCTAGGGGGCGCTGCAGTAAGTAGCTGCTTCTATTTTTTTGTGTAAAACCAAAACGACTAGTACGATTGGAAAGAGTTTTCAGTATTAGATTCCGCTTTGCTTATAGCATGTTTTTAAATTTATATTACAGTGACAAGTCACCAGAGGGCGCTGCAGTAATATATTCTTTGTGCAAAGATAAAATGACGAATTTGATTTGGATGCAGTGTCAATGATAAGTTCAAGTTTAATTAGTGCATGTTCTTGGATATATTTTATCGTGTTAACTCACCAGAGGGCGCTGCAGTAAACATTTGTTTTTAATATTTAATGCAAAGCTACAACTACTAGTCCGATTGCGCAGAGTTTTTAGTATTAGAGTTACCTTTACTTGGTGCAAGTTTTTAGGTTTTTTTTTTAAGTTATGACACGCCAGGGGGTGCTGCATTAAACATTTAATTATGCAAAGCTAAAACTACAAGTCCAATTTGGATGCAGTTATCAAAGATAGGATCAGGCTTAATTAGTGCGTGTTCTCGTATATGTGTCATGGTGATACCTCACCAGGGGGCGCTGCAGTAAGCATTTGCTTTTATTTTTTGTGTGAAACCTATTTAGATGCAGTTTTCTGTGATAGGTTCTGGTTCAATTGCTGCGTGTTTTTATATGCCATATCGTGATATCCTACCACGGGGCGCTCCAGTATAAATTAGTTTGTTCAAAATCAAAACTACTACTGGGTTTTGTGATTTTCACTGATTTGGTTAGACTTAAGTTTCGTGGAAATGTTACGGTGACAATCTGCCAGGCGCTGCAATAAGCTTTTGATAACCAGAGAGCATTGGGTTTATAATTTCTTTTGGATTTGCATGAAGATATAAAGTATTTCGATATTATGTAATAATATATAAAGTGTATCTATTCACTTTAAAAAGTTTAAAATAAAAAGCAAAATTAAAAATTTTGAAAAAACCCACGACGGTTTAATTGTAATTGAAAAAGGATAAAATAACTGTAAATCCCCCGCCTAAATGAATATATGTAACGAGATGATGGGGACGACTTCGTCGGGGGCTGCCAGTTGCAATCCCTATTTTAAATATAGTAGCTAACAGTATAGATTTTGTTTTAAAGTTTTTAAAATACCAGTTATCAAAACTGTAAATTTATATTAATATTTTAATTTTTTGGGAACCTGTTTTAACAGCAAGAAAACCTATGAGAAGGTTTGTGCAAACTTAAAGTAATGACAGCCCCCGACGAAGCCGTCCCCATCATCTCGTTACATATATTCTTTTAGGCGGGGGATTTACAGTTATTTTATCCTTTTTCAATTACAATTAAACCGTCGTGGGTTTTTTCAAAATTTTTAATTTTGCTTTTTATTATATTATTAATGTAATAAGAACTCACCTGGAAATTCTTCATTATTTATAAACGTGCATCTCACGAAACTCGAATATGACAAAACGATTATATTTTGATCCCTTTGCATTTTATATGTTAAATTTACTAATTAAATATCTACTTCCTTGTATTATATTTATATTATTTGTAATTTAATATCAAGCATTTTCCGAACTTCACTTTTACTTACGCCACGCTCCCGCCAACTCTCTTTTTTTTTTTAAATGTCATAAACTATAATCGGCCAGAAACTTTGTATAAGTTGCATTTTGTAAAAATATTAATTATATTTTTTTATTTGCTTAAAACCATTTAAAAAATTAGATTTCCAATGATGAAAAACCATTTAAAGAATTCATTAATTTTTTTCCTATTATAAAATTAAATTATTCAATAAAAATATTTTATATTCCTACGTTTATTTATACATAGTATGTATTGCTACAATATCTTGTCCAATAATAGCGAAGCGTGAATGAAAATGTTGCAAATAGGTAGAAAATATATTCTTTTTGTAACGCAAGCAAAGATGCGCAGGACCGCAAAATATATGCAAGTACTACGTAGAAAAATATGATATGATTTATAGCTAGGCGTTCACATATATTAGACGATAACTTTGCTCGTCAGCATGACTCAAATCCTGATGATTTACGTCAATTTCATATTCAAATGAAGATTATAACTTCATATTTTCCGCTATATGTGTAGGGAGAATCTGATATTATTAAACAAACTCTTGTTCTTTACGGCCAATTTTAGAGACATTGGTTATTATTCTGAAGAATTCCAAGCCATTACGTGTTGTCTTATAAGACTCGGATATTATAATTAATTATATTTTATTATCGGACACGTAAAGAATAGTTAATAGGAAGAAATAATTAAAATGAAACAAGTCATTAGCAAGTATTTGTTTATTTAAGTATGAACAACTCTCAATTACATATTTAATCATAGTAGATATATACCAGTCTTAAAAATTACTATAAATTTAATAAAATCAAAGACATCACTTATATAGAGACGTGTCTTCGAAAAGTTCCCCTTATTTCGGACACAGAATTTTACTTCTTTATTTAAACTTAAACTTTACGTAAATATGAATTATAAAAAAAAGAGGAAGAAATTTATTTTTCTCTCCTAGCTAACTACAAAGAAAATGCAAGGATTTTCTTTAGGATGCACAAAAAAAACAAGTTAGCATACCTCTTAAAAAAATGACATCAAATTAAAAGCAATTACTTGCGTTTAAAAATTGCGTCTATAAATCTTATTACAAAATTAGACATTTTTGCGAGATTGGATCTTATTATCTCTGCTCAACTGCTTAACTGTAGAATACTGTTTGATTTACACCAAAACTTTTGTGAGATGTACATACATATATAAAATTATCTTCAACTCCT
Organism: Dryas iulia moderata; assembly: GCA_019049465.1. Taxonomy (NCBI): domain Eukaryota; kingdom Metazoa; phylum Arthropoda; class Insecta; order Lepidoptera; family Nymphalidae; genus Dryas; species Dryas iulia. The sequence goes on along the minus strand of CM032433.1, from coordinate 4,491,775 downwards.
TGTACCGATTGGTGGATTAATAAAGTAAATTTTCTAAACTATTGGGTGTTGGTCAGAATACAGAGGGAAAAAAAAAAAATGCCCCTTGATATGATGATGACACTGTATTACTTAACAGTTTACCTTGGTCTGAAAGCTTAGTCTAAGAAAATTATAAGATTTGAATCATATATAAAATCGGTGGATGTGTAGCATACGCAAAATCACGGTAAATACATCAAAATATATAAAGTGAGCTAAATAATTTGGCAAATTAACAGATCCTTGTAGATTTGGCACTTCAGAAATTAATTCATTTGCAAGCTAGAATAAAGAAATCCAAATAACTTTACAATATTTAGCTCCACGGATCCATTGATGCAGGTCTTGAAGGCATTTTGGTCGATTCTAATTCTAATTATGTTTCTTCGAGCGTACGTGTTTTACAATGATATTATATAATAATAAAAAAATATTGTGGCCAGTCGTGGCCCAGTGGCACAAGCGTGTGACTGTAAGCGACTGGTTGTGGGTTCGATTCCCACTCGAGGACTGGAAAATATATTTCCATTTTCTTCGCTCTGGTGTCGAAGTAAAGCGCGGCGTTAAGTTCCGCCACTTAACACGCAAGCCTCCGAATTCGGCGGAAAGTGGGGAACGGAGTGTCTTAACACTAGGTTCCCTCTGCCTACCCTGCTGTGTGCGGGATACAGCGTGAAGTTAAAAAAAAATAAGAAAATATTCTAAGATGCTATACGAGCATAGTGGTTTCCGTTTATCTCAACCGCGGTACCCTATGTATAACAAAAAAATGCATTCTTAGCGGGGATTTAAGTTTATGTTATTACAATATCTGCAATATTCATCAACGTCTTACCTTGGTGCTGAAAAATATAAAATATACCTTTATGTTGAGATGAGTATTTGTTAGATAATTAATGTTAAAAGGATTATCCTGCTACCATCAGGTTATATTACGCTAGCAATTTGTTTACTAAAAAATAAGATTCTTTAAGAACGATACGATGCCTATGTAAAAATCCTTGTGTTAATAATAATTATATATCATTTCAGACATCAATGTCATACGTACTGCTTATTCTCATAACGTTTTCTTTAAAAAAAACGAACTCAATAAGCAAATAAAATAATTGTAATTCAGGTCCGAATTAGATTTTTGCTAATTTCACAAAATATGTTTTGCCAAGATCCTATCGTCTTCGAACGCCACTCCACAAATATAGAACTTGAAACTCACCAATGGCTTTTTTTTACAATATAATTTATACCACTACAGACATAAGTATAAATTCCTTTTTTCATGACCAATATCAGAGCTTAAAAGAAAGTTTATTAAATATACCATAAGAGAGTCCAGTTTTCTTTCAGTATTCTTATATCTATTACAAAGTATTAATATGACTTACTATGACTTCTCTACATATTTCTTAATATTTATTGATATTATATTTCTTTTTATAAATTAAATCCAATGGCTTAAAACCCGTTGTCATCTTAGTACCCCAAAATAAATTTTAATTTTGGAAATATTAACAAAGAAGCTACTCATATTATATTAGCTCAAATTAAAGCTCATAGACATTAACGAAAATTATCGTAAATATTATAATTTTTTTGTAATAAAAAATCTTGATCTTATGTTTTCGTAAGGTGAAAACCTCGAAGTCATTAAATTTAGATAATTAAAGGTTGTGCAATATTTTTTGAAAAATTGGAAATTATTTCAACTAAACATTATGTACATGCTTAGACAAAGACATAAATCAAGATCCTTGCGTGATGACTATCGTTCGTAATTTTTTGAACGATAATGAATTATGAGTACCTTAAACAAATGTTATATAGATCTTCTCAGCCGGCACGCGTCATCTTTTTCCATTTCGAAAGCCATACTTTGGGAATGACCTTCTAGATATAATAATAATAATTTTTTTTACAAAAATAAAGCGACTTCAAGTACACCCATACCTCGCTTTGCGTCGGGGTTACGTTCTAAAAAAAACACGACGCAAAGTGTAAATAGATTTTCTATAGCAAACCTTAGTAATGATCGAAGATAGGTTCCAGGGTTACGAAAATACTACCTTTTAAAACTAAAATTGAACAAAGTAAAACTTTTCAAACAAAAATAACCTAAAAAAACGTATTCAATGAAATATAATAAACTACATATTCATTTAATTTATGAAAGTTTAATTAAAATTAATCACTGTTTGATGAGTCCATAGTGGCTGGTGTCGTAGGTCGCCTTTCTTTCACAAAAAAAATCGTCCAATGTTTATTGAACAGCTTTTTTTTCAACGTAATATAAATTTCCTTGTAGCAATTGATATTCATAGCTATCGCCTGGGACACTTTTAAACTCCTTCCGCTATCAGGATCGTTTTTTAAGAAAATCTCCATAGCATCCTCAATCAAACACGACACTTTAGAAATTTCTATTAAACGGTCACTGTCATGTTCTTCATTAGTATTGTGCTAATGAAGAAGATGACAGTGACCGTTTAATTTCAGTTGCACTAGTTCTTCATTAAGAAAATTTAACAAAAAATTAAGACTCGAATTTAAAACAACGCAACTTCGAAAATCTAACGACGCACAGTGAAAATCAGTAAAAATTAAGCAGCGACGCAACTTCGAAAACAACGCAAAACGAAACGACACAAAGCGAGGTATTGGTGTAACATGTTAATTGGTGCACAAGAATTTTATTAATAAGTACTTTTTTTGCCTCACTTACCAGCTATTATAAGAAAAATATGAATTATATTTTTCTTAAATATTTTAAAATAATGTTGAAGTTAGTAATGTATATAATAATTTTATTTCAGTGATACCAGGCAAACTTTTATAGTTATTATTTTTATTAATATAAATTTATATTATGAATTAACCTTATAAAGTAGTTTATGTATGTTTTAATATATATTTTACTAAACCAAATAAACCAATATTATTTACCGTGATTTAGAAAGAATACAATAGTTGTTTTAGATCTCGTTTGCCATAGGGATATCCAATAACATTTAATATGAATGATTTTGATATCGTTATATATAATAAACACATTTTTATACACCTAGATTAATTACTATATATGACCTAAATAAACAACGTTATAATTAGTTCTTTGCAATCTACGATTTTAAAATTAGGTATTACAAGAAGTCGATCGGAGATAGGTATAAGCAATCCAGGACTTTTTTTTTTTTAGCTTCACGCTGTATCCCGCACACAGCAGGGTAGGCAGAAGGAACCTAGTGTTAAGACACTCCGTTCCCCACGTCCAGGACTTTTTTGTAGATATTGATATGTTCTTTAATATTGTAATACATTGTTCTGTTCTATCATGTATGGTTATCGCATCACATACGGTGAAATACATTTTATTACCATTTTTTTACACCTTATGTTACATTATCCAAGTTTAGTAATGATTCCGAATTGTTTCTGTAAATAATTATAGCGTTTATTACTCAGTGTAAATGTAACTTTGTAATGGTGAAAGATTTGTTTAAATTGAATTTGTATTTGTGTAGCTAAATGCACGTAAATTTTTACGCATTTATAATGTAGGTATGGATGCGAAAGTCTGTCTGTTTATCTATCACGCTTTCACGGCTAATCTACCGGTCCGATTTGGATGAAATTTAGAATGAAAGTAGTAAAAAACCCATGATCAAATATAAGCTACTTATTTTTTCAAATATCTAACGTTGAAATAGGAGTTGAAAGTTTATATCAAAAATCTAAGCCGCTTGACCGATTGTAATGAATTTTAGCATATATAACCGCCGCGAGCGAGCCACTAGTTAGTAATAATTTATGAATGACTGAAAAACTACTGGTCAAATCTTAACTATTGTGTAAAAGTGAACCATCTAAATTAATTTACTAAGTAAAAAGATATGTGCTAAAATACTTAAAGAAAATATGTACTTTTTATGACATTTAAAAGTACTTCTCAGAAATTTACTATATTTTAAATGCGACAACACGGCAAGTATTAGCTTTTAAAAAAAAATAACTATCCAAATTGATTCACTCAATAATAAGAGATGTTGGAAAGTACGTAGATAAAAAAATCAAATTGAAAACCTTCAACTTTTTGTTGTCTGTTTGTTTTGTCGTGTAAAAACTACTATTATATCTAAGCTAAATTTCAACCATACCATATATCATATTAGCTTTCATATAAAAAAAGAATCATTGTAATTGATCCACTCGGTGAAAAGCTCGATGGTAACACACATAAAAAAAACAGCTGAATTCATAACCTCCTCCTTTTGGAAATCGCTTAAAAACAGTATAAGTAAGTGCTACTTCTTTCACTATAGGCAAATGCAATAAAATTTTACATGATGCAGCAGATGACATAAATTTCACGATCTTCTTTATTAAATAAATCAGACATTATTGCCTTACATGTTATTTTTAAATAGATAGTGAATAATTTTCGGTTCATAAATTATGCTAATCTCGAGGACGAAGCTTGAAAATAATTGATGATTAAACGAAACTTACCTTAAGTGATGTTCTATCATAATTATCTGAAAAGCTTCGTCCGAAAAGATAAGCATCCCACTCTCCCTTTTTGTACTTACCCCATTATAGTGAAGTATTGAAATAAAAAGCTTTACTCTAAACTAAACCATGACAGTTGGAAACGACCGTACCGCGTGGACATAGTCAAAGTCAAAGTCAAATAATTTTATTCAAAATAAGAAGAAACTCAGCGGGACCTCTTTTTTTTTAAAGATTGTTATATACAGATTTATTGCAGACAGTGATACTTTTGTCATAGTCATAGCCATACCCTTAAAAGAAAAGTCTCTAAATATTCAGTGCTAATTGGCCAGTAGGTGCTTGTGTTAATACATCTGTATCATACTAATCTTTTCGGACGAAGTTTTTCAGACAATTATGATAGAACTTCATTTAAGGTAAGTTCCTTTAATCATCACGTATCCCAACCAGCCATCCGCTCGCGTCTTCGCCCGCGTGAGTTACATAGATATTTTGTATTTTTGTCAACTTTATTCTTTGACTCGATTTTTTGGGGTGATTGGTGCACAAGAATTTCATTAATAAGTTTTTTTTTACTTCCGTTACCAGCTTAATTCATATTTTTCTTAAATATCCTATAAGTAATCTATACAATAGTTTTATTTCCGTGATACCAGGCAAAATTTTATAGTTATTATTTTTAATTAATTAACCTTAAAAGTAGCTTTTGTAATTTTTAATACATATTTCACTAAACAAAATAAACCAATACTATTTATTATTCGGCATTGCGTGTTAAGTGGCAGCACTTAATGCCACGGTTTGCCTCGACGCCAGAGAGAAATAATAAATATTTACCATTCTCGAGTGGAAATCGAACCCACATCGAACTAGTCGCTTTAGTCACAATTTGTACCTTTGTGCCAGGACTGGCCCTTTAAAAATGTTATTTTTTTTACCTCTTTATTTATTTTAAACTATTAAATAAAATATTATATTCTTTTTAACATTTTTAGGTGTTATTGACACACTTAGGGAATTGAAAAAGAAATTTAGAAAACGTATTAAAAAAGTTGTAATAAAGGTATAAGAATTTCAAAGTTGCTGTTAGTAGAACGCATGGCTTAGCGGTCTGAGAGCTTGGACAGTTTCCAAGAGGATGGGGTTTGATTCCCGCTGCGTTCAAATTATTATACGTTTTCTAAATGTATTACACCTAATACACCTGTAAGAGATCACTGATAGTGATAAGGTTGCCTTTGCATGTAACAATTATTTATGTTTGTGTTATTTTATGTTCATCAATTCTGTCTTCTTTTATTTTTGTATGTGTGGAATAAAAAAAATTATCCATCTATTTTTTATAAATACACTTTACTATAAATGTTCGTTAAACTTGATAACTTTAAAATTCCGGCTTTTTCCTTGATAGGCGTTTTATAAAGCAAAATTTGCAATATGCCCCACTGCTGTTTTTTAAAATGCCCCAGTACTGAAATTACATAGATACCATTTTATGTTGTATTTTTATTACAGAGTATGGTCTCGTAAATATAAACGCAAGACTCTTCGAGTTTCTTGGAGGCAATGCGATGCGTATGAAGTAAAGAAATGGAAATTAATCAAGCTTCAAAATTCCATCTTTGAGAAGGACCTTAAAACAGTTCGGATATGGATGAAAATAAAGGCGTTGAATGCACAGAAAATTACTACAAAACAAAAGCCTCGTGAAGACTGGGTTCAATGTCGACGGGTACCATGTACGAATGTTTGTGTAACAACTGTGGGCGGAAAGCTCAGAGAGAAGCTGTTAAAATCGGCAAGATTTAATTTTATTCTATTCGACTATTTTATGATGATTCTAATTTGATTTATGTCAAAGTTAATTGAAAAGACTGTTATGTTAATCATTAACTTAGAAGACTGATATTTTATATTGTTACAATTTTAGTTTTAAATAGTTACTTACAAATGAAAATGTTTTTTTTATTTAGAGCTTTTAAGGACTTTTAAGTCTTGCCTCACCGTTGTGTTATATTCGTAAGTTATTGAACTTTTGATAAATTTTGTTTCATTTTCACGTTTTGGATAATATTATGTATGGACATATATGATGACATTTTAAATTGAATGGGGCATTATATAATACAAGAGAGGAGTATTAGGTAACATGTACCAGACAAAAAGGCCCACTCCATGTCAACAAAAAAAATGAAATAGATCTATAGCCGTCGTTCCTATTACATTAAGCTTTTGTAAAATTATTGTTAACTAACCAAATAACGTCCAGGAATAATAGAAATAATTAAATCTATTATTATTTGGGTAGTATTGAAAATTAAAAAAAAGTGGGCGTATTACCAAGTTTTACCCTACTATTTTCCTAGAGACGCGAATTTAAATACCGCTGCGTTCAAATTTTTGTATATTTTTCTGTAATTAAATTAAATTTTATTATTATTATTGTATATTCCTACCATATTTATGAGTAATATGAATTGTTACACGCACAAATCAATTATCACCATTATTATCCAATAATAACAGTAGACCTCACATTGCTCGAGAAGTAATTTTAACACTCCAAAGCTCATAGATAAAAACCATCAAACTATTACTCGCCTGACTTTAACTGACTACATTTTTTATGGCACTTAGGACTATTTTTGCATAAAAAAAGCTACCCGGAAAGAAGTAAAATCGCTTTACACAATTTGTGAGGTCTGGTTCTCTAGAGTTCTATTGCAAGGAAATTGTTCAAATAATATGTTAACATAAAAAATGTTGTAATTTTTCTGTATGAAATAGTAATTTCATTTTTAACCCAACACACATACAACTTACCGTACACACCAATGATGTCCAGGATAGGGGTGACAAAGCCAGAACACATGTGCAAGGATGACAAATATAACGTTTCGTTTTTAGGTAATGATAAATATAATGTGATACGCACTTTTTTACCTTTATCCTTAGCGGGATAGTCAGAAAGAACGGAATGTCAAACGCAACAATCCTTTAGATAATTCTCATGCTTTTTAGGTGACCTTCCTGTGTGTTCACGATTATCAATCAAGCAATGTTCCTACCTCTCCTACCGATTATGTTTACTTACTAGTTCTTACTATTCTTTCACCACATATCTTCTCGACGTACGCAAACGACCTGAGCACCTTCTTCTTCATCCTTACTATAACATCCTATCTTATGCCTACAATTCTATGTACCTCTTCATTGCAGAATCGATTAACTGATCTGACTCTGCGCATCCTAAGCAGGTATTCTGCCGTCGTATTAATGCAAAGAGAGTTGTGGGTTGTTCGTACTGTTACCTGCGGAAATAATTCTTTCTACATCCGTTTTGTATCTTCATCTCTACTAAATCTTACTATTTCCCAGATACTCCCCACTTCCGAGATATAATACTTCATTCACTGGTTCTAATATCTTTCTAACTACTAACCGGCATTTTAAAACTATTATCCTGGAGTTTCTTCAAATTATTTTTTTTAATTAAAAGTAAAAAAAATATCTATTGTATAGCCACAAAATATTAAATATTCTATATAATATTGATAAATACAAAACTTGCTCATATACTCGATAGATTTCGAAACTGTGTGAAAGAAATCATCGAAGACTAGTCATTGAAGGTATTCGTTATTCAGCAAAATATTGCATGCTACTCGGTCGAATACTGAATATAAAAAAAAACATAATTCAAATCTTGGTTTGAAGTCGGTGTAAGCTGAATATCAAGTGATACCTGTAATTTATACTGACCAAAATATATAGTAATTTTACAGCTTTACGCTATTTTCCACGTAACGTGAGAAGTAGATTTTCCGTGTCTGTCAGAAAACTCCGTTCTCCAGATCTCATACGAAATCGAGATGTTGTGTGTTTGAGTGGCGGATCTCAACGCCACGCTGTGTTTGAGCTAGCATAAGGGAGAAATGAAAATAATAAAAATAATAAAGATAATCAATCATTACGCCTAAGTGTAAGATTAATCTTTACGCCTAAGTGGAAATCAAATCCACAACGACGATAACCTCAATATGTAATAGTGTATATTTTTTTATCTATAATATCCTTTTTTCAAATAACGCTTGTATATGTAGCATGAATTTGAATTTGATTTACTTTAATTATGCATTATATGATAAAAGCAATAAAACAGGGCATTTAGAAGCATTTGATTTTTATTTCAATAAGTACAAAATTTTTATTTATAAAAGCAAATTGACTAGAGCCGATCTCGGTTTTTGTAACTAAACCAAAATAACATGATTTTTTAAAATTACTTTAGAATTTGTACAAATTTGTTTTTATTTTTATACAATAAATAATTTTAATAACCATCGAGCCTAAAGAGTGATCGACCCTCGGTCCTTTTCTACATCTACGCATTAATGCATACATTTACATGCATACTTTAATTAAATATAATTTATATAAATAACATCATTGTTATGTTGAGTATGCTGTTGTCAATTTCGAAAACTCAATTCTTTAATAGTAAATAAATTTAATAAGCTGTTTTCACTTCGACGTCTTAGTTGTCATTATTTATGCGCAACCTGTGACCACAGTTGACGTTTTCTGGACTTTCACATTTCTGTTTGTATGGATTAAACAGCCAAGAAGAGTGGCATGATAGGACAATTGGCTTGTTGTTTAAGCATTTGTAATACTGGTGACAGTTTTCGTGGGCAATTGCAACACCATTTGAGTCTTCATGAGCGCATATAGAGGGAGCTTGTCGTGGACTACAATTGCAGCTGCCTTCATCAGTGTCCTCAGGTTCTGGTATTAGTCTATCACCACATTCTACGTTCGCAGACCAGTCACAAACTTCCCTATAAGGATTATAAAGAAGATTATTTTGACATTTTTGAACAACCGGCAAACCGAAATTGCATATGTAATATTTATTGCATTTTTCATGGGCTATCAAAACACTTTCAGAATCTTTAGCGGCACAAATAGCTTCAGCTTGGTCAGGGTCACAATTGCATGGTCGATTATTGTCAATTTCAGATGGATTTTCATTTTCGTCGATATCACCTTCCTCAACCTCTTTTGGGTCTGGAATAACTCTGTCACCGCATTCTACATTTGCAGGCCAGTCACATACTTCTTCATGTGGATTATAAAGTGTATTTTCAGGACAGTCTCTTGCAATTGGTCTGCCGTTATCACAAACGTAATACTGATTACATTTTTCGTTTGCAACTAAAACGTTATTGGAGTTATTTCGAGCACAGATAAGTGGCGCTTCTTTGGGATCACAATTGCATATAATTATATCTTTATCTTTATCACTGTCATCTTCTTCGTCACTTTCTTCTTCAGAATCTGGAATTATTCTATCAGCACAATCAACGTTAGAAGGCCAGTCGCACACATTTTTGAAAGGATTGTAGTGTGTGCCTTTAGGACATGGTCGTGGCACAGCTATACCATTTATACATCTATAATACTTAGTACAGTATTCGTGAGCAATATGAATTCCGTCAGATCCGACTTGTCTACAAATTGAAATTGCTTCTTGAGGGTTGCAATTACATGAGTTATTATTATTATCGTTGTTATTTTCGTCAATATTGCTGTCTTCACAAGAACTGTTTTCATTACCATCCCCATTACCATTGCTATCATTTTCATTACTGTTTCCATTGCCATTGCTATCATTTTCATTACTGTTTCCATTGCCATTGCTATCGTCTTCATTACTATTACTGTTTTCACTGCCATTACCACCATCGTTTTCGTTAGGGTCGGGAATGATTCTATCCTCACAATCCACTTTTTCGGGATAATCACATTCCCTTTTGTACGGATTGTACAAAAGACCTTCAGGGCACAACAGTGCAACAGGAACTCCGTGAGCACATTTGTAGAATTTGTTGCATTTTTCATGAGCTACGAGGTCACCTTCAGATCCTGGCCTACCGCAAATGGAAGGTGCTTCTCCAGGATTACAATTACAGGAGCCATCGTTTCCTCCGTCTTCGCTGCCACCGCCATTTCCATTATCGTTGTCACCATCTCCATTACCATTGCCTTCACCGCCATTGCCGTTGTCGTTTTCATCACCATCGCCATTATCATTTTCGTCAGGGTCAGGAATAATTCTATCCTCACAGTCCACTTTATCAGGATAATCACATTCCCTTTTGTACGGATTGTACAAAAGACCTTCAGGGCACACCAGTGCAACAGGAACTCCGTGAGCACATTTGTAGAATTTGTTGCATTTTTCATGAGCTACGAGGTCACCTTCAGATCCAGGCCTACCGCAAATGGAAGGTGCTTCTCCAGGATTACAATTACAGGAGCCATCGTTTCCTCCGTCTTCGCTGCCATCGCCATTTCCATTATCGTTGTCACCATCTCCATTACCATTGCCTTCACCGCCATTGCCGTTGTCGTTTTCATCACCATCGCCATTATCATTTTCGTCAGGGTCAGGAATAATTCTATCCTCACAGTCCACTTTATCGGGATAATCACATTCCCTTTTGTACGGATTGTACAAAAGACCTTCAGGGCACAACAGTGCAACAGGAACTCCGTGAGCACATTTGTAGAATTTGTTGCATTTTTCATGAGCTACGAGGTCACCTTCAGATCCAGGCCTACCGCAAATGGAAGGTGCTTCTCCAGGATTCCAATTACAGGAGCCATCGTTTCCTCCGTCTTCGCTGCCATCGCCATTTCCATTACCGTTGTCACCATCTCCATTACCATTGCCTTCACCGCCATTGCCGTTGTCGTTTTCATCACCATCGCCATTATCATTTTCGTCAGGGTCAGGAATAATTCTATCCTCACAGTCCACTTTTTTGGGATAATCACATTCCCTTTTGTACGGATTGTACAAAAGACCTTCAGGGCACAACAGTGCAACAGGAACTCCGTGAGCACATTTGTAGAATTTGTTGCATTTTTCATGAGCTACGAGGTCACCTTCAGATCCAGGCCTACCACAAATGGAAGGTGCTTCTCCAGGATTACAATTACAGGAGCCATCGTTTCCTCCGTCTTCGCTGCCATCGCCATTTCCATTACCGTTGTCACCATCTCCATGACCATTGCCTTCACCGCCATTGCCGTTGTCGTTTTCATCACCATCGCCATTATCATTTTCGTCAGGGTCAGGAATAATTCTATCCTCACAGTCCACTTTTTCGGGATAATCACATTCCCTTTTGTACGGATTGTACAAAAGACCTTCAGGGCACAACAGTGCAACAGGAACTCCGTGAGCACATTTGTAGAATTTGTTGCATTTTTCATGAGCTACGAGGTCACCTTCAGATCCAGGCCTACCGCAAATGGAAGGTGCTTCTCCAGGATTACAATTACAGGAGCCATCGTTTCCTCCGTCTTCGCTGCCATCGCCATTTCCATTATCGTTGTCACCATCTCCATTACCATTGCCTTCACCGCCATTGCCGTTGTCGTTTTCATCACCATCGCCATTATCATTTTCGTCAGGGTCAGGAATAATTCTATCCTCACAGTCCACTTTATCGGGATAATCACATTCCCTTTTGTACGGATTGTACAAAAGACCTTCAGGGCACAACAGTGCAACAGGAACTCCGTGAGCACATTTGTAGAATTTGTTGCATTTTTCATGAGCTACGAGGTCACCTTCAGATCCAGGCCTACCGCAAATGGAAGGTGCTTCTCCAGGATTACAATTACAGGAGCCATCGTTTCCTCCGTCTTCACTGCCGTCACCATTTTCATTACCGTTGTCACCGTCACCATTGCCTTCACCGCCATTACCGTTATCGCAATCTCCATCACCACTGTCTCCACCATCGCTACCGTCGTTTTCATTACCATTTTCATTCTCATTTTCACCGGGACTGGGACAATTGCAATTGCAGTTGCACGATCCATCGTTACCGTTATTACCATTTCCATTGTCATTATTGCCATTGCCACTGCCACTGTCTCCGTTTCCGCTACCACCTCCATTGTCATTATTATCAACTTCATTTCCGTCAGGAATAACCCTGTTACCACAATCTACATCATGAGGCCAATCGCATTCTTGTGTGTCAACGTTAAATAGAAGTTCCATAAAACAAATTCGTTCTACTAGATTTCCATGAGTACATTGATAATATTTGTTGCAATCTTCATGAGCGTAAAGTTTCTCTATACTATAGTCTATTGGGCATCCATTTTTATTTAGTTCTACATTTTTCCCGTGAACGAATGCGCACACCAATAATATGGCTGCGACTGTAAAAAAAGAAATGAAATATTGAGTAGAGTCAGAAAAAATAACTTACATTTTTTTTGTTTAAAGTTATTTTTTTATTAGTAAAAGTAAATTGAAGATTGTTAATTTAAAATTGAAAATGTTATTTTTTTAAACAGTTAGTGCTAGAAAACGGAAGGAGAGTGAGTCAATGGTACTATAAAGCAAATATAAAGCTTATATTGAAATGCTAGTTTTGCTTGTCGACTTTAGTGAAGGTCCCGTCAAAACCAGAAATTAGCTGGAACAAACAGACAGACAGACTAACAAAATTTAGACGAAAAAAAATGTTATTTTGTGTACACACAGAAGAGTTTAGTAAAAAGCGGGTATTTCAATTTCACAAACATTTACAACATTTACAATATTTATTGTAGACTTTAAAAATTAGTAGTGTTAGGTGGAAATGAAAATTTTGAATACAACTAATAAATAATAAGAGAGAATCTTAACAAAACGAATTAGCTGTGCTTAAAAAAAAATAGTGAGAATGTTTATTCTCTCTTCTTAGCTCAAATCTTGAATCATTAACTGATAAAATAATTTCCAGTAAGTGAATTTTAATAAGTTATTGGCCACACTTAGCTCGTTTCCACATTTTCAAAGATTAAATTGTCACTATTCTGTCACAAGCCCTAACCAAAAAAAAATATTCAAAATAATAGAACATTTAAAAAAACTTCACCGCACTACAATCCATTTTCACTATTTAGTAGTTAAAAATATAATCTACTATACCTCTCATGATTTATATAATGATCACTTGATAGTCACTAACTCATATGCTATACAAAACCGATTAAAAAATCACGAATGAATAAAGGGTCTGTTTAGACGATGTTTATATATAAAATGATTATCTTAAAATATAAATATAGATATATACGTGATTAATACTTCGTAGTTTAGCATATGACGTTCTAGGCTATCTTAAACGATAAGTAACAAATAATAAAAATTGATTTACTGATAATTTTTTTAGAATTCCGCAGTAAATATAAAAGTTCAACGCCAAGTGAAATAGCAAAGATTTAATAATATATCTTAGAATAATTTTAAGTACTAACAAATGACATGGAGAATCGTGGCGCAATATGATAGTATCTGCCTTTAAAACGATGGTTGCATTATCGATTCCCACTCAGGGGAAAGATTTTATTTAAATTTTCACTCTTTCGTTCTGGTAACTAGGACAAATCGCGGCGTTTAATTCCGCCACTCAATACGCAATATCTCGATTTGGGTGGAAACTAGAGAGTGACTCGACACTAAGTACTCTCTGACTACCCCGCTATTGTAGAAAAAGGTTTGCAGCTGAAAAAAAATATATATTCAGTCTTGGCTGGCATACATATCGCACCATTGAGTTCTGTTATTCGGGACGAATTCGAGTGGAATGCCGAAAACATTATAAACACTCTAATTAGTAGAAAAAGCAAGAAACTTCAAGGAATAAAACAAAGGAAATTAACAGAGATTTAAATAGTTTAACAAGTCAAATCTAGAGTTTAGAGATAAGTCAACTCTAAAGAGTTGGCTCTCTTTTAGAATTTAGAGCTGAGTATACAAAATTTCTAAATTGTGGCCAGTCGTGGCCCAGTGGCACAAGAGTGTGACTGTAAACGACTGGTTGTGGGTTCGATTCCCACTCGAGGAGTGGAAATTATATTTCCATTTTCTTCGCTCTGGTGTCAAGGTAAAGCGCGGCGTTAAGTTCCGCCACTTAACACGCAAGCCTCCGAATTCGGCGAAAAGTGGGGAACGGAGTGTCTTAACACTAGGTTCCCTCTGCCTACCCTGCTGTGTGCGGGATATAGCGTGAAGCTATTTAATTTTAATTTAATTTAAGTATACAAAATGTGATATAAGTGCTTCCAATGAAATTATATTAAGTAATATCTGAAGCATTTAAAAATCATTGTAGCTTTTTTACTTTACTGAATACAAAACATTAAGCATACTAAAATTCATACATCTGCATACGTATATCTTTTGTAAAAAGAGATCTAGAGCTTTTTTCATATATTGGCATAAAAATGATTCTCAAAATGCAGCTACGTATTTATATAAAAGTTTAAATGGCATTATACTATAAGGAAAAGAGTGAAGGAATGTAAAAAAGCATACATAATGTAAGAACAGGTACATCAGGGTAAGCAGAGGAAGCCTAATGTTAAGACACTCCTTTCTTCGTTAATTAATGTTATTAAAAATATTGATCAATAACACACAGAAAGATTTTTTTTAATAGAGCGGCAAGTATTAAAAGCGTTTTGTAAAGATAATATCTATTGTAATCCACATAAAAGTTGCGATAACGCAAAAAATAATAAATAGATCTTTTAGATTGGCACATAAAAATAAAGACCGAAATCGCATGATTAATCACTCTGAGGAAATTTATTATCTTCGATAAAATGATTGCACTCATTAATTTAATGCGAGTTCTTCGATTGATAAGGTGCTTCCTAGAACTTTGCCTATCGATTTGCATTGATTGCATTTTGTAAAATTTGATATAAACAAAATAAACTTCGGGGTGCGGGCACTCGAGCGGTAACGCTACTGAAAATAACATGTAATTATTTATAGAATTAAGAGACAACGGAATATCAGTAGCAGGGGTATATTTCGTAGGCTAGGTAAATTGCTGGTGCTATTTTTACTTTAAAACTTGCAATGACTTGCACAAATTATATTGTAAAGGTGTTAGGTGCGGCAGAAAGTAGCTCTTCTCAATAACTTAAATGTTGCATACTTTGTCAATCCACTTATACATACAAACTTCTACATATGAAACAATTGAATTTGTTATTATCTTATTTGTGTTTATTACAAGCATTCCTTAGTCAAATGCTTCATTCATTTTATTTCCTTATAACGTAGGTATTTCCCCTGTCTGATAAGACGACGTGTAGGAAGGTTACTATCCAAGAATATAGCCTAGCTATAACAATAATGTTTATTATTTGATAAAGAGTTTATTTTGATTTAATTTTACAAAAATACTTTGTTTTACAATTGTAAATACTAAAATTCAAAATTTTTATTAAAGTGTATTTATATAAAGTACGTTAAAATGATCGATAAAACTACTGGAAACATAAACTAAGAACTTTTTTGTTATTTTACTATTTCTTATCCATGTGAAACACGATTAAAATCCTAAATATCATATTTTAAAAGATACTCTGCTACGTGAGGAAATGAGTTAAGCTGCAAAATTTGATTTTTTTAATAATAATATTATTTTGTTAATAATAAATATATAAATTTGAATTGAAACTATGAGGTCTCAATTGTTTTATACCAATGGCGTATTTGAATAATCAATTTTAGTCTTATTTTTTTTTCCTTCGCTACTAGCAAAGGAAAAGTATCAATCTCATAAATCGTAAGTAGGTATTGCAAAATTCATTAAAAATTATTGTTCATTCGATCATTCAATTCATGTTACACATAACATGATACACAGCAGCACATGCAAAATAATTTTAGAGTCCAATCTTGCACGACACAATGGAGACAATACGACATGATGTAGATAACCCAAAATTTTCTTATCAGTTCTTCCTTGTTTTTTATCAAATATTTTCCACAAATATAATACAACTTATTTCAAACACTATACCTTGTACAAGATAGCTTGATCTTTTTGACAGATGTATTTTTTTCTAATCGACATAACTTTTGCAACGACGTACATATTATTTTCTTAATTTTGTGATTTTAAAAATTGTAAAAATATTTAAAAAAATGTATATAACATGAAGGTCCCTAAAGATTCAAGCGTTATCCGATAATTTTAAGAATTTTTTTTTGCGTCAAAGAAAAATTTAAATAGGGACACTTAGAGTAATAGACGCTTTTACAATGTTACATCGGATGATAGTTAGTGATGTGCTACGTCCACTTCGACAATTCTATTGAGCATGAAATAATAATTAAAGTTCAAGATGGTGACACAAGCTCCGACGACTCTAGTTATGATAATCTTGGCTGTGTTCCTCTTCCTTAATAAAAACTATTTTAAAGATAAAACTATTTTATTTTTCAACCCTTAATTTTTACATACAAGAATATTCTTGGACTTCCAATAGGTGGTTCAGACCATGGGATCAAACAACTTTTCCAAAGAAAGAAACATGGGTCGAAAAGTTTAAATCTCGTTACAATTAAAAGTATCTTAAAACGTTATTTTATGGACTACTAGATATTTTCTGTTTCTCATCACTAGCCCATCCGTCAAAAAGATCAAGCTATCTTACGAATACAGAATATAATGTTTAACGCACGGTTTTTCCATCATACTTTCAAAAATCAAGAATTATGTAGTAAGTTTAAAAATAATACAAATCTATTTATATATATGTCAGAGAAGCTTTATTTTATTTGAATAATGATGAATATCTCATGGGCGTGAACGTTGGGTTATCGAGTAAAACAATAGCGGCCACAATTATCTTCCTTTTTATTTGCTAGTATCGTCTGCAATCGTCAACTATAGAATCTCACAGGAAAAGAAGCAAAAGAATATGTTGCCTTTGTTTTCCAAGCGTGAGAAAACTTTATCTTCTTTAATTCGGCCAGCCTTCATCGCAATTTGAACTTCTTTGAGTGTGCCAACACTCGCCGTGGTGTGGCCATCGCTCCGGAACGTGTTGATCTTCGTTTCACCCTCATCTTCATGACTTATAATTAGAATACAGGGCAATTTTGATTACAATGTAATACAGGGCAATTTTGATTACAATGGGACGAGTAAATATAATTCATGATAGAAAAATGGCCAGTCATGGCCCAGTGGCACAAACGTGTGACTGTAAACGGCGGATTGTGGGTTCGATTCCCACTCGAGTAGTGGTAATATTTAATATTTCCGTCTTCATCGCTCTGGTGTCGAGGCAAAGCGCAGTGTTAAGTTCCACCACTTAACACGCAATGCTCCGAATTCGGCGGAAAGTGGGGAACGCAGTGTCTTAACACTAGGTTCCCTCTGCCTACCCTGCTGTATGCGGGATACAGCGTGAAGCTAAAAAAAAGATAGAAAAATCATGTTGCAAAATGTAATACAATATTTAAAAGCAACAAAATAATCGATTTTAATCAATTGATATTATACAATAGTAAAAACAGCATGTTTATATGTTGAATGATTACTACTTATTCCTTTTTAAAAAAAAAAATAGCTTCACGCTATATCCCGCACACAGCAGGGTAGGCAGAGGGAACCTAGTGTTAAGACACTCCGTTCCCCACTTTCCGCCGAATTCGGAGGCTTGCGTGTTAAGTGGCGGAACTTAACGCCGCGCTTTACCTCGACACCAGAGCGAAGAAAATGGAAATATAATTTCCTCTCCTCGAGTGGGAATCGAACCCACAACCAGTCGTTTACAGTCACACTCTTGTGCCACTGGGCCACGACTGGCCACAAGCTTCGCGCTCCTTTTTTAAGCTTCGCGCTTTTACGTAAGCAAAAGAATCTAGTGTCAAGAAACAGTTCTCCACTTTCCTTGAATACCTTATTTAATAAAAAATAATTTTTAGACGTACTGATTTCAATGAAACTCTTTTATTGATTTGGTATTGTTTGTGTTTGTGTTGGCTTGTTGGTCTCTAAGAAGGCGACTTCACTGATACTATGTTAAAATAGTTTCTGTCTCCTGTAAAGTTAGTAAAGCATAAGCGGTATTTTTAGCTAACGCACATTTATTTCCTTTTGTGCGTAGCGCACATACACATATTACTACAATATACACGAGGACAGTCGTAGGCATCAGCTTTAAAAGTATTTAAATATACTAGCGGAAAAAATTAAAGGATGTGATAAAATTTTTCCAAATTTTTGAGGTTTTTTTAAGTGGCTATATTTTCTTCAAAAATGGTTGCATTGAAATCAAAAAACAATTTATATTTTGTTCAAGGTGATTTTTCAAAGTCGATATAATGACCCTTTAATTTTCTTTAAAATTTTGATCAAATGAAACAAAAAAAAGGCTTGATGGATTTAATCCAAACTTCGTAAGGTTTTTGTTAATATATTGATATATCCAACCTAGCGCCAGATTTTCCCAAAAGATACTAAAAGACCTTTTTTTAATGGTTTTTCAAAATTAATGTAAAGAAGAAGATAATTTTTCTTTTCTAAAATCCGTAGCTGATTTTTATGGGAAAATTGCTGAAGATTTCAAAATACTCATTACGTTTTTTGCGATCAGTGGTTACTGGGATATTTATGGTTAAAGACAAAAAGATCCTTTTCCATTCAGAGTTCTATATCTTAGCGAGAAGTAGATATATTGAACAGATATATACAAGAGCATGTTAAAGCTAGATAAACAAGTTATCGGATCCATACAGTGGTTAAGTTAAAAAAAATGTTCCAACTTTTTAGACCAAAAAAAAGATTTGAAAACATTACATTTTTTTTCTCTTTCAATATTCATTAGAATAGAGCGGGACACGTCACTTGAATTTTTTTTTCTTCTTAAGATCTCAAAACTAGAAACTTTTAGATGCTTGTTTTTTGACGCGACCATTATTGAGGAAAATACAGCCACTTAAAAAACCTCAAAAATTTGGAAAATTTTTATGATCCTTTAATTATTTCCGCTGGTGTATATTAATATCTTTCTTAGAAATGACAATTGTCGCATAGCTCCTCAGTTTATTAATCTTGATAATTAAGTATTTTACGATATATCTTAAACAATTAACACCTAATAAGATATTATATACTTTAGATAAGTAACATATATGTATTATTGATCTTATCTGCCTAATGTGTCTAGATTTTTATTAACATGACTCTGTAGTTTTGTAAGATACTTACACAATCAATTATTATGAAGTTAAATAAACATTAAAAAAGGCTTAAAATATTTATGAAACGAAATGCAGGCTTGCTGTGATTTGTGGGTTGGCATCCAGTCACAACATGTGTGATTTTCGTGTATGTATCCCCATTTGACAAGAAGGTACAGCCTGGCTGCGCAGGTGATTGAGTGCCTTCTAAGTTGACAACTGTAGCTGTCAATACACACCCGTTGAGGCGGACAAAATCTGGAGGCGTTTAGTGGTTAATCCGCCACAGCCGTTGCCTGGCATGGCCTGGATCACCATTCAAAGCTGTGATCAACTTCAAGAAAATACGGAGACGTTTCAGGCGGAGCCGGGACGCATTGTAACCATATAGTAGATGTCGGGGGTCCTTTTCCTGTAATCTCTACAGAGAAAATGCCACGCCCGTGAACGGACGGAAAAAATGGTCTATATAAAAAAATTATAAATCATAGACAATTAACAATCAATTCATTTAAACGGTCGACAACGGCAACTTGTTACAGACCTTAATTACACTTTAACGATTAATTTACACTTCTTATTTCTATACCGTCAATCATCAGTTACCAAAATTGTGGTTTCGGAATATAAATGTATAGTACATTATCTTTTATACATCAGTATAAAAGATATATAGAGAAGTGAAAACTAAAGAGTACCTAAAGAATCAAAAAATAAGAATTTTCAAAATCGTGCCGGCAGTCGTTGGGCAGGGGGAAGTTCCATAGTATCGGGCACATAAGGAATAATTAAAATAAGACAAATCTTTAGCAAAGTGCAATTTCTGTATTTAAGTCTGTCACTAGTCTCAAAAGTTACTATAAATGTAATAAAATCGAGGGAACAACTCATGTAGTTAAGACTTTGCCCCCGACGGAGTCGTCTTCTAGTTAATCGTCTTTTTCAATTTCAATCAATTTAAAAAAAAAATCATGACAATTAATTTTTATTTTCATTAAAATAACATTTTATGTATGTGGTAATCATACAAGTAACACAACCTAATTGATGATCTTGTTTTTAATATAGATATTGCAAAAAAAAGTATAAAATCATGGTGCATTGAATAGCTACAAAAGTTATCCTTTCTATACGCTATGTATGCTTTTGGATTGTCATATATTATTGCGTTTTAATAATTACATAGCAAAGTAATAAAACAGAAGAAAAATGTGGATTTACATAAACATTTTCGTAGTTCCTGGACCTCTAAAATACTCAATTGATGAATAAAAGATAAAACTTTTTTAAAGAACTTGTAATGAATGAAGTGATAAATATTTCCATTTTATAAACTACAGGAAATAAAGAAATAACTTTGCCAGAAATGGTAAACTATGGCCGTTTCCCATTGACATATAAAAATCTTGAAAATATAATGAGGAATCTACATAATAACATGAAAGTATATATTACTATCATATTTCTCTTAACATTTGCAACCTAGATGCTTTATATTGCACTCTAGTAATATTTTCTATAGGTGCTTTCACATATTTTTTGCCACTACAGAATATTTTTTTAATTATAGTTTACGTAAGACATACTTTTATTTTAGTATTACTTTTAAGCTCTACAGTCAGGGGTGTATTAACCTGGCTGGGCAGACTGCCCAGATGGCTCATAGCTCCTTCCCTCTTCCTCATTCTCTTCCCCCGGAACTGTCCAGTTTCAATACCTACAAGAGACCAATGGCCTAATCCAGGGACCCACCTATATTAGTGGGTAACACTACGTCCAGAGGGCTAAGGCCTGATGACGTCTTCCCTCTCCCCCGATGTGTAGGAGAGAGAAAAAATTCAACAGCTTAGAGGGGTATTAAGTAGAAATCTAGTCTAGCAGAAATCTGATAGGAAACTTTATTCGTAACTTTAAGCAAATTTTTAGGATGATATTTATAAATGTACATAACAAACTGAGGAAATGAAGACAATTCAAATATCAGCGTAGACACTTCTTAATTACGCCACGATGACTTTGAAATCGTAACTTTTTATGCAATGTAATACAAAAATCTTTTTTTGTCGATCTTGTCTAAAGACCTTGGAAATATAATAAAAATAGCTTCACGCTATATCCCGCACACAGCAGGGTAGGCAGAGGGAACCTAGTGTTAAGACACTCCGTTCCCCACTTTCCGCCGGATGCGGAGGCTTGCGTGTTAAGTGGCGGAACTTAACGCCGCGCTTTACCTTGACACCAGAGCGAAGAAAATGGAAATATAATTTCCACTCCTCGAGTGGGAATCGAACCCACAACCAGTCGTTTACAGTCACACGCTTGTGCCACTGGGCCACGACTGGTATAATATCCTGTTATTATTTACTTAATTAGAACATATATAGCGTCAGATCGTATATCCTTTTTATACATTTTTTCAGTCACCATTAGGTGGGTTATATCTTAATAATGAAAATATTTTTCTTTATTTATTTTACTGTTTTTTCACGTGGGTGTGTAGTCAATGGGAATTTAGTGTCAAGACCCCCTTTTTTATTTTTCTGCTCGTAATCGACATTGCGTGTAGGATGGCGAAAATCAACGTCACGCTTTGCCTTAGGTTTCAGAGCGAAGAAATGAAAATGTTATATAAAAACATCCCCCCAGTGGAAATCGAACCCAAGCCGAATTGCTGAAAATTTTTACTGTCAGATGCTGTGTCATTGCGCCATGATAGTGTAATTTTTGGGTCCATTTATATTTAAAGAAGCTTTTCTGAATCACTTCAAAAATATATTTAAAGGTACAAACTTAAAACTTAAAGCCTGAATATGTTACTTATATATGGATCTGTATTCAGAATGCATGCATATTAAAATAGTGACTGAATATTATGAAATATTTTGATATTTATTTTCATTTATTTATTTATATTTATTTATTTATATATTCTTTATTGCACACCACAATTACAATAAACAGACAAGTAGCAGCACAAAAGAAGAAATATTTTGATATTTATTTTCATTGTTTCGCAACCAATATCAATAGCGATTTTAAATGCATTCTTTTCGTGGAAATTGCGATATTGCAAATAATTCTTTATTTAATTATATATCTATTTATCTTATCAGTTAAAACGTTTTAGATTTTTTATTGCGACATCTTTTCCAATAATCTCAAGGTGGATCACAAAAAGAACGTCAATATTAATTACAATGACCTTATATATTGTTTTGATAACTGAGAAAAATAAAACATAATTAACGTTAAATTGGCTTAATGTCATTTATAATTTAAAAGTATCTATAGTAATCATTGAGATTAAATCTTGAAACTAAACTACACAATAAAAACCGAATTGTATATTTTTATAATTTGTTATGTTTTAAAAGAAAATTATCTGAAAATATCAATTGTTCTTTTTTGTTTCTTTTATAGCTTCACACTGTATCCCGCACACAGCAGGGTAGGCAGAAGGAACCTAGTGTTAAGACACTTCGTTCCCCACTTTCCGCCAAATTCGGAGGCATTGCGTGTTAAGTGGCGGAACTTACGAATTTATTACACGGAAAACGGAGTATTATGGACACTAGGCTTTCTGTTCGCTACCCTATTATGCGAGAGAAAGCGTACAAGTAGATGTATATTTTACCGTTTTTTGCAGTATAGTCGTCAGTGGGAACCTAGTATCAAGACCCCCTGTTGTTCATTTTCTGTCCGTAATCGACATTGCGTATTGAATGGTGGAAAGCAACGTCACGCATTGTCTTAGGTTCCGTAGCGAAAAAACGAAAAAGTTAACTATTATCATCCCTATAGTGAAAATCGGACCCACACCGAAAGGCGTTTACAGTCAGATAGTGCCTCATTGCGCCACGACAGTGTACCTTTGGGGCCATGTATGTTTAAAAAAGCTTTTATGAATTACTTTAAAAAGGTATTTAAAGGTAGAAACGTAAAATTTAAATAAATATATTACTTATATGTAGGTATATATTTTACTTAGAAAAATACTCGTTAGTAAAGACTAAAAATTTATTGATCAAATATTAATTAATCAATCTTAGTTTTTTCATTTTTCAGATTTATAATTATTTTAGGAAAATTGTTTCAATTCAGGCGTTAGCCTGTAAACGTGAAGGTTGTAAGTTCGATTCGTATAGCTGTTTTTTTATTGTGATTCATTACATATTTACCACATTATAAATGTTGAGCAATAGAAAGACAGGTCTTCAAGTTCTCTGCATATTTTAGAAACTGTCGTCTGAGTGGCTTATCTCTACTCCACGCTGAATTAGCGAAATACACCTTGTACTTCGTTACCTAAAAGCATATTAAGAATAGAGCTATTTTATCAACACATTTTTCTATTATTATTTTTTAAGTTTTGCTGATAACTCACGCCTAGGAGCTTGTTATGTTTTTTACTCTTACAAGCTGTAAGTGGTTGGTTACACTTAGATTAATTTCTGTTTTTTATGTACATATGTAATACGTAAGCTAATGTAGGTGGACCAAATAAGTAATAAATACCGATTAAAAGCTACAGTTTGCATTGAAGCCATCATCAGCATGTTGAATCTGTAACAGTTCATTATATGTAGGTTTAATTATTATAATACTAGCGGCCCGCGGCTTCGCCGCGTGAACTATTTCGTTATATTGCAACACTCGGGGGCCCATTTTTAGACCAGTAGATTAGCCGTGAAAGCGTGACAGACAAACACACAGACTTTCGCATTTATAATATATGTATGGATGTATGGATTAACATAGAATTTTAATCCGTATTACCATATATTGTGAATTGCAATGTTTTATATATTTTGCATTGTATTATAGACCACAAAAATATAACTTAAATTTTTTTATTGTTGTTCATATTTTTATTCTTATTGAAAGAATTTAATGGTAAACTTCATTAGCTACATTGCATTAGCATACATCCTAAAGCAATATTCGGTATACATTTTATAAGCGACACGTTCTAATGCTCCTACGTTTGAATTTTTAAACTATAATTCAATTTGTAATAAAGTAAATACTTTATTAAATTGTAATACTTTAAAGAAGCTTATAGTAACATTAAACTATATTAAAATAGCTTCTAATAAGAAATTTTTTTAAACTTCTGGCGAAATATTTGTGTTTAAAATAGTTTTTCATTTTTATTTGTTAAAATTAGTTGTCGTCCGGATTTTTTTAGCGAGGACTTGTATCTTCTTTTTTTTTCATTTCTAACTTCCGTTGCTTCCGATATAAAATGGAAAAAATATTTTTTTTCCGATCTCGCAGTAATTGTGGAAACTGTGGAACGGTGAATGTAGGCTGTAAGTTAAAATAATAGATTTTTGATTTTGCGCCGGTCGCCTGTGCAGCGTTAAACAACTGCACAGGTTTATTCCCACATACGTTCTGTTTTACCTGCGCAGGCGTCTGCACAGGTATATCTCTCCAGTAGACCGTAGCGTAAACACTTTACACTCCCAAAGGTCTGGCAGTTACTCAATGAGAAGCTGGGACGAGTTTTTATACTATTATTATGTCAAGATAATGTCAAAGAGAGGGAAAGTTAGTATAAATCTCTCTACGGAACAATCTTCTTATATTTTTAAGTATTATTAACACACTTAAGAATATTAAAAAAACGTGAGTTCGAATCCTGTTGCCAGCTGCTACGATTAAAATTTTTATGACGTTTTCTAAAAATGTCTTTCTCTACAGAAATACTAACAATAAAAAATCTAATATATAGATAGAGAGATATTAGAGAGATAGAGATAAGAGATATATATAGATATATAGATATATATAGATATATATATATATATATATATATATATATATATATATATATATATATATATATGTATATATATATAGATATATATATATATATATATATATATATATATATATATATATATATATATATATATATATATATATATATATATATACTAATAAAAACTACTGAACGGATTTTCATGAAACTTTGCAGTAATGTAAAATTTATAGGGATTTTTAACCTACATAAAAAAGGAGGTTCGTATGTGAGTTCCCCGATTACTCGAAGTTGGGTGGACCGATTTGGAAAATTATTTTTTTGTTCGAGAGGGTATATTTCACATTTGAAAGGCACAGATGCGGTTTTCGTATAATAACGCAATTGGGAGATCTGTATCTGACTATCATCTCATTTTATTAACCGACTGCAAGAAAGGAAGTTCTTAATGTTCCTCAGATTACTCGAAGATGGGAAAACAGGATCGGAACTCAATGACGATGTTTCTTGGTTCATGCGGACAAAGTCGCGGGTAACAGCTAGTATTTGTAATAAACGTACAATAATATCGGCGTAGCCGGATGTAGAGCATGTGGCTTAGAGGTCTGAGTTCAAGTTATTAAATTTCCACATATTATTTTCATTTTCTAGGAAGTCGTAAATAATATTTTTAAAACCTTTAAATATTCAGTTCAAAAACTATGCAATATTCAAATAGAGTTCATTTTCGTTCCAGCATGACAACTTTCGACGTTGATATCAGGCACAAGCTGTTATCATTCTAAATTTTCATAAAATGGAGCACAGGAATTCTGGTCCAAAGTACAAAGACGTGGTACGAAGATAATATGTTTATTATAATTTTATGACAAATTCATAAAAAGTACCTAAAATAATATAAACTAATTATTTATTCATATGTAATCTTTATTACACATACTAAAATTTTCCTTTAGTAAATACTTGTTGTTGTCAATATTAGTGTTTCATAATGTTAATGATATCAAATTATCAGTCAATTAGATTCTAATAATAAAAATTTCGTGTTGCTTTCAATAAATCTGTAGATATAGAAATTGTATAGAAATTACTAATTTCTCTACAAATCCATACTTATATTATAAATGCGAAAGTCTGTCTGTTTGTCTGTCACTCTTTCACGACTAGTCTATTGGCCCGATTTTAATGAAATTTAGAATGAAACTAGTAAAAAATCCAGGGTCAAACATAGGCTACTTATTTTTTAAAAAATCAATTTCTAAAAGGTTCAAATAGGGTATGACAGTTTACATGAGAAATCTAAGCCGCTTGACCGATTGTAACTTTTTTTGGGTTATATATAGTTCACAATCCAAGGTTAAACATAGGCTACTGTATTTTTTAAAAATCTAACCTCGATGGTTGCAATATAACGAAACAGCTATGTTGTTGACGCGGCGAAGTCATTTATGAAATAATTCCTAATATTCTTACTAATTTCTAGTGATAAGCGAAATAATAATAAATTATGTCAATATTTATAATAGATCAGGCCTATATGTCTATTGACCGGATTATACAAGTGGATGTGTCATGTAGTACTCATTTAGTGAAAAAATGAAATCATACTCTAAATTAGAAATATTTGATAATGCAAAAAGCATAAATAAGAAATTCTTAAGAACCCATTTCGCTTATCTTGATTAATGCTATTGATATATTTCGGCGTCTTCAGGCATGATAACTTAATGAATACCTAGTATATGACAAATGAGAAATGTAATCTATAATAAAAAAAAATGTTATTCTACTTGAAGGTTGCATATTTAAGTTGCATTATATTGGAATTTACATATAACATAAGAGAAAAAACTCTCTTTTTAAGTTATTCATGCAGATGCCCGTCGCGTTGAAAAAAGAGGAGCTCAAAGCAGACCCTGGTTTTTGAGACCACAAGAGAAACAAGCATTAGAGTTACTGGATATTAGATGAATACCGCCGCCTACGGCCCTGTGTAACACCAGACGAGCTACAGGTGCGTTGCCGGCTTTTGAGGTGGTGAAAAACACGGCACCCATATCGAATCGACTTACAAACATTACCGCTGGTAGGTCATTCCACAATTGTGTAGGAAAGCTGGTAAGTCGTACTGGAAAGAAGTGCCCTCAAAATCCCACAGTAGTAGAGTGCCACGTATCCCGATGGTGAAGTTGCTTTTACGTGCTGTACAGTTCAAAAATTTAGCGGTGACTAAGTATATAATACGTAAAAGATTAATTATACTGAGCTGAATAGTTGACATTTAAATTCGCTGGACCTATTACTTTTTTTTCAGCCTGTTGCCGTCCACTGTTGGACATAGACCTCCCTCTTAGAGCGCCAACCTTCCCGGTCCTGGGCAGCTCTCATCACCTTTTTCAAGTCATCTGTCCACCGTGCTGCAGGGCGTCCTACGCTACGCTTGCCTAAACGCGGTCTCCACTCTAACACGTGTCGGCTCCATCGACCATCATTTCGTCTAGAGACATGGCCGGCCCAATTCCACTTCAGCGTGCTGATCCTACGCACAATGTCGGTGACTCTGGTTCTCTGGCGAATGACTTCATATGGACCTATTACTATGTCTTCTTAATAATTTAAAATGATTCTTAAAACTAAACCATACAAAAAGTTGCTATATTACAATAGGGTAGGTAATAATCACCCGTGGGGGGACGGGTTAAGAATACAACTCCCCCCCCCGACGCTGGGTAGCGTCCCGTAAAAGGCCGTAAAGGGTAACCCAGTAGCTTGGTGGTAGGAGAATCGTTCTACGACTGGATCGCGACCACTATCGTGTCAAAGACGAACCGCCAAACATGTGATGATGTGTTACGGTTCGATGGCATGTAAGCCAGCTCTCCCTATTCCCACCATCCCAATCCTTCCTCCATCCTTCTGTCCTACATCCCCGAGGGTGGCAACACATCCATAACTCTAATATTGTGGATGTCTATGCGCGAAGGTAACCACTTAACACCAGGTGAGCCTTCTGCTCGTTTGCCTCCTTTATTCCATAAAAAAAGCAGCCCCTAGGCTAGAGTCATGACTTGTGATTCAAATGTAGACTTAGAAAATATATTTAGAAAATTGAAAATAAGGAAGAGTAAGAAAGTGTTCGTTACCTTAATGTGTTTAATTAGAAAGATGATTAAATTATTAATGACTTTTTATATTGAGAAATTGTTTAAATAAGCAAACAATAATATTAAAAACGCTTAATTAATACGAGTATATTACATTTTTACAATATAAATGTAATGCATTAAGTTAAAAAACAATAACAACATCAACAAACCCCTACATGTTAATTACAAATGTATTTGCAATTAACATGTAGGGGAGATTCGGGTAGCTTTGGACGGTGGATAGCCCCGGATAATTTTATTTCTAATAAAATAAACATAATTCTTTGGCAAAGCGATATGATAAAGATACCTCCTTAAGAGTGAAAATAAATGCATATGGATGATGTTAATTAGTCGGGACAGAGTGTTTTGTTCCCATCAAAAATGTTTCGTCGGTTCTTACATATTTTATTGAAGATTATTGAGTACAATAGTTAAGAGTTCTTACTTGACTTTTATTCAGTTTTAGAAAATTTAATATATTTAAATGTTATAATAGTAAATATAACAATTACCTATTATATATTTTCATCGTTCCGTTTAAAATTATTAATCGATATCTGTCGGGTAGTCCCGTACACTATAGTGTCGGATACACGCAGTCGGAGTCGCACGGTGATGATGATGATAATGACTCCCAGACACGGATCAACTTATTAATGATATATCGTAATATTATTTAGACACACTCCTATAACTAAAACTGCAAATTGTTATTCAACTTTTTTGTCAAACGTACTTTATTAAAACTTTTTAATATGTAATTAGTATCTTTGCAAAAATACATAAGATATGTCAAAATTCCAGGGGAGAATCAGGAAAAGAGAAAAATTGAATGAAAATAAAACATTTTTTTTAAAAACAGCCATCACCTTTTCTTTTTGCAATAGAAAAAAAATTGACGCTATCATAAAAGTCGCAAAAAAACGAGATTATGACATTATCACGATATAAAAAAGAAGTGCAGGAAAACCGGAAAAAGAATGGCATACAATAAAAAAGATAAACAGAAATTTAAAAACATAAAATAGCTAAGAAGGAGAAGGTTTTTATGAAATGCATCGAAAAATAGAGTGAATGCATTATATGCAGGGAGCCCTGAAAGAAAGTGAAAACTGAGCCCATGAAGGTAGTTTTTATATAGACGTATCGGATGGTTATTATAACTGATGTGTGAAAAGCCGAAAACCAGTTGGGGGCTACCCGTTACTTTTTTAGATGACATAAAAAAACTAGGCTAACTTATTCGTAGTATATTTATAGTAAAATGTGATATAATTACAATTGTTTTTATTAAATGAGTAGAGAAGATTTTAATCTTGTGGTAAATATGAAATAATACGAATAAAACCTTTTATTTCTGTTATTTATTTGTATTTCATCTCAAGTGTCCGGGGCTACCCGAATCTCCCCTATTTAATCGCTTAAGTGTTATGACAAATATACCTGCTTTGTTATTAGCTTCTGAAAATTAATAATATTTACAAGCGTGTTGTTTTCAAATGAAAAAGATAAAGATTGCACTTACATCTTAATACTTAATGTTGAATTTGATAATTATATTAATTAGTGTGATTGGAATTTTATATTCTGGATAAATAAATAAATTTATTTTTATTTATTACTCTTAAAATATTTTTAAAATGTATGATTCTTAAAACTAACTAAAGACTACAAAGTATTATTAATATAAGAAGCTAATCGAGCGCAATAACCAAAATCAGGTATGGTTGATAAAATACATTTTCATACCCCTTAATCTATAGACATGGGTTAGTATATGAGCTTATAGCTTAGATTTAAAATTTGTAATAAGATTATAGAACGGTTAATATTATAACAAATTATTAATTATGCAGGTAGACACGTCGTAGCAAACGCTATGTCACATTTTGTAAAAATTAAATAAACACATGTAAACAATGTTAATGTGGTTTTGTAGTAATGTGATTTTAGTAGATTGCGTTTCTTAAAAAAAATTGTCTATATCAATTATTAGCGAGCCCTTCTTAAAGGTGGCCCGGCCCACCCTTTTGGGATTCTCTGAATATTCCGTTCAATCATAATAAAACAGCACTTCTGAATAAGTGTAGCTTCCTATTTGTAAATAATTTTTTTGATCAGTTCAGTATTTTCGAAGACTGGCCTAGTCTTACAAACAAAGTTACGAACATACCTCTTTATTGTATTAGTAAAGATAAAATACATGTATATATAGAAAGACAAAAGAAGAAGAAAGTAAACTATATACATAGATAGTTTACTAACTGCCGCGTGAACTACATAACTGTTTCGTTATATTGCAACACTCGGGGGAGGATTTTTGAAAAATAAAGTAGCCTATGTTTAAGCTTGGATTATCTAACTAACTATATATATATTAAAAAATATATTTCATGACCCTGGATTATTTACTACTTTCATTCTAAATTTCATCTAAATTGGACCAGCAGATTAGCCATGAAAGCGTGACAAATAAACAGACAGATTTTCGCATTTATAATATAAGGATATATATATATGTGTACTTCTACATACTACCTATGATAAAACTTGTCTCAAGTGTGTGTTCGGACTCGACAACAGTAACCTTACTCAGGCGACCATGATGAAGAAAATAACTTCAGCTTGTTCAGCAAAATTTAGCATGTCATATAAATTATTTTTATTATATATATTTTGCACTTGTGTATATTATTGGAGTAAAGAGAAATTTTGAAATATAGATATTCAAGAAAATAAAATACCATCGTTTTTCCTTAAGATTGTGCTCGCTGGGTGGTCGAATCTAGTTAGTAATATATACAGATACAGTTAGAGGTATTAGGTGATAATATTATATTTGTATCGCGATAATTGTATTTGCTATCAACTTTAATCGCTTATAATTATCAACTATCATTATAAGTACATATGTATCTATGTGAAATAATGACAGGTAAGCATGACGTGTACCTTTTAATGGACTTTAGATCTATACTAATAAATAAAATTGGAGTATCTGTTTGTAGTAGTAAAATAACAACTTTTTAATAATTACGTATACAGGGTATATATACCAAAATAAGCTTTTTAAAAAATTTTATCTGTCTGTCTATCTGTCTGTCTGTTAGTTTGGGGTAATCTCTGGAACGGCAGGACCGATTTTGACAGAATTTACAATGATGATAGCTGATAACAGGGCGTAAGTTAGACTACTTTTAATTTAAAACTTGCTGTGTCTTGCGGCTTTTTTAATTCTAAAACAAAAGTAGCCTAAGTTATACCTTATTACGTCAGCTATCTGGCCGCCAAAGTCCCGAAATCAGTCCAGCCGTTCCAGAGATTAACCGGAAAAACGGGCAAAGACAAAATTGGTATATGTGCCGTGTAGATATGCAAATGCATTTATTAATAAGCAGTTATTTGAATATTCGTCATTGCATCTAATTGTATAGATATATCCATACTTCTATTATAAACGTGAAAGTGTGTTTGTTTGTTTGTTCATGTTTCACAGCAAAGAAGCAATGTTATGTAACACTTTTCTTAGTGCAACAAAGGCTAATTTATACTGTGAGTTACTTAATTATGAAGTTATCAGGAACATAATCTTATAACGCTTGATATTGACTATTACTTTATTGACGTATTAAAATATTGATCTGTAATATTGCATTTTTTTTAAAGAAATGTTTCGATATATAAACTTTGAAACAAATCTTTTTTACTAACAGAATACAAACATGTAAAAGAATAACATATTCTGTTATGTATAAAAGACTATCATGGATTAGTGTGACAGCTTACTGTAAACGTAAGCGGTTGTGGGTTCGATCTCCACTTGAAGTTGAAGATATTACGTTTAAATTACTTTCTTTCCTTTGTTGATAAAACAGGACTGGACTGGACAAAACGATGCGTCATTGAGTACCGCTGTTTAAGAGAAGTGTACTAGATGATTCTAGATTTTTTTTTACTATTTTCCTATAGGAAGAAAAATGTAAAGAAGTAGATAAATAAGAAAGAAAATCCCGTAGTAAATTTTAAATACAAGGTTACTTAAGGTCGCTTTAATAACAGAAAGAATCACAGAAAATCGTTTGAGATGGTACGGGCACATTAAGATGTAAACAGGATCATATTGTAAATTTGGCACTAAATTACCGGAGTGCAAACGAGGCAGAGGCCGCCCGCCTTTGATTTAGTGGTCTTAGATCGACAGAGACCTAAAAAGAGCCCAATTGCCTGAAGCGACAACCCAGGACCGAAAGTCTTGGCGCAGAAGAGTGAGGAGACCCGACCCCTAGTATTGGGATAAGGGATGGAAGAAAAAGAAGAAGCTTACTAAAGACACGTATTCAAATCCAGACTTAAAATCCATACAGGAAGAAACTCTTCAGTAATTTATAGGTTCACTATTCGAGTACTGGCTTGAGCTGTAGCATTACAGAGAGAGGAGCTCGGAGCAGTGCTTGGAATTTGCAACACAAGTATAGGCTTGAGTAGTTCATTTAAAACGCGTATTAACGTTTGCCTAAACTGCCCGAGCTGTATGTGCCTAATTAAAATCGAAAAAATCATGGTTTACAAAAACGTAAGGTTATTACCGAATAGCAATTTAAAGCATACAAACATAACATTTCCTCTGTCTAAGAACACTATTTATACTTAAATTTACACAGCATTTTAGCCACTACAGAACTAGATTCATACAATAAACAGTGTAAAAATTATAACGACGGATTAGTTTCCGACGACTCTCGGCTTCTCGGACACATTCCACCAAGAAATGGTGAATATCCACACAATTCACACTTTGGAGTAGATACTAAGAGAGTTTTCATAAGAAAACCAAACTTCCTTAGAAAAACATGTCCAGAGCGTAACTTAAGGCCTATATTAGTTAGTCGCCGTGTAAGTTCCTTCTCACTAAACCACGAAATATGAGGAAGCTCATTTTGAATAACTCTGTACTATATTTCTTTCAATTTAGATCTTTCTTTCAAATATTCCTTCCAAATGTTTCTTACTTCATTTCTGTACTTTACGAAAACTTCCGGAAATATGTATACCTTCTATCAAAGCCCGCTTTGCCAAATTGTTAGCTTCCTCTCCCGCTTTGCCAAACTGCCTCACCTTGGACAGAGGGGAAATGTCCCCTCTGTCCAAGGTGAGAAGGAACCGATTG
The DNA here is from genome assembly GCA_019049465.1 of Dryas iulia moderata. NCBI lineage: Eukaryota > Metazoa > Arthropoda > Insecta > Lepidoptera > Nymphalidae > Dryas > Dryas iulia. Next base: position 4,458,095 of record CM032433.1, on the reverse strand, counting down.
AAGTTACAGTTATATTTCTGGCATATAACTTAATAATTTCATTTAATATCATATACGCCACTGATACTCCTCTTTCTGTCACATAAAATAACAATTCTATTCCAATTAAGAATGGGAACATATACAATTTCCATAAATATTTTTAGAACCATCTGTATAGATTGCAAACCACCCTATATAATTCTGGTTAATTTCGTGAATAAGTTCATGTTTTGATACGTTAATGTCATTATGATGGTCAGCAAAATTATGAAGCGTAGAGAACAAAATTATGATGCGTATGGGATACATATCCATACTAAAAGTAACAATGTTTTAGTCTCTCTTAAATTTAATGTTTTACGAAGTCTATAGATTAATATTTTTTTATTCCCACTTATTACGAGGAGTAGTAAATAATATGCAATCAATTTAACTGCAAATTTCTACCAAAAAAATACTTGCCAAACGATTGTTTGCAGGATAATCTTTGGGTAATAGATTTTTGTATTTTTTTTTACAAAAATGCGAATTGTTGGCAAAATAAATTATAATTAAAGCGTATAAGAATTTCGACGTAGCTGGTAGTGGAACCCACGGCTAAGCGGTCGGAGCGGTAGAATAACCATTTTAGCGCTCCGACCCCTCTAAAAAGCATGGGACATGAAACACTTTTATACGCTCTAGGTTTTAAAGGTGACTGTATGCACTGAAAAGATCCACCAGCCATTAAGATTTGAGGTTAGCTTAAAGCACAAGCTTATCGCATGTACGTACACTTTGCGATGAATGTTACCCGTACATTTAAATTGATGACATATTACTTATCCATCCTTACATCGTGTAGGCACTACTCATGTATGAGGTAGAATGAAATTATTGTTATTTCCTATAGGCAAAGCGGGCGAAGTCGCGGGTAACAGCTAGTAAAAAATAAGATTACATTGGAGCAGTAGAACAGCGCAAACTCGATTGTGACTGTGGGTGACTTGTGGATTTGATTCCCACTTGAGGAAATTTCAATGAAACAAACTAAATTAATTATGACACCCTATTTAAATATTTTAGTTTATTTTAGAATATTTTAGTGCAGTGGGACAGCGTCTGAATATAACACCATGATTGTGGGTTCGATTCCCACTTTGGGGAATGATTGCATTTATATTTACATTTCTTCGTTCTGTTGAGTACCAAAGTTGAGTTCCGCCCGAGTAGAGTTCAGGCGGAAAGTGGAAGACGGAGTGTGCTGGCAATAGATCCTCTCTGACTCTCTCTGACCGCGCTATGCGAAAAAAAAGCGTTAAACTGCTTAATTAAATTATTTGCCTTCAGTTGAGTTCAGCCACTCGTTATGTCTGGAGTTCAGACGAAAATACAGAAAGGAGGTTTTGTCACTATGTTTTCTCTGTACGTACTGCTATGTGGGTAAAAAAGTGGAGCTAAAACAAAAAAGAAGTATGAATTATAAATTTTAATAGACACAACATAGTAAGTGGATTTTATAAAGTACGTATACACATACTGTATAATTGTATTGTATTATTAATTTTTTTACGATTTTGCATCTTAAGTTGCAGAATCTAGTGTCAGCCATTTGGTATTAAACTAAACGGTGAGAACATTTCAAAAAATATTAATACTTAACTGCAAAAAATCGAACCTAATACCACCATGATGGGTGCTACTACTAATTTTTCATGCTATTGTGTACTTATGTATGTAACCATTTTGAATGTGTGCAAATGTAAAAACTTCATAATTTAACTACGCCTACAAAAATTTACAGAGCAATATTTTAGAAATGTGAATTATATTATTTACTTAAAATATACGTTTGTAATATCAATACAGTACAACAGTTGTGTAAGCTAAGTATTATAACAAATATGACTTTTTTATTTCATTTATTAAATGAATTATTTCCTCTTTTATACGCTACATATAACAAATAGGTACAATTACGAATACTTGCACAAATACAATATTTTTTGCAAAATCTAGGTTATTACGCATTAATCATTATGTAATAATGTGCAAAATTGAAAAACAACTCTCAATTATCAATCATATTTAGATATAAAAAAGAAAATTTTACGTTATAACGATGTTAAACTGTGATAACTAATACAGTTATGTAATTATAGTAAATATAAGATTACAGTTGACCTTCGTAATACTTTTTTTACATGACACCTAATCACGTTCCATTTCCATATTAAAAATCGATTTTTTATAATACAATAATAATATAAATAAAACAAAACACGCAAAACGGAACGCGCAGCACGTCACACGGAAAGGCATGAGGATGGAGGCGGACCGCGGAGGGCGCGACGTCACTCACGTCACTACCGAGTGGCGGAACTCTATGAGACTCATTCAGTTAGTGATAATCGTGCTCCGCCGACGTATCGCCGACATGCGCTCTTAAATTGCCGCGGAATTCCCACAGCCTAATGAATCTTTGCCTGCTACCAACAAACCACAAGTGAGTGTTCGCCAGTCGCCAGTGACGCTTGTTACGCTTGACGCGCAATGACCTCGCCGATATGTTACAGATGTCAGCCGTCACCGCACGAGGAGCGGCGGTTTTATCACATCTTAGAAAATGACTGAAGGTCTCCCGTACAGACATGAGAAGCCGGTGAGTTACTGTAGTATCGCGTGTCGACCGCTCGCCAGCGACCGTGACTAAAAACGTCTTGGAAACTTTGACCGATATTTTTTTTTGTTAATATGAGAATGTATGCATCGACACATTCGGCGTTTTCTTATCGTTATCAATCAATGTCGTTAACTATCTCATTTAAAATCGCTTCCTTATATTATAGTCAAATTACTGCTTTACATGTAGGTATATTAACCGATGAACTTTATCAATTGGTAAACATAGGTATTTATATTAAAGCGCGCAGTGTCAGTGCTCTGCCGCGTACCAAATGTAACTGGTTTTTGAAGACAAATTCGAATGATTTATGTTATTTTATTTAAAAGATACATACTTTACCGAAATTCAAGATACTCAAAATCAACTTCCTTGATACTTTGAATTTATTCTAATAGAAGTAACTGTTTTTTTAAACTTTGCTATTTAATTATAATAAATTGTCGTCAAAGCATAGTTTTGGGATTATATAAGAATCACTGTAGTCACACTATAAATAATAATATTCACAGTAAATATTTTACATAGGCGCATATTTTCCTTATCGGTGACGTAAGGCTAAAATAATAGTTTGTTTTTGTATGAATAATGTAAGTTATTTGGGATGTACAATAAATATTAATGAACGCATCCACTTATTTCAATAATACGTTTAAGGTCTGATATTTTAACAAGAGACCGAATGAAATCGAGAGAGGGACAGCGTCTGACTGCAAACGAGATTGATTGTGGATTCGATTCCGACTCGGATGATTATATAAATTGTTCTTTTTGACTACTATGCTATGCGGGAAACAGGGAGAAGCTAAAAAATATATATAAGTATTATCAGATATACATGACTACGTACTGTATAGGTCTCTAATCTCTACACAATTACGAACACGCAACTTGTTTATCTATTTTAATGGGTTTTTACATATTTTTAGATAACTTTTGTTATATTGGTTTGCTTCTTGCCTTCCATATTGGAAATTTTAATATTATAATGTATAAAGTACCCAGACAAAGATAAGTGGTTATTTTTGTACATTCGATTAAAGATTCAGTTTGCTGTTTACATTTCCGTATAACAAGTGACACGTTTTTGACTAAAGTGTCAACGTGAAGATTTAAGTCAAGTATTTACCATTTAATTTTTTATGCAAAAAAAAAGAATAAAAGCCAATATTGAATTGAAAAAATATTTATTTACCAAATGATGCTATGATTTATTATAAACAAAATCACGTTTCTAAAATGACGTTAACAATTGTAAAAAAATCTTCTTTCGTTAGAAGTACGTATAGCAACCTTGAATAATGGACCTACATAGATTTAAATAAATTTTTGGTCAGACCTAATATAATTTCCATGGAAAATCATAACATTGTATTTTAAAGTGGCATATGACACAAACTTCCAAACTTTTTAAATTTTGAATTGTGCCAAAACTCTTATATTTTTGGCACACGAAATCTGAAGTGGTAATATATTGCCCTATTTATTTTATCGCAGTATGTATTGAGAATTTGGCTGGACGTCAGATTTAGGACGCTGCGGCATCCTGCAGCTAATGACATCAGATAAGGGAAATCCCAGATGATACTTGTTTTGTGTTTTTGAATTATAATCTATTTTGCATAATACTTTGAATAACATCTTCACGATGAGGTTGTGACGTATGTTTTTATTTACTACCTACATTTTGTATTTTTCGACGTAAACAGAAAAACGCTTGGGCAGAGAGAAGGGCCATTTCATTAATTCTTAATTCTAATTCCTAATTCTCTTCTCGTTGAATCCTCACTCAGAGGAACGATTATATTTAAATGATTTACATTTCTAGGCTCTGGTAAGACAAAGTAGGGGGTTCTGTTGTGCCACTCAATAGGCAATGTATTAATTTCGCACGGAAAGTGTAACTAAGAAAGTGAAGTATCTTGAAACATAGTTCTTTCTGACTACCCGTCCATCCAAGACAAAAAATGTTTCCTTTAAATGAAATTCGAACTTATAACCATCGCGTACAATATTACCTACATTTACCAACTGTGCCATGATAGCTGTATTTATCAGAATTAATGAAATAATACTCACATATTGTTTTTCTATATATAAAGCTCTCATATATAGAAAACCCACTTACGTCGATCTGTCTCTCTTTAATATAATCGTCCACTGGACTGATAAAATTTTATAAACAAACGAAGTTTATTTATTTATTTATTTACTTTTTATAGTATACAGGAAAAGGCGAATTAAAACAAGATTGTAAGAGGCCTAATTTAAAACTGGTTTTCTTTTGGGGCGTACCCACTTATCACTGTTGCATGTGTTCAATATATGGAATGTCGACAATCTTGTAAAAATCTGTATATTCAAAATAAAAGTATTCTTTTGTAAAGAACTACAAAATACTATAAAATTGATATTGGAGTCTCTTTCTGAAGTATCTTATCTAAAAACATAAAATATTACAAATAAGTATCAATAAATTTCCTCTTTGATAAAATTATAAAATAATATTTTGACATTCCCCAATGAAAGTGGGGAACGGAGTGTCTTAACACTAGGTTCCCTCTGCCTACCCTGTTGTGTGCGGGATACAGCGTGAAGCTATTTATTTTTTTCTTTATTTGACATTTCATAGAGCAAAATAACCGAAAGAACTAGGTGCTGTAACCAAATAACGAAGTTTATTGTTTATTTTTAGTTTTATTTCGGCTAAAGTTTTTTCTATCTCATACGGAAATTGTATTGACCTTGTACACTTAACAAGATAATTTTACAATAACGCTTGCGTACTATTCTAAGTTTAAAAGTAACACTTTTATAAAATCGGTTTACTCCATAAATGATTTTTCGTGTTAAAAATAACATTTTTCTTTAGATATTTTTAGAAGACGTATAAAAATTTGAATGCACCGGGATTCGAACACGCGCCTCTTGGAAACCGTCCAAGCGCTCTAACAGCTAAGCCGAGCGTTCCGTTACTACCGTTACTGCGTTGAAATTCATAGACGCTTTGTTACAACTTGTTTTTGTTCGAATCATGCTGCGTTCAGATTTTTGTATCTTTTCTAAAAATGTCTTTTTCAATTTTCTAAGTGTGTGAATAACACTTTAAAATGTTAAAAATATTTATGTAGCCTCACCTTTATCCCTTGCGGGGTAGTCAGAGAGAAAGGAACGCTAAACATGACGGTCGCTGTTCTTACACCTCATCCATCCTGTTATCTACCTTTTTATGCATGCCCTCCTCTGAAAAGATAGTGAAGAGAGAAAAAAATGTAGAGCAAAATATTTACAAATAAATAAATAAATAAATTTATTTCTTAGCCCTATAACATATAGCAGAATAAACAGAGAGAACCAGCAATGTAATCAAATAAAAAATATATAAGTAATAAACAAAGATAAAATCTTATTTAAGAAAATTGAATTTTAAAACTCAAGTGAAACAAAATGACACAGGCAAGTATTAGAGTCAATAGTGTTTAAAGTCTTGCCAACATAACACATTTGATATAATGTATTTAGTTAGCAAATATGACAAATGTAATAATAAAAACAAAGACAAAAACTAAGTTCAATAACTTCTTACACTGCATAATAATGGCCGCGTGAGTAAAAATACATAATTATTACGATATAACAGGGGTGGCCAACCTGCTGCCTTCGAATATGATATTCTTTGAAGGATTATGGGTGGCTCAATAAATGTATCTCTTTACATTTATGTGTTGTAACGTTTTTTTTATAAATCTATTATATCTATCTATAAAAATGAATACGAAATTTAATAGTCTGAATTCTGAGATTATCATGCACTTATGCACAGGTAAATAAAATAAAAAATAAATTCTCTCATACAGATCTCTCATAGAGAGAAAACAGATAAATTGAATAAAAAATAAAATTATTGTAAAATGTTTTAGGCTCTTAGGAGAAAATCTTATTAGGAATAAGATTTTTTCTCGTATATCTTTAATGTACAGACAGCGAATCTATACATATAATAAAAATGTAGCTGATGTTGCATTTTCATTACACGTAAAGGTTATAAAAAATACATATTTGTATATCTTTCAAGAAGCTTCAAGTTTCAAAAAGTTTGGCCACCCCTTCTATATAATAATACTAGCGGCCCGCTCGCGGCTTTGCCGCGTGAACTATTTCGTTATATTGCAACCCACGGGGGCGCATTATTAAAAAATAAAGTAGCCTATGTTTAAGCTTAGATTATCAACTATATTTATGCCAAAATTCATTACAATTGGTCAAGCGGTTTAGATTTTTCATATAAACTTTCATCCCCTATTTCAACCCTTTAGAGGTTGATTTTTGTTAATGATAAGTAGCCTATGTTAGACCCAGTCACTTTTACTACTTTCATTCTAAATTTCATCCAAATCGGACCGGTAGATTAGCCGTGAAAGCGTGACAGACAAACACACAGACTTTCCCATGTATAATATAAGTATGGAAGTTTTATTGTTATTATTATAAAATTGCATAATACAAAAAAGTTTATAGTATAAAAAGTTATAGTTTATAGTATAAAAAGTTTACTGCAATCACAAACAATAACTGTTTTTCACTTATTATGGCATGTAAAGTGTTTTGTAGAAGAATAAGTTACTTTTATAGACAATAAATAATTTATTAACCATTATTTTAATTAATAGAATATTATAATATTCTATTAAATATTTATTTATTATTATTTTTCGCTTTGCTTAAGTCACGCGTTTGATATTAAGGTCGTTTTAGCTTTACACTTTTATCCGGATAGCAGGGTAGTCAGAGAGTCTCTACATTCTCCTCTTTTTGTTTTTCTCTCTTTCCCTCCTCAAAATCAACGTCACTGTTCTCCGTCAGAGCGGAGAAATGAAAATAATTTAAATATATTCCTTTCCCGCGGGTGGAAATCGAATGCATACCCAATCGTGCTTACGACGACGACGTTCCACCTGCGCCCCGGTGGCCTCGATAGTTTATCATTGAATACAAACACTTTAAGAATTCACATTTTAAATTCAAGAAAACTAATGTTAATCTATGAGAGAATGACATTCTTGGCCTTCTACTTTACAGAAAATGTATCAACACAACCGCTTCCGAGTGTAGTTTATTTTTTTGCATTATAATAATGCAATTCATTAAAAAATTGTCATAAAATTTACTTATTGCTCAACGTACGATAAAAACAGTTATTTTTTTGTTTTCAAATTTTATATTTCTGGTCACTGCGGACACGTGGTCTTTAGTTAGTATATATGTCTTTTTTTAATTTTTTTTCCTTCTAATAACTACGCTAAGAATTATAAGATATAATTATTTATAGATAAATCGAATGATTTATCTATAAATAATTATAAAACTGAAACTAAAAGAGTCATAATTATTTTAGTTGCCTTTTTAATAATTTTAATAGCACTTTAATTAATTATGGAACATAAATTAATATAACATATACCATAAAAAAAAACAATAAAAATATCATTAAAAAACAATACTAAAAGAACCCGTGAAGTTTTTATGAATATTTTTTATAATCATATACAGTAAGTAGCTGTACTATTAAACAGGCAGAATGAACAAATTAGCATTTCTTTCTTACCAACCATATCCCTCTCTAAATGCTCCCCGTAGAGCCCTTAATGTTCTCTAAGTCATCATAGTCACAAGTTCATATAATATATTTTCATCTAGATTTTGTTAAAGGAAAACTAATATCTATTGGTCAGTTCCACAATCACAACAGCGTGTAATCAAGTGAACATTTGAGTTATTATAATATACAAATATTTGCTATGGATATATTTAAAATGTGCGGCCAGTTTGCGACTTCGCCGCGTAAACTTCATAGCTGTTTCGTTATATTGGAACCCTCGGGGGTAAATTTATGAAAATTAAAATAGCCTATGTTTAACTTTGGATTATCAACTAAATTATATGCCAAAATTCATTACAATCGGTCAAGCGTTGTAGATTTTTCATATAAACTTTCATCCCCTATTTCAACCCTTTACATGTTGATTTTTGAAAAAATAAGTAGCCTATAGGGCAAGCTATAGGGCTATCAGTTTGATTAGCTTAGGTAGTAAAATTTATGCAAAAATTTTAGCGAGAAGAATGCAAGAGAGATCTGAGAGGCTGTTGTGGGAGGCCCAAGGAGGCTTTAGACCTGGAAGAGGGTGTATGGACCAGATCTTCTCCCTCCGCATGATCACAGAGAAATTTTTGGCTGTAAACCAAAAAGTTTTCTGTGCTCTTGTGGATTTGGAGAAGGCATTTGATAGAGTTGTGCGAAAGAAGTTATGGGAGATACTGCCTCGGTACAATGTGAACGGACCCTTGTTGCAGGCTGTAAAGTCTCTTTACCGAGATCACTCAGCCTGTGTACGAGTAGGAGCTGGCATGTCGCCTCGGTTTGATATTCAATCGGGTGTCAAACAGGGTTGTGCCATGTCAGCTTGGCTGTTCAATTTGTACTTGGATAGTTGTCTCCAAGGAGTGAAACAAAGTGATATGGGAGTGAAAGTGGGTGACTTGAAGGTAAACTGCCTGTTGTACGCAGATGATGCAGTGCTTATTGCATCATCAGAATGCGAGTTGCAGGCATTGGTCACCATCCTGAAAGACGGGTGTGAAAATAATGGTCTAAGCCTGAATGCGAGTAAAACTAAGATTCTGGTGTTTGAAAGATGAAGAAAGAACGGAATGTAAGATCTTGGTTAACAGTAAGAAACTAGAACAAGTGAATGAGGTGGTATATTTGGGAAGTATGTTTAGTAGAGATGGAAGATATGATATGGATGTTGAAAGGCGTATTGCTGCCGGTAACAGCGTTAACGGTGCCCTCGCTGCGTTGATGCGACGGCGGAACGTGAGCATAGCCGCACGTTTAGCTGTGCACAATGCAGTGCTGGTACCGACTCTGCTATACGGCAGCGAAACGTGGGTATTGCAGAAGAAGAATGAAAGAAAGATGAATGCTGTGGAGATGAGATCTATATCGCATACATATGTTTAACATACATTTTTATACAAAGTAGCACTAACACGTTTCTAAGACTAGTGTATAAATAAAATCCTCTTTAATATATAAATATTTCCCTGTGCCGGGTTTGTACTCACTTATAGTGATGTCAACTGCGTATCGATTGCGTCAAAAACATTGATTTTGTTATCTCTATGTAGTTTAATTGTTGAATATGACTAATGGACAATACTACTCTAGCTATTCAGTATTCAGTTCAAATCGCGCTGTGGCGGACTGCAAAGAAAGAAAGAAAAGATAAGCTTGAAACTTTTAATTTTATATAGGGTCCTAGCGTTTATGAAGCGGTTTTTTTTGCGCCTATCATTATAGGTATTATTAATTAATTTCTTATGAATTAGTAACTTCCATATTTTAATTTTTATTTTAATATTAATGACGATATAATCAAGGTGATGAAAAACATGATATACTAAACATTAATATTTTTTTAACGTGTTTTAATGCACTTTATATATAATATATGATGTGCAATATAATATATATGCTTATAAAATTACTTATTATATTATATTTGTATAAATTCTAAAGTAAATAATTTATAGATCCAATACATTACATACTAAAACGTTCTTGAAAGTAGAGTTACATAACGTACCAACGTTATATAGAGACTATGGAAAACAGGATTCACAAATTTATTGTAATCTAAATTTCATGTAATTTCCAAATTTGTAAATGTATATTTTTAGATATTTAAATCAATTATTAATATGTTCAGTACTTATTAAAGCGTCGCCAATATATGTATTTATGTATATATACTCAAATTACGTCATTGTCTTTTTTATATTAAAATTATAACTTTTCAAGCGTACACGAGTACAATTGTAATAGATGGGTGACAGAAATATGTGATGTAGAGTCGAACGTTACGACACTTAACTCCCCTCTATCACATCCAATTTATCACTTCACGTGTATGCAAAGATGATACTTTATTACTTACATCCGAATTTCGATAGTACAATATGATGCTATTTATATATTAATAGTATAAAAAAAAATTAGACGGCTTTTTACAAAAATTGTAAATATAAATGTTATTTTTTTATTTGGAGAATAAGTGCAGAAACCTTATTATTTTGTAATAAACAATAAAAATAAATTAAATCAATAAAATAAATATTATACACATTACCATACGTATTTGTATGTTCCTACGTCAAATCGTAGTTTACCCATCATCGTGACATATATAATATTTAAAATATATATATAGTTATGATAATGATATAACATTTAACAATAATGTCGAGATGTTGTTGATATTTATGAGTAGGTACATCATAAGTTTTATATAATGAAATGGTATAGAAAAGAATTATATATCGTAAAATAATTAAATTTTTAGTCTATAATTTTTAGACTATAAAAGATAATTAATTTCTCTACATAGGTACAAAATTCTGAAGTATATGGTTAGTTATTAGGAACTAAGTATTTGTATTCATCGCAAAAGAACTAATGGTTTAATATAAATTTAATTTATTTTCAAGTGGAAAATAGCAATAAAATCAATAATTTCATACAATCAGAGCTTAAAATTGCTACAAATTGCATTGACAGTCGGAGAATGTATAAGTGACGGGTGACTGAACGAGTTTTATTGTGTCCTAGAGCAGTTTACAATCAATTTATTCTCATTTCAAATAGTCAATAACAAATCTAACACGTTAGGTACAATATAGAGAAAACTTATTGTAAATTTATAAATTAGAACTTATTTTTACATTTTATATTTTAAATAATTTACAAAGTTAAATATATTGCTTTGTTTATTTTTCTGAAAATGTTACGTTTTATTTTTCTAATTTTAAAACTGTTATCCACGTTAATATTAAATCTATTTTTAGCGAATTGTACACGCAATGGCTGTGGGTTTGATCTTAATATAGAGAATTAAAACACTACCAGCTGTGGTATGACAGACGGCGGTATTGACTTCCGCACTCAATACGCGGTACCCCGAAATCAAGCTAAACGTAGACAGTTTTGTATTAAGGTTCTCCCACTATGTTCTCCACGTTTGCCTATATTCGTCGCATTTCATTTCGATAATTTTTTAGCATCTAAAAAACGTCAAAATCTTTCTAATAAGTTAAAACCTCTACAACAGCATATATTATATAATATTTTACATAATAAAACACAAGAACAATCTAATTTTATCACATCATATAAAATTACAAAACTGACGGCCATCAATATTTGAAGACAAAATCCTTGTCTTTTGTATGCCTATCAATATATATTATAAGATAACAATATAATGATTACTCATTGAAGCTATTTCACGGTTCATAGTGGCTGTTAACACGTTAGGTATTCACGGCCAAGGCCGCGTTATGACGCAGTACGCAGTTGTTTTGGCACCAATCTCGCTCTGCCTTACTTTTTTAAATGACTACAATTTCTGAGAGACATCTTTTAGGATGAATAATAAAGAACAAAACTTTGCATTTAGTGAGATAGGTAAATATGAACAGACATTTTCGTATTAATTATTTATAAATAGGAATTAACTACTGCAGGTTAATTATATAAGTAATCATATATTTTTTAAACGTAATCTCAGGATGATAATATATTTTTAATGTGTTAATACGGGAAAAAAATCTACTTAAGAAAAATATTACTGTGGTAAAGTATGAAATTTAGCATAGTTAGAAAATATTTAGAAAATATACATAAAAATAACAAAATAAACATTAGACACTGGCATATGTTGGACTGTGGACATACACAAGTACTAAAGTACATAAATAAATTGAATGAATAAACGTTTTTATTTGTTCAAATGCCACACTAATATTCGTGATAACACACATGCACAAGTTATTTGTCGACGCATGATTATTTACTGGACATTACTGGTAATCAATATCTACATTAATAAATAAATATTAATTATTTATTAATTACGAAGTTGTCGTGACGACGCAGCGTGTTGAATTCCGCCACTCAACACGCAATGTCTCGATTTCGGGCCGAATCTCCATTCGGGGAAAAAGTACTTTTTAATTTATAATTATGTTTTAAATTGTGCCATACGTGTAAATATATTGTGTTTTATAGTTCTCATATAGTTACAATAATAACACGCTGAACTTACCTTATTTAATTTCTATGATAAATTTATACGTTTTTTCCACAAATGACATTTCAACCTATACTTTTTGGGCTGAGTCAGTAGATATATCCAAGTCACAACAACAGTAAACACGGTATATTGTATTTTGGCAATACTATTCGGAAATTCTTCAGAGTTCATTCGAATTAAAAACACGAATTGTATTTAGCTTTAAATAATATAAAAAATAGACAATAAGAAGACTGTAAAATCCTGTCTCTACATTTAAACTGCAAATTTAGAAGTACAAAAATACTTAGTAAGTACACTATTATTTGCCATGCAATGGAGAACGGAGTGTCTTGACGCTGGATTCTCTCTCTCTCTGACACATTGCTATATAGGAAAAGGCTGCTTTTATTATTTCCCATTTTTCTGTTTGTTCATTGGAAAACACGATAATTATGTGCGACATTTTTTATGATACATTCTTTGTATTGCTATAATTCATTATCAGCGGATATAATAATTTATTAATAGCTTATGATAAATATGCAAAAATATATGTGTAGACAAATGAAGTATTATTAAAAGAGTAACAGTTTATTATTTCCTTAAATTTAATAGAATAATGGTAATAACACTCACGGACATTCTCACTCTACATTAAATGTATTTCAAGACTTTCTATAAATATGTATATCTGGAACAGCCATATAAATTATAATAGTTAACGATAATTATGGAAACGTGACGCTGTATCACAATAATTGACAGCGTTCAAGGAATTTACGATACAATAAATGAGAGCTCTAACTTCTTAACGTAAAACCTACTTTGAATATTTTATTAAAATATTTTATTTTTACGCATCATTACACGGGGCCAGCCGTGGCGCAAAGATACAAAGTATGACTGTAAAGCGACTGGTTGAGGGTTTGATTCCCTCTCGAGGGCGTCGACGCAAAGTGCGGCGTTAAGTTCCACCACTTAACAGGCAACGTCTCCAAAATTCGGCAGAAAGTGGGGAACGGAATATCTTAACACTAGGTTCCCTCTGCCTGCTGTGTGCGGGATACAGCAGGAAGCTAAAAACATCTTTTATATTGTAGGAGAAGACTTGTATACAGCAAAATAAATCTGAATTGTCCGATACCACTATGGTATTCTATCTATGTAGATACTTGATAGGTATTGGTACCCACGGCTTCGCCCGCATGGTCAGTGGAATATTTCACCCCTTAGGGATTGAATTTCTAAAAAATCCTTTCTTACTGAGTGTCATCTTTAAAAAATAAACCTATAGACCAAAAATCAAGCATTTAAGTTCACTACTTAAGCTCGGCGCTGGTAAATAAGTCACTTCGTAAAGAACAAGCTATTTCCCGTAAGGGGGACGGGTTAAGAATACAATTCCCCCCCGCCGCTGGGTAGCGTCCCGTAAAAGGTGGGTAACCCAGTAGTTTGCTGGTAGGAGATTCGTTCTCCGACTAGCTTGATCATGTCAAAGACGAACCGCCAAATATCTTATGATGTGTTCCGGTTCGATGGCATGTAAGCCAGTTCTCCCTATTCCCACCATTCCCATCCTTCCTCTCTCCTTCTGTCCTACATTCCCAAGGCTGGCAACGCATCCATAACTTGAATGTTGTGGATGTCTATGGGCGAAGGTAACTACTTAACACCAGGTGGGCCTTCAGCTCGTTTGCCTCCTTCATTCCATAAAAAAAAAATAGAACAAGCTATTTTATATATACACATAGAAGAAGATATAGGTATGAATATAGCTTCACGATTTTTCAATATAGCAGGGTAGTCAGGTTCTCTCTGACTCCGTCCTCTACTTCTCGCCCGAAATCGAGACATTGGATGTTAATTAGTAGAATTCAACGCCGCAGTTTGTCATAGATACCAGAACGGAGAAATGACTATGATTTAAATATAATCATTTCCCCGAGCGAGAATCGAACCCACAAACCATTGTGTTTACAGTTAGACGGTGTCCCGTTGCGCCAAGATGACCTCATGATTCTTATATATAAATAGGTCAGTGATTCTCACCTTTTTTTTGTTGCGGCACATATTTAACGATTTCAAAATTTGGCGGCACACCAAAAAAAAAAATTTTAAATGATATAATTTAATAATATTAGCATTATTATATATTTGCAAAATTTGGCGGCACACAAAAGTGCCGGGGCACAGTGGTTGAAAATCACTGTAATAGGTATTGCCTATACCTTATGTATATGTGTGTATGATAAATATATAACGTCTAAATGCGTATACATATGTATGTATATGATACGTATATTAGAATTACAATAGTCAGAAATCTATACATACAATAAAAATGTAAGTGATGTTTGTCTACACATAGCGCATATAGCACCAAACTATCATTTATCTCAAAACATTTATATTATTATTTTTTCTGTTTGTCTGTTTGCTCCTTTACCTGTGCGCTTGTGCACACTAAATGTCAGAAATGATTTACCCTTACCAGCGTAGTGTTCATTTTATTTCAGTCGGTTCATAAAGAAAAAAAAATTAAATTAAAAGTAACTAGATTTTTTTTTTGTGATAACAACAGCGGGAGCGGGATCAAAATAGTCATACGTGGGTAAATCCCACAAGTGACGCCGCGAGCAAGTCGCTAGTAAATAATATAATTTAGTCAATAACCTTGCTCTGCTCATGACATTAATTATGTTTATGATGACAATAGCAATGTTTGATGGAATAAATTATATTTAAATTTTAGAATTTTAAAGCATAAGTGGCGATCTCAATTCATTTTATCGAGCTCATGCCATATTTTTTTATTGTCCCATTTAATATTTATCACATAAATCTGAATGCTTTTATCTCGCTTTTGAAAATTTCATCTCTATCATAATATCATCAATGGAAACTAAAAACATTAGACAATATCGTAACGCTACTTTAGCCCCATCCTTAACGTTTAATTAGCGAAAACTTGCACATGTGCCCGAAAACTACGACGGAAATATACTTAATACTTGATTTGTCCTATTCAGATAACTTGGGTAACGATTAAATAATGGTAATCGTGTTTAAAGTCTTTATAAATAAAGCAGTTTATTATTAAAAAATATTTTATGAGG
Organism: Dryas iulia moderata; assembly: GCA_019049465.1. Taxonomy (NCBI): domain Eukaryota; kingdom Metazoa; phylum Arthropoda; class Insecta; order Lepidoptera; family Nymphalidae; genus Dryas; species Dryas iulia. Next base: position 4,442,202 of record CM032433.1, on the reverse strand, counting down.
TTAGAATCAATACCTACCTACGTATATTATAATGGTACTGATTCAAACCTTACATAATCGCCATCAACCAAGTTCTTTAAAAGTGAAATCTAAGTTTTACCGAGATACAATTAGGACTTTTACCATTAAAGTTGTTAAGTTTTAAGTCTTGGTATCTGAAGATTTAGCCCCATCCTTAACGTTTAATTAGCGAAAAACTTGCACATGTGTCCGAAGACTACGACGGAAATATACTTAACACTTGCTTTGTCCTATTCAGATAACTTGGGGAACGATTAAATAATTTTAATCGTGTTTCTTTTAAAGTCTTTATAAATATAGCAAATTAATTATTAAAAAATATTTTATTAGGTTAAAATCAGTACATACCTACGTATATTATAATGGTACTGATTCAAACATTACTTAATCGCCGTCAACCAAGTTCTTTAAAAGTGAAATCTAAGTTTTACCGAGATACAATTAGGACTTTTACTATTAAAGTTGTTAAATTTTAATTTTTACTGGTATCTGAAGATTTACTGTAGTTCGAAGTTTCAAAGTAAAATAGACATATAACAAGTAATAAAAACTATTTAGTAAAGTAGACAATCTCTACTCATTTTTTTAATTATCTGTGTTATTTGCTCTGAAAGATAAAAGAAGATTTAGTAGAAAATGACTGTTACTGTCAACCATACAACATATTGCCCTTAATTTTAGATTATTGCAGTACAATAATTCTTTATTTTGAGGAAAGTGCATAAAATGTTTTTATATGAGTTATAGTTATACAATACTTGTGATCTACTTTTTAAATTTATTACAAGTCTTTTGGTATAATTTTTTTTTCCAGTAGTTCTTTTCAAATCTTGATGACGTTTTCAATTTTTCAGTAGCTTAGATTATTTATTTTTCCGTAATGTTATTTAGATACTAGAATTTAATTTCAAATAATTCAAATTAGATATACTACTTATTATGCCTTAGTGTAATTTCTTTTGTCTCCCATTACGATGTTAATTTTCTTATTGCATTAGATACAGTTCTTAATATTATTTATCAATTTCTTTGAACACAAACAGAAAAAACAAAACATGTAATATGTTAATGTTTTATCTGAAAATACAGGACTAAAGTAAAATAAACTTTTACTGTTTAACAAAAACCCATAAACCATAATAACAGTTTCAAAGAATTACATTTTCACATTTTACACTACAAAATCAAAAATCAAATGTCTTCATATATTACTATATTTAATTCTAAAAATATATAATATTACATATATTCTTTTCAATTTATTATAAGTCTTATACACAACAAGGTCCTTATACATTATTCGTGTATAAAGTGAATTATTTTACATCTCAAACGTCTAAATTTAAGGTTGAGTCCCGCCGGACGTGAAAGCAGATTGTACTCTGTGACTACCCAGGGAAATATGGGAAAACGCTATAACTCCAGATATATTAACTTCCTTAAACATTCTCCCAATATCCAATAAACAAATTAACATCTCCAATTAATTGCAGATGTGTATACGCATGTGGCTGGAAGTGGGCCACGCGTGCGAGCCGCGGCGGTCGGCGACGGGGCGCGCGTTAGCGCTCGACTGGCGCGTGTGGGTGCGCGGCGCGCGCGGCGACATCAGTGCCTTCGTGCAGAAGGTTGTGTTTAAATTACACCCTCCATCCGCTTTTGTTTATCCGAAACGAGGTATGAGATTGTTGTTTTTTGTTTTTTAGGTCGATTTTTGTATTTTGTAAGGTAGGTAGAGTGAATCTGGCTGTGCGAACAGCCAGCGAGCAGGGTAGGCAGAGGGAACCTAGTGTTACGACACTCTGTTCCCCACTCCGTCGAATTTTGAAGGCATGGCGTGTGAAGTGGAGGAATCGGACACCAGATTGGCTCCTAATATCAATTATTTTCATTTCTTCGGGCGAAGAGTGAAGAATGGAGTGTTTTGATGCTAGGTCCTCTCTGACTACCCTGCTATGCGGATAAAAGCATGAAACTGTGATTAAGGCTTAACGTATTGAAATTTACCGCTAGGCAACTATAAAAATATAAAATTTAAATCAGCATTTGTAAATGTTAACTCGATGTTGGCAATTTTTATATAGAGCACATATTTATAAAATGGACATATCAACACGGAAGTAACAATATCTGAAAAGAAAAATATGTAGGTACGGCTAAATAGGTTATTTTTGCTTGGCAAATGTGTGCATATTATGAATATTACGTGTAAATGTATTCTTTAGTTATAATTATTATAATAAAAGGAGATATCCATATCTAAGCATACCTGGATTCACCGTTTCTGAAAGATGAGCTAAGAACAGAGCCTGGAATTTAGCGAGCGAAGTAAAATCGAGACATTAGTAAGCAGCGGAACTTAACACCGCGTTTCGCCTTAGGTACCAGAGAGAAGAAATGAAAATCATATAAAATTATTCCCCCGAGTGGAAATCGAACCCACAACTAATATGTTTACAGTAAAACTCTCCAACTGCGTCAAAGGTCTCTTTTATATGGTTATTGCCTTATTGAAAAAAATATTTTTTACTCATCTATAAACTATAATATATTTGATTTAACCTTATTTTGTTGATTGATTACGTAAGAAGAACTGGTCGTATTAATAACAAACGATTCGTTCTAATATTTATTATATTATGACGTCAACTTTGTCACATTAATCGGTTATCGTTAGGATTATATTGACATGCCTCTATTGATTTTATAATAATCAACAACATGTTTATTACAAAATAATCGCAAAATACTATTCATTTCTTTAAATAAATTAAATAAATAATAAATATTATGCATTGTAATATACTTATGCGGGCCAGTGGCGCAGAGGTACAAAGTGTGACTGTAAAGCGACTGGTTGCGGGTTGGATTACCACTCGAGGAGTCGAAATATTTAATATTTCCATTTTCTTCGCTCTGGTATCGAGGCAAAATGCGGCGTGAAGTTGCGCCACTTAACACGCAATGCCTCCGCATTTGGCAAGAAATGGGGAACGAAGTGTCTTAACACTAGGTTTCCTCTGTTTACCCTGCTTAGTGTGGGATACAGCGTGAAGCTAAAAAAAATATTCTTATTTAATAGTTTTATTTATTTACATATGGTAAGAGATTGATAATATTTAAAAACCAAAAACTTTTATTAAAAAAGTTTGTATGGTTAAACTCATAAAAAATAGCGTTTGCGATAGTAATGAGCTAACTAGACATTATAATATATTCTTTATAGAAATCGATACTCTTATCTTTGAATTTTTTTTTACTTTCACGCTGTATCCCGCACACAGCAGGGTAGGCAGAAGGAACCTAATGTTAAGACACTCAGTTCCCCACTTCCCGCCGAATTTTGGAATGCATTGCGTGTTAAGTGGCGAAATTTAACTCCGCGCTTACCCTCGAAACCAGAGCGAAGAAAATGGAAATATTAAATATTTCCACTCCTCGAGTGGGACTCGAACCCACGACCAGTCGTTTCTAGTCACACGTTTGTGCCACTGTGCCACGACCAGCCCCAATTTGCTTTAAAATATGAATTATTTATGTCATATTTTATTTATTCTATATATTATTAGATAATATTGCGTGAGTACATTCATAACCATGATCATCTCGGTCAGTAAAGATTCACTGCAACTTCGATATACAATATAAGAACAATTGTACAATATACAGTAATTATTTTATATTAATTTAAATGATTTCTTTTTTAAAGATGGTGTGATGCTATCAGTACAATTATTCTCTTGTAGTGTGGTTGACCTTGCTGTGTACTTAATGTTAACGTTTGTATAATTAAAATTATTATTATTGTATGTAAGTGCTTCAAGCAAAAGTATTTTAAAATGTGTTCTTATGTTAGCCAGTCGTGGCGCATGGGCATAAAGTTTGACTGTAAACGCGACTGGTTGTGAGTTCTATTCTCACTAGAGGAATTGGAATATTTAATATTTCCATTTTCTTCGCTCTGTGGTCGGTGTTGATTTTCGAAACTTAACACGCAATATTTCGAGGATCGGCGGAAAATCTGGATGGAAGAGTTAACACTAGATTTCCCCTGCCTACCCACTCTAGTGTATGCGGGATTTAGCGTCACGCTACAAAAATATGTTAGCTAAATATGTATGCTCTGAAGTTAAATATGTATCCGATAATTTGAAGATTATTCTTTTTCTATTTTAGTTGTACAGTCTTTCTCTCTCTTATTTTCATCAAATACCATATTGTCAAACCGACATATTTACAGTAACAGATGCTAAAATGTTAATATGTTAAATAAAACAAACTCATTATCGTTATCAGTCGTGATAGCGGTTACCAAGCTATGTAAACATATGTAAACATCACTCACTGCCTCGCATCCAATCATTTATATTCAATTTTATCATTCCCAGTGCGCCAAGAGCCGCCGTATGAAATCCAAGAGTCGGGTTGCGCGTCCATAGACATACCCATACAAGTGTACCTGAAATTTCCAAACAAGCCAAAGAAAATTTGTCTCAGATATAATCTACACATCGAGAACAATAACAAGGCGTCGTCCAACTCGCGCTGCGTTTACTACGACTTTGAAAATCCATCGGACACGTTGTGCAGTGCTTTAATGAAGGGTGGCGGTGAAATAATCGCGCACACAATCAAAAGTGACACAAACAAGCTAGTCGTGCTCTTTGAAAACAAACCGAAAGATTTAAAACCTAGGAAACTAAGGAAATACAGATATATAGAACCTATACGGTGTAAGCACGGAACAAAGCCATGTTTAAATGAAGATATTTGCCCCAAGTGTGGAGAATCTACGAGTAATGACTTGAGGCATCAACTGCGCTCAGTGAAAATGACTGACGATGAAATAAACAGGGTGTCACAATTGTATTTATCATATAAAAGTTATGAGAAGTCAGTTGATTCGCTGATATTACCTCCTATATCGGATCCTATATACAAAATGCCTGAATTACCAGCGTCGTTGCGGAGCGCCATCACGAGTGTGGAAGCGAACTATGCGATGCAATAACGTGCCTTCCATTAATAAAAATATGGTGCTTTTTCGTAGTTTAAAATATAGCGTAAGGAGATATATATTTAAATTTTGTTGGCACGTTTTAAATGATGTGAGTTAACGATATTATTTAAAAGTAACCGCCGTACGGATTTATTGTTACAAAACTTAGAAAATATTTACTTGTAATCTTACTTATTATGTCGAAGAGTTTGTTTTGTTGAAAAACATGCCTATTAAATATAATGATACCAGTCATAAGACCTTATTTAGGAAATAACGCACAATGTGTTCTAATTAATGTTAATAATTTATTGCTATCTAAAATCAAATGCTGTAATTAGTGATAAAAGTATTTTGAACGTAATTTATCTTATGATTAATTTTAATTAGTTCATTTTAAATGTTTTTGCATTGTAATATTAAGATAAAGATATTATTCATATTATAATTTTGATATTATTAAAATTAAGTGACATTTCAAGGCGATAACTTGCCATGCTAAATAGAAAATATAAAAAACAATAAAAATAAAATTCAACAATTGCCACATAACAAATAGTCCAATAATAATGATTTTTTTTAATGAAACATTAAAGTGATATTAAATTTTCTAGATTAAATCGTTGAGACGAGTTAAAATAAACGCACATTATTCCTATTCTCGTATATGCCTCTCCCCTCTAGTTAGCTTAATAAAAACTTGTGCCATGAGACTGTTATATTAAAAAAATAAGGTTTAAATATAAATATTAAACATAAAGCTAATTTTTATTCTACAAATACTATTTTTATACATCGTATTTAGTTATTTATTCAAATTGTCTCGTTATTATTGATATTGCTAATTATATGTTATCGTTAATTTAATAATGATAACACATTCTTATATAAGTCTATTGACTTGAGTAAATGTGCTGTGAACAAGATCTCAAAAGTCAATACCGTAGGTATAATTAAAGTAAAATGTACATAATAAAATATATTTGCTCGTTACGTAAATTTTATTTTAACATTTATTGTTGAACATAAAGATTATTTATTAAAATATAATGTGAGTATACTATATTTATATCATAGTTAAAGGTTGTAAAAGTTGTTTGATGAAATATATTTATTTTTATTCCTATATATGTATGTTTGGTTTTTCATCGTTTCCCATTATTCACGTGCTCAAATTTGTGTAACTTATGAGATTCACTTCTAAAATCAATGAAAATGTAAATAAAATAAATGTAATTTCTTTTTTAAATAAGTTGAACCTCTAAAACAGCAAACAATGGGTCTGACAACAAAATTTTGACCATTTGCCCCCAAAGTAATTATAAAGGGTCATAATTTAACTAACTGTATCTTAGTACACTTAACTCTATACTGTATCTTAGTACTCATAACTATAGTAAAATCCATTATAACTAGCATTATAAATATCATCAGTCATCGTCCTTTTTTATCGCTCGATTAGGGATTTGGACGAGTTATGTAGATCTTCGAGTAAGAAACCGGTAACTATTCAATAAAATCTTCCTACCATCCGTGGTATCCGCCAGCTCAATCACATGTCCTAGCTACCAGAGATGAGATTTGAGTAGGAAGAGAAACGTACGGATGACCAATTACTTTGTAACCACGAATATGTTGTGTTTGATAATTAAAATATATTGTTTTTTTTCCAATTTAGACAAATACAATATTCTAATAGCAATGCAAGATAAAGAATTACATAAACTTTATCTTATCTTTATCTAATCTTATTTTATATATTCAATGTAAGTGATAAATAAAAAAGATAAATAGCTAATTAAGTAGATTAAACTATAAATATGTATCAAATCCTATTTAAACTTTCATTTTCCTTCTTATTTAGCTTTAAGCTTTATCCCTTGACCAGCAGTCTCTGGATAGAAATTAATAATGTTTAAGATATCAAAAGATTAGCAGAGTTGCTAAATACTTAACCACTTTTAAAAAACATAATATTTAAAAGATTCATGAATCTCTTATGCATAGCAAGTAACAGTAAAGTAGATACAACCTAGTGTCAAAACTTCATTCTCTATTATCAGACCCACATCATATTGATATTGCATGTTAGTTCAGTGACTGAGATCAAACCCATAACAATCGCGTTTAATATCCATTACACTGTGCTTCCAATTCGTCACGATAACATCATACATAATACATGAAAATATTCTTAAATTGTTGATTGTATTCGATTATAATTAGCTCAATAAAAAGCAATGTAAGTTTAAGTGGTGACCTAGTGAGGTAATATTAAAATTATATTATACAAAATATAAAATATTTTTTTCAATTAAAAAAAAAATAATTAGTGCTGAAATCACTATACATGTATTATTTATACAAGCGCTTTTATTCGTTTATTTTATTTTATTCCAAAATATATTTGCATATGACAACATTTTGACACAACGTACCAAATAAAAAACTAGGCGGTTTTTCAAGTGTCAACGTCATATGATCATTACATTGACAATAAGTACTGCAAAAAATATAACTAAACGAAGTTTCTTTGAGTCGTAATATTTAAAATAAACTTTTAAATTGAGCAGAAGTGTCGTTGATAGACTCATTATTTTATATAAGTTATATCTTTTTGAGTTATTAATAATGGTGTGTGTTCCCTGTTTCATAATTCCTGTTCTTTTGTTCTTGTGGCATAAATTTATCCAACCATACGTACTACGTTTTTGGAATCCATGGGCTGTGAAGGACGCCGATGGTAATGAAAAAACTGAATTTCCTTTCAAATGTGAAGGTGGCGTTTGCGCCTTTAGCAAGAAGTCAAATAACAATACTAACGAAAACGCGGAAGCTTTAGAAACAAATACTCAAGAAACAAAAGACGCAGACGTCCGCTTAAAATCAGATTAATATGACCTTAACATGTTTTATTAAATGCTTTATGTTTTTTTCCTCACTTTTTATCCCAAACTTGACCTTATCCTTGAGTAACATGGGAAACATTGCATGCATGATTTGCATGTTTACAAGGTTATTTTATTTGAGACTGTATATTTGAAGTTTTTGTAGTATTAATACTTAAATTATTCCATATGTAATCCATATTATATATTGTAATAAAACGTGGGTCGGCCACCTTTTTTAACATGCTTATCCAAACCTTAAAATGATTATGATAGGCCAAATCACACTTTCAGTATTTAAAATTGTATTCTCATTATGAAGCAGATTTTAAAAACACAAAATTGGAATAAAATAGATTATGCAAATAAATAAAGAAAAAATAAAATATGTACTACTTTGAAATCATTTAGTTTAATTTTTTCATTAGCAGAATTATCTGTAATATAGGTAAATGCATGGGCATTTATTCTCCTAAGCAAGCTATGGCTCTCATGTGGGCCTCCCAAATGAGTATTAAAATAAAAGCTTTTCTGTTAATAATTGGTTTGTAATTTATTATAAAAATCATACTTTAGGATATGGAATATTTTCGCTGTACATTTACTACTACTGGTCTGTTGCATTTTTATTTAAATAAAAGATTATTTAACTTAATATTGACTTTTATTTTATTTGACACTGATAGTTTTTATTACAATGTTAAAATGAAATGAAATAAACATTGTTTAAATCATGTATTTAATATGAATAATATAAAAATCGTTTTTACTCTAGCATACTAAATAAAAAAGTAACACTGGATGCAATACTTGATGATGGTTGAAGAAAATATATTATTCAAATGGCTTGAAGTTTTGCTTTTAATAAAACATAGAAATTTTACAAAATTTTCTGTCATTACAACAAATCACAAGTCGCACTAATGACAAATTATATCTAATTTAAACAAAACACTAACTATTGTATTTATTTTAAAAATGTACTTCTTATAATCTAATTAACCTGTTTATTTAAAATTACGGACTTACAGTAAATAACTAGTATGAGGTGCTTACATTCAATTAACACATGTCAAATAAAAAAATATACGTAAACACCCCATACATGAAAGACATGCTAATAGCATTCTTTCGATGGCAATTATTCAACATTCAAAAACGATGTCCATTACACGACACTCCTATGTTAACTTAACAGATTACTTAACATTTTTCAATTCAACTTCAAAGACTAAGGTGGAATTTGGAGGGATGACTGGTGGTGAGCCCTTAGCACCATACCTGTAAAGAGAAAAAAGGTGGTAACATTTAGGAAAATTTCATTTTATTTGTTACAATAATATTTTAACACTTTTCCAAGGCCATTATTATAGTAGTTGACAGCAATTGACTGTAAAAGCAACATTGTGACTAGAATTTCCAATTGGGACGAATCATCATATACAATTATCCTCCTTTTTCTGCTCTGATAAGACTATTCAGTGTTAAAATCTGCCATACAAAAACCCATGTTTAGATTTGTGTCTACTCTACACTAGATTCTCTCTGACTAATGTGACACTGTAAAAAAATGATTTCAAGAACATGTTAGCCAAAAGAAAATAACTTACGCCATTCCTGGTGGACACACAATCTTCCTCTTGCCTCCAACCTTCATGCCAGACACTCCTACATCCCAACCTGTAATGACCTCTTTGGCACCAAGCTTGAATTTGAATCCAGGTCCCTTCAGGCAGTTGTCAAACATCTTGTTGTTTTGTTTTAGCCTTCCTTCATAGTATACCTGGTTGTAAAAAAAAAAGTTAATACAATATAAGTCAATTATTTAAAAAATTGTATTTATTTTTGAAACAAAAAGTATCTAAACTTTTTGTTTCAAAAATGAGTATAAATGAGAAGAAAATGTTGTGATGAATTGAGACAGTGACTATCTAAGATTAGTTGTTGGTTCAATTTTCGCTCGAGAAAATGATTGCCCGGCGTTAAATGTCGCTACTCAATTTTTGTTAGAAAGTGTAGAATAGTGTCTCAACACTAAGGTACATTGCTCTAGGCATATAAAAATAACGTTATATACCAAAAAAAGGTATAAATATATTCATAAACACCTTACCATTACAACTTTGCCAGGCTTGGCAAGTGGGCCAGATCCTACTTTTAAGTCTTCAATGAATACACCACCGGTGAGGGACTTCTTCTCTTTCTTGTCACCATCTTGGGCATCTTTCTTTGCTTCAGGTTTTTTCTTGTCTGCCTTTTGTTCTGGCTTTTCTTTCTAAAAGAGAAATTTAACATTCATTTAAGATTTAAACCTTAACACTTATTTTATACTTGTGATCTGCCTACAGCTTCTTCCATATAAAGTTAACATCTTGACCATATTGTCACTTAAGTTTATATTTTATGATTATCTTTTTATACAAATTTTCATTGCATATTTCAATAGGTATTGGTTATTGAATAAATAGATAGCCCATGTTGGACATTGAGTTATCATCAACTATCTTCCCTAAAAATACATCAAAATCCTTTAAATATATGTTTCGTCCTTCCCTTATTTCAAAATTATCCTATATTTTAAAAAACAAAACATATGTAATTAATCCTAATATAAAATGTATAAAAATCAAAAATCAACAACAATCATATTACATTTAACATACCTTTGATTTATCAACACCATTCACTTGTGGCTCTTTTTGTTGTTGTTGTTGCTGTTGTTTTTTTTTATTGAGTTTCCTTCTTTGATTCTTGGATAACTTGGACACATCCACAGTTTCTTCTTTACTGGTATCTAATGTTGTGTCTGCTTTTTCCGACTCTTCATCTTCTTCCTCTTCCTCATCATCATCTTCTTCCTCCTCTTCCTCTTCTTCATCTGAATCTTCTTCTTCATCACTATTCAAATATTAAGCTCAATTTTAGTATTTTAATAATAATTATAAATATTAATATTTATAATAGATTTGGTAAATTTTCAATAAAAAGTATGTATTACAAAATCATCAAATATTAGAACAGATAGATGTTTTAATATTAGTATTCATATAAAAGCTTATTCAATAGAAACAATTGTTCAAACAAAATTTCTATATCAAATAGAACACATGAGATAATAATGTTAAAACAAATCGTAGTCTATTTAACATCATTTAAGATTATAAAGTATATGTATATTATATTAAAAAAAAAAAGTAATAATGTGTTTGTATATATTATTGTAAAAATCACAATCATGCTTAACAAAATAAGTTGTTAGTTGTGCATAAAAATTGGTCTATAGAAATGTATACATTAATTAATTAGTTCCTAACCAGACTCTTAAGATATGTCAATTTAAATGTCTCTCACAATATTTAAATATATTGTTCAGTCGTAATTTATTGTTGTTTAGCTTGTCAGTGTACACTAATCAATTAATAAAATTAGTGTTACTTAGATTTTTTAACTAAAATAGTCAAATTATTTGTATTTTTATACACTGATTGTCAAGTCATGTGTAATATTTTTTTTAAAAAGCCTTTTCTGATCTAATTTCAAAGAATGTATTACCTATCAGCTTCAGCAGAGGTGTTTACTTTGAAGGACTCATCATTCTCATCTGTGTCAATATCTTCACCATCCAAAAACTTTTGCAATTGATCTTCACCATCATCATCTGAATCAGAGCTGTCAGCTGCCGCAGCCTTCTTGTTGGCTTTCTTGTCTTGCTGTGACACAAAAAAATATTATTCATACATTTTATTAAATAATAATATTGTTTTTTCAGTAATTATTCTTAAATTAATAATTTTCATTTCCTAAATTTAGTGCAATATTAATGTACAATGTAAATGCATTTTTACTATAGTATAGATGAGTTTAATATTACCCATATTAAAATTATCTATATTATAAAACAGCAGAAACAAAATGTTTATATGTTTGGAATTCCTAGAGAGATAAGAATGAAATCTTTTTTGTTGTATAGATTTTTAAGATACTTCCTATCTTGCCTGAGAATAAAATATAGCAAGGTTAAATTTAAAGACATGCACAATATGATTATAGAGTAAGCACACCTGATGTAAAACCATTATATTATTTTAGAAGTAGAAATTATGCCTTTTATCATAGTAGGTTGTTGCAATCAGTTTTTTGTTTAGATTTAAATAAAGACATATCCATTATATTTTGTTTCTTTTTTTTTTAGCTTGGATAGGCAGACGGAACCTGTGAACGGTGTTAAGACACTCCGTTACCCACTTTCCGCCGAATTCGGAGGTATTGCGTGTTATGTGGCGGAAGTTAACGCCACACTGTACCTCGACGCCAGAGCGAAGAAAATGAAAATATTAAATATTTCCATTCCTTGAGTGGGAATCGAACCCACAACCAGTCGTTTACAGTTACACACTTGTGCCACTGTGCCACGACTGGCCACAATATCTAATTTCTAATTTTAAATATAAAACAAAAAAAATCTAAAAGAAATATAGAAATTATCTCATCAAATTATTAACCTTTGCCTTCTTGCTGGAAGCACCTTCAACACTATTTTCTAATTTTCTCTTATTTTTAGCAGGAACTAGAGCTGGTGCCTCCTCCTCTTCCTCCTCTTCTTCCTCTTCTTCATCAGAAGGCTCTTCTTCAAATTCTGGGTCCAAGTACCCCGTTAAGTGTACATTGCATTTACCTAAACAAAAAAAATGTTAAATCTTGTCAAGTATTTAAATTCTTAATTTTTTTGTTATTTCTTTACAAATTTGCACAATAGATGCTATTTATTCTTGAACATATTCTTGAATTCTCATTCAACATTCCCTAAAGAAACATAAAATGTGTAATTTAATTTCATCCTTCTAACAACACTGCTGCACAGAAAAAAATGCTTATTTTAAAAAATAAAAAGGGTTTAACACTTGATTACCCTATAAGGGCATAAAAACAACTTATGAAGTAATAATAACCCATTAAACTCAGTACATTTAAAGATTGGTGAAACTAATGTAGGGGAACTAAAGGATGATTTTTTCCTCAGGACTAATTTTAATTCTAATGTTACACATGTAACTTTGTTGATTCTTCACGTTATGTATTATTCAGAATAGTCATAGCATGAGTATTTAAAATAACATTACTTACTATAAGCAAGCCTAGAACAAAACCATGCAATACATTTCACAAAATTTGAAATAAATTTATTATAGGTACTAAGTTACATGGGTTCAATAAATTCTTAATATACATACTGCTCTAGGGTTAAGATCATTTATACATTATTAACAAGTAAATCCTTACCATTTGTTAGAAATGAAATAGAATCTCCTGATTTAAAGTATAGATCCAAAGGTACTTGAATGCATTTGTTCTTTTGTAACGTGCACACGAGAAAGTTTTTGCCGTCGACAACAACCATAACTTGGCAGGGCTCATTGTCACCCGTTGATATGTCCATTGCTGCTTGTGAAATATGGAACGGCTTCTCCACAAGCTGAGAATACCGCTTGTTCGGTTCCATTATCAGTCCTAAAAATACAAGAATATCATCCATAAAAGCATTTATATTTATCTTATGAGAAGCAAATGATAATTACATTACTTTATACTCAAAATGTGGACCTCAAACATCTTTTATTTTTAAAATATCTCTAACGTATTCAAGACATGTGTTGATGGCATCTCAACGTCTCACACGTTGGTCTTAAAAGTACAATTGTAGAAAGAGAAATAATTGTTTTAAAACCTCCAAATTAGTAGTATGATGTAAATTAAACTACACTTCGTTATAATAAGACTTTAAGTATCCTATAATATTTAAAGGAGTAAACACGTGGTGAAATATGGTTACCGGTTACTTACCCCAAAACATCTTGGTAGTTTATTTTATTCCGTTAAATACAAAAAGCGATTTCAGTGGACTATAGCTAATGCGTGTATTGAATATTTAAAATTAAAGGTATATATCACACGTCAGATAGGCGGCAAAATTACAATACCGCGTTGTTCACCACAAAAATGAAGAAGACAAGTTCTGCAACTAACGAATAACGAGGGCGCCACTACCAAGAATGTCCCAGAGAATATAGATTAAATAAAATTGGTAGCTCGATATAGCTATAGTTCTTAAATAAATAGCAAATACCTTTATAGACTAGTATCGTCGATAAATAATGTTTTAATAATTACTTCATACTATGCGTCTATTTTTAAAATTGTTTATTTGCGTACATTACAATTACTTTTATAAAATTTAAACATATCATTATTTATTATTGGTTTAAACTTTAAAGATATGAAATTCATATATATAAAAAAAAATATTGTATGTCAAAAAAGTACTAAGATATGTCGAGAAGTTAATTTTTCAATTTTGATAAACAATTTATTTGAAAAATATTATTTGATTATTAATTATGAGTTATATTTATAATAATTGACATTTAGTGACGATAACTGTCGAGATAGAAACCTTTTTAATAATATTATTTTGTTCATCTAATTTAAAGTAACAAGTGGCATTACCAAAAAATTAACAATACTCCGTACATTATATGAAAATACAACTTTAACTTAAATATAATTCTTTAATTTGAATATTTTTTGTTTTTTTCATAGTCTGCGAAATATTTTTATTGTTATCTGTGAGTAAAGAATTTTAAGCTGTCAGTCATCTTATGTCCTTTTCTGTTTACTGTCAAACGGCGGATACACAGTTTCCACAATGGTGAGATTTATTTTATAATAAATCTTGCAATATCACCATAATCACGTTACTTTTTAAGTTACGAATATGATATATAACGTAGTAGATAAAGTTCGTGAGGAATATTATGTGATTTACGATGTAATTCAACTTTACAATTGCAGGGTCGTGTCAGGACTAAGACCGTCAAAAAGGCAGCGAAAATCATTATTGAGAAGTACTACACAAAATTGACTCTCGATTTTGATACAAATAAGAGAATATGTGAGGAAATAGCAATCATTCCAACTAAATCTCTTCGTAACAAAATTGCTGGGTGAGTGGTCAAATATTATACTTATACATGCCATTGTTAATCAATCCAATTAAATAAATAACCAAAAAATGTGTATATTATTACAAGCTATGTAGTTTACTAATTTGTTATAATTTATTTAAAAATTCAATTATCTGTAAAACAATGTTTTTGTTTACATATATCTAAAATAACCTCAATATTATTTTTATAATCAATTATATTTTAAATATGTAATGTATTATTATAATAACTATTAATATTGCGTTTATTCTTGCAAAGTAAAAATTACAATTATGTTAGAAAACATTGTAGGGAAGAGATTATTACAATATTTATATAGACTTAAGATACCTAACCTAAAACCTACTAATAAATATATGTTAAAATTAATAAATATTAGTTAAAGAAAAGGAAATAAACAGTTTCTTTCAGTATATAGTGAAATTATTTAAATAATTCATTAGTTACTTTAGGGAATTTTTTTATTGAATTTGTCTGTTTTTACTAAATTACTAATCATTAATAACTTTCTTTTAGATTTGCCACCCATTTAATGAGACGTCTCAGACATTCACAAGTTCGTGGTATCTCCATCAAGCTGCAAGAAGAGGAACGTGAAAGACGTGACAACTATGTTCCAGAAGTGTCTGCCCTGGAACATGACATCATTGAAGTTGACCCTGATACTAAGGACATGTTGAAAATGCTTGATTTTAACAACATCAATGGTCTTCAACTTACCCAACCTGCAACTCAGGGAGGATATGGTGGCAGACGTAATTAAGGATAATAAATATTAAAACCTATTTGATTTGTTTGTTTTATCCTTCACACCAATTATTTATAATTAATTAAATATAAATATACAAGGTGGACAATTCAAACTTTCATCAAATGCAGAGGTCAATGACTTGCGCGAGGGGAGTGGGGGTTGTCAGAAATGTAAAGGCCTAAAATATAAAATGAATGCTTAAATTGTCCATTGATATAATATTTTCCCTTAGTCGTATTAATTCTTCCCATGTCTTCAATTTGTGTAATTGAACTAAAAAGGTGATGCTTTTTAAGCAATAAATACGTACTTAATGTTTCCAATTAGTTTCGTAAGTATTGTAATAAAATGTATATGATAAATGCATCAGATTGAACTTACAAATATATCAAAAACAAATTAAGAATGCTGTAATACTAACATCGCGTAGAAATTATTAAAAAAAACCAGAGAAAGTGAAATTATATAAACATATTTTATCTGTGCTAGTACGCGTATCCGAATCGGAACATTTGTTGTTTGCGGTGTTTCGTTTGCTTGATGTTTTCTCGCTCGTTCGCTCCTACTCTATGTGTGAAATGGATAAATTGCTCTCGTTCGCGTTCGGGAGTACCATTTTGTAATTCATATCAAATGTGCTGAGGACACAGTTAGATTTCTATGAATTAAAGATTCTGTTTTATTGAATTATTATTAGATTAAAATTATTATGAATAATGGAATGTTCCCATTTGTTAGATAACGTCAAGTTGGATAGCGATCTTTTCGGTGAAGGCATATCGATCACAAAGAACTTCGATTGTTCAGGTAAAATGTGCACTAATATTTGTTGTAGCATAAGATTTTCTATTACTCCGCCAAGTAATTTATTGGTACCGCATTGTATGTTATAATGGGAGGTTAGCTTGAAAAATCAATACAGCGAACTAAAATAATCAGCTGTTCATGAGGCGAGGAGAGGGAGGGGGCGCGGCATGGGTGACCGTGAAGACGTGATTGCGATGCGTTAAATAATTTAAAACAATAAATTTTGCACCATGAAACTTATTGTACCTATTAAAATGGTATCATTGATTTTGATCAGTATTTTATTTATTTTAATGAAACTACCACAACTGTACCTCCAGCCTCGATACATCCCCTCATTTTACATACAAATCGGAATATAATGACTCACGAAGCAAAACATTTACATTAATGCGGACATAGATTTATTTTTGCGTAGTAGAACTAATCTCTGACATCAGCATTTCGAATGTAGACGCGATTGTATCTTTCCTTTTGAATGGATAAAAATATGCTGACAGCATGTTATTGTATATATCGTAAAATAAAACAAATTTTAAATATTATGAATTATATCTTTGAAATTTATTTTCGTAGTGCCTACTGAGTTAATTAGAAAACAATATAGCTGCTGTTTTAATTGTCCCTTGCTTTATCATATGCACACAAGTAACAAAGTTACAGTTACACTCAATTACATATATGAAAGTTTATATTATTAATTTAAGTAATAAAATATATGTGAATTACATTATGTAATTATATTAATGTGTGATTCCAATTTACATAGAATGTGCAATCAAAGAGCAGAATTGGTTGTGTTTACAATGCGGTGTAATAAACTGTGGCAGATATGCAAATGGTCATGCGAAGCTACATGCAGAAACTTTGAACCATCAGTTGTGCATGAGTTGTGATGTTTACTCTGTTTATTGGTGAGTGCTAATTATATATATACGAGTTTAGTTTTTATTAACAAAAAATAATGCAATATTTGGAAAATTAAATTATAAATATATCTTTACAATAACATTGTAATTTTTATATAGCTTATATTTTTTTCTTAAAAACATTAATACATTTTCATATTTCTCCAGTTACAAATGTGATGACTATGTTTCAAACGAAGTGGATGTTCAAACAATACATAAAATAAGACAAAGTATTATGCAAATTAGAGATATTGAAAATGCTGAACCAAATAGTGACACAGAACAAATTGAAAATGTTGAGAAAGATGAGGAGGCAAGTCCCATTCATAGTGAATTGGAATTGAGTAATAAAATGGAATTGTCACCTATTATGGAAGAGTCAGTTGATGTGACTCCCACAAGTTCATGCGAGGCTCCTAATATAGAACCAGGTGTTTCAGAATCGGCAGAATGTAAAACTTCAAAATTAAATAAGGTAATTTAATAAAAATGTTGTATTATATATTTTAAATTAAATTAGTTGAAAAATGTTAAATTACTTGAATACTTTTTCTATATTAATTATTTGTTCATCCATAATAAGCCTTTTTTACTTCTGAACTTCACAATACTTCCTGCTAAGAGAACATAGTGTCAAGATTTTGAAGAGAAATAAATAAATAAACTAAACTTAACAACACCTATTGGAGTAGAATAATGAAAATAATATAATTATTATCCCCAGTAGGGGTCGAACACCTAATGGATCACTGACAGTATCTGAATGTCTCTGTGTTACAATAACCACTATAAAATAATATATGAAGTTTTAATTTTAGTAATTATTGAAATAAAATAATATAAATGAAGTAATTCGTGATAATTTAGTAAGATTTACTAAATTTCTATTAAATTTGCCTCAAAAGAAATGTTTAAATAAACTGTGAAATTTTGTAATTTAGATATGTAATACAATAACATATAACAATGTTTAAAATGAATATTTACAGAATGCAGAAGAGCCGGTACGAAGCTTGCGACCTCGGTCGCGGAAACGATCTCATTCTGATGATAATAACACAGAAAATGCAAATGCAAAAAGTAAAGAAAAGAAATCATCCCCATGTAACGGCAAGAGCCAACGGGAAAAAAAGATTGTAGGTTTAAAAAATTTAGGCAATACATGTTTTATGAATGCAGTGTTGCAAAGTCTTAATAATATACAAGAGTTCAGTTGTTACTTCAGTCAGTTGCCTTCGTTGGAGATGAAGGGCAACGGAAGAAAAGTGTACCACTCGAGGAGTTATACACGTCAGGAAATGCATGATGTTGTTATGGCCGAGGAACTTAGAAAGGTATGGATATTATATTTTTTATTAATTATTATTTGTGTATAATATTTTTCCACTTCTAGCTGACTACTCTAGTCAGAGAGAAACTAGTGTCAAGACTCTTCGTTGTCCACTTTTCGCTCGAAATCGAGACTTTGCTTGTTAAGTGGCAAAACTTAACGCCGCGATTTATATTAGGCACCAGACCGGAAAAACAAAAATTAATGCACTTCAATACATACAGATATAATCTAAAAGACATTTAAAGAAAACGTATAAAAATTTGAACGCAGCGGGATTCGAACCCGCGCCCCTGAATACCGTTCAGGCGCTCTCACCACTGAGCCATGCGTTCTACTAGCCGCTGCGTCGAAATTCTTATACGCTTTATTACAACTTATTTATGTTGTTAGCATCTCTGTAGAGAGATTTTTATAAATTTCTGCTACCCAAAGATTATTCTACGAACAATCATTTGGCAAGAGAGAATGCTATTTATTAAATACTTTTAAACATTTTTAAAGTGTTATTCCACACTTAGGAAAATTGAAAAAGACATTTAAAGAAAACGTATAAAAATTTGAACGCAGCGGGATTCCTAAGCGCAATTTCTCTCTATAGAGAAAATCTCTCTACAGAGATGCTAACAACATAAATAAGTTGTATTAAAGCGTATAAGAATTTCGACGCAGCGGCTAGTAGAACGCATGGCTCAGTGGTGAGAGCGCCTGAACGGTATTCAGGAGGCGCGGGTTCGAATCCCGCTGCGTTCAAATTTTTATACGTTTTCTTTAAATGTCTTTTTCAATTTTCCTAAGTGTGGAATAACACTTTAAAAATGTTTAAAAGATATAATCTATTTATTCATCAAATTTGATTTTTAATAATTTTTACTTAAAATTGTTTTTATTATGCAAATATTGCACACTAAAATTTTTATAAGGAAGGAAGAGTGCAGAAAGTCAATGTTTTTCATAATTATGCTTTACAAATACATTAAAATAATTAAATAAATATTAAATTTTCGTATACACATGTTTGACGAACCCGACCTACTATCGATAAATCTGGCCAGAGTAGTCGTAAAAACATAATAAATGGATGAATCTTAAAAGTATGGCTAATCATAATACTGGATGGGTAATCAGAGAAAAACTAGCGACTGAATGACACTCGGCTCTCAATATTTTGTTCGAAATCGGGACATTGCGTGTTGCCTGGCGGAACTCGCCGCGTCTTCGGGCTTGATGCATGTTCTTAACGTCTTTATAAAATAATTATTTATTGCCTATCTTATTATTTCAGGTGCTAATAAATTTGAACACAGGAGGGTGTGGCTCAAAAGGTGCAATATCGCCGGAATGTTTATTTCTTGTCATATGGAAAGTGGTGCCGCGTTTTCGTGGATATCAACAGCAAGACGCCCATGAGTTCTTACGGTATATGTTAGACAGGTATGTCATTTTTTTTTATTAATTATATAAGTAGAAAAGTTTTAAATATTTCTGCATGCCTAAATTCCATTTAGGTGTGTTGATTGTCAATTGATTGATGATTGATCAACATGTCCATTTGCAAGTCTTTTAAATACATATAAATTTACAAGACTTATTGATGGCTATCATAGGTTTTAATCTTTTTAGGCTATTAAAATGATCATTTGAATTAAATTCATTTTTCAACCAGTGTAGAATTTTGATGGGGCTCCAGCTATCATAAAGGTATTATTGTATGGGGCAAAACCCACTTAGAAGCTAATATCCCACTTTCTTACATTACTGAAGATGTCACAATATAATATAATATATATGTCGTGGTCAGATCGTAGAATTGACAATTTCATGATCTCGTTGACGATATCATGAAATGGTCGCAGTTCATGAAATGAGCAAACTGAATTTGACGATATCGTTGATTCGTCAACGTTTAACGATTTCGTCGTCGACGTTTGGTCATATCGTAAAATAAGGTGTCTTTATAATATATTTAACATAAATTCAGAATATGTGCGTAATACGAACTTATTATATATAATGGCGATTTTTTTAGCGCAAAACACTTTCAATCTTGTGAGAATCAATTAAATAAAAAGGTTTAACCTAACCTAACCTAAAAATTCTTTTACGTAATTATTTTTATTTTGTGTGAATATATTTAAAACCTATCAAGATAGGTTAGGTTAAACTTTTTATATTTAACAGATTCTTTAGTATTTAAAAGTAGTTTTTATTATATATTTCTTAAAGTTATTATTACAGTATCACAAATACAAAACAACTTAAAATCAAAATTATAATGATTTTCAATAAAATAAAAAGATAATATTTTTTAGGAATATAATTTTTACTTATTATAAACGGATAGTTAATTCTGCTTTTAATAAAAAAATATTTAAAACTAAAGTTTTAGCTTTATTACGAACAGCTGATATACGAAAAAGCGCTTCTAGCGCCTCTATCGGTTGTTAAAGTAATTATAATTGACGATTTGGTCAAACAAGATCGACAATTTCATGAAGTAGCCACGCGTTTAGTTGACCATATCGTTAAACGTTAGGGTGTCATTGATTTCGTCAAACGACATCATGATCTGGCCAAACGATAATTGGTCATTTCATGAACTGCGACGATTTCATGATATAGTCAACGATTTCATGAAATCGTCAATTAAACGATATGGCCACGACATATATATCACGAGGAGTAAATAACATGAAGGCTTTACTTTCGCCATATATGTATAAATCTTATGTTATCTTAAATACAACTGGTTCACAATTGGAAGTGGTATGGAACAGATTGTCTTAACACTAGGTTCCCCCTGCTTACCCTGCTGTGTGCAAAAAAAAACTGGTGCAAATAATGTTGTTCTTTAAGGTTACATACGGAGTTGCTGCAGCTTCTGCCGCCGGACCGCGCAGAGGGCGCGTTCGTGCCGCGCGCGCCCTCCTCCATAGTCACCGCCGTGTTCGGGGGCACCTTACAGAGCGAAGTATGTTTATACTACGTTTTTTTATAAATAATTTGTGATATTAGTTTATATAATTAATTTATGTAATTAATAAGTGCCATAATTGAGGCCGCCGTGGCGCAATGAGACAACTAAGTTCAAATATACGTATTTTTATATATATATTGTATAATATTGATATATGTAATTAACAAGTGCCGTAATTGAGCTGTTTATGGCGTAGCATCTGAATGCAAGCGATGGTTGTGGGTCCGATTCCCATTCGTGGAATTGTTATATTTAAATTACTTCACTCTAGTATTTTAGACAAAGCGTTGTGTTCCGCCATTCAACTCGCAAATTGTCCCGATTTCGGACGGAAAGTGGAAGACAGAGTGTCGTGATACTTGACCTTATCTTGGACTACCCTGCTAACCAAAAAAAAGCGTAAAGCGGCTAAGCTATTATAGTAATTATGTTCACTACATTGCATAAATAATAATACTCTTGAACTTGACTCGCTACATGTGTTTTTTTGGCTTATTGATTACGGAAATTGATGTTAGCCACTCATTGCGCAGAGGCACACAGTGTGACTGTAAAGCGACTGGTAGTGGGTTCGATTCCCATTAGAACAGTGGAATATTTAATATTTCCATTTTCTTCGCTCCGGTGTCGAGGCAAAGAGCGGCGTTTAGTTCCGCCAATGCCTCCATAATCCGGCGGTGCGTTGGAAACGGAGTGTCTTGACACTAAGTTCCCTCTGTCTACCCTTCTGTGTACAGAATACAGCGTGACAGCATTTTTCCAAATAAAAAAGAAACTATTTTTTATTTTTTTTAAATGCATTATTGTACTGGTGTATTTTTAAATAATTTAAATATTAAAAATACATTTATATAAATTAACGGTATTTGTTTGAACTAATTGCTTGTAGACAATTATGTTAAAATCAAATTTTAACCAATACTTTTGAAGTCATAGGGACTTATATTTATTTTTTGCCACTTTTCACACTCATTTTTACTATTACTTTCAGGTGCGTTGCCTCGCCTGTGGTGCGGAAAGTAAGAAGTTCGATCCTTTCCTAGACCTGTCTCTGGAGCTGCCTGAAACGGGGCGACATGATGCGCCCGTCTCCCTATCGGATTGCTTGTCTAGCTTTGTACAGGTATTTACTATTTATATTATATAAGAATTATAATTTAGTGTAACTGGTTGTGGGTTTATTTGATAAGATTAATTTTCGCCCCTCTGCTCTGTTAAGTGCCTTTCTGATAATAGCCCATCATGGCACAGTTGGACAGCATCTGAATAATGTGATGGTTGTGGGTTCGATCACTACTCAGGGTGATATTCAAATGTATATTCGTTCTGATTCTTAATGTAAATTTCTCAATTACGTGCGGAAAGTGTAGAATGACATTAGACTCTTTCTGACTACTCTAGTATGCGAGAAAAGCGTAAAGCCGCTCTGGCTAGACAAAACACGGGGCTAAGTACCACACAATTGAACACGCAATGTCCGGAATTCGACAGGATAAAAAAATAATTATGCAAACGGGATTCATACACGCGCCTCTTGGAAACGTTTCAAGCGTTCTAGCGACCGCTAAGTCTCGCGTTCTACATTCCGTGATGTCGAAATTTTTATACATTCATTGTAATTTATTTTTCCTGTTAACCTCTGTAGAGAGATTTTTGCGAATTTTTGCTACTCAAAAATTATTTTTAGAAACAATAGTTTGGCAAAAGGGAACATGCTTTTTGTTATTATATCTTGAACTTTGAACTACTGTTGATATTTAGATAGTAAATGTCAATATTTTGATCTCCTCTGTATACTATCTTCTATCTCTGTATTCTTGTTTGATTAAATTGAACAATAAGCATTATTGTCATTTAGTTATAAGAAATGAACATGTGTGTAGTTCTTTAGTAATAATGTTAGCAACTATACTTTCTTTATTTACCTGCAGGGAGGGCTTAATGTCTCAAATGAACTCAATATTTTTTCTTTTCTATTAATAACTAAAACATATCTAAATAAAAAAATGATTGAAAAGTTAAAAAATATGTGAATACACAATATTTTCGTAAAAATGATTAAAAAGATAAACATATATAATTAACATAATTTTTTAAATATAATTTATATACAAAAAAATATTTCCAGATAGAAGAATTAGCGGATACGGAGCGTTATTTCTGCAGCTCGTGCAAGTGCAAGCAGAAGTCTACCAAACAGTTTTGGATTAGACGACTGCCTAATGTGCTGTGTTTGCATTTAAAGAGGTTTCGGTGGCATAATTATTTTAGGTGAGATATTCTTTTTGTTTTTTTTGTTATTTTTTATATTATATTATTTGGTACTTATATGGCACATATGTTTTAAACTAGTGGCTCGTTAGCGGTTTCCTCTGTGTAAATTGAAGTTAAAGCCAATTTTAAAGTTATTTTATATTTATAGCACATATTTAAATTTAAAATTTATTTTTTATTTATAAACTACAATATAATGTTTTCATTGAAATTTAACTTTTAAAAAATGACTTTTTACGTACTTTCTTAAAAAAAAATGCTAAAATGTCATTAGTATACGAATGTCAATTTCACCAAATTTCAAAATGATATAATAACTTTGTCGGGAAAGCGAGCAATTATAAAAGCACAAGTCCTCGGTTCGAATTCAGATGTTCGTCTATTCGAACTGAGAGTTTTTTATATTTAGGTATATCTGATATTTAGTTTTAAATGAAAAAAAGCTAATTATTAACATTGAATTCTCTATATCCTAATAATAATAACTAGGACAAAAGTGGACACGAGTATATCGTTCCCGCTCCGCTCGCTGGACATGTCGCGCTTCGTGCTCGCCAACGTGCCCGACACGCGCCGCTCGGGCCGCGGCAGCTTCTTGTACGACCTCGCCGCTGTTATAGTGCACCATGGATCTGGGTATGTCTTTTTTTTTACCTTCAAGCTGTATCCCGCACACCCGCACAGCAGGGTAGGCAGAGGGAACCTAGTGTTAAGGCACTCCGTTCCCCATTTTCCGCCGAATCCGGAGGCATTGCGTGTTAAGTGGCGGAACTTAACTCCGCTTTACCTCGACACCAGAGCGAAGAAAATAGAAATTATTAAATATTACCACTCCTTGAGTGGGAATCAAACCCACAACCAGTTGTTTACCGTCACACGCTTGTGCCACTGGGCCACGACTGGCCACGATGGGGTATGGGATGGGTATGTATTATTATAATAAATATTAAGTTATCTTTTTTAGGGGCCAGTCGTGGCGCAGTGGCACAAACGTGTGGCTGTAAAACAACTGGTTGTGTGTTCGATTCTCACATGAGAAGTGGAAATATTTAATATTTATATTTTCTTCGCTCCGGCGTCCGGCAAAGCGCAGACAGCTTTTCAGAATTTGTTTATGATATTTAAGAGTTAATAAAATCATATAAACACGGCACTCTCAGATACATTGCATCGTTTATTTGGGGGGAAAAACTATATTTACCTCATCTTTATGCTAAATACATATACATACACTATTGCATACATTTGCCTCAACAATTATTTCTTACATACTTCTTTCTATATATATTTATTCAGTTAACTTTACAATGATTTCAGATTTTTAAGGTTTCTTAGATGTTGGGAGGAAACAGAAAATTTTATTTCAGAATTCATTCTAATTTATTATGTATTTTGTTACTTTGTTGTTATGCTTATACCATATCAGATTGGAGAAATAAAAATAATTTAAAAATACCCTCTACCACCTGATAGTAAATCCTACTACGGCTAAAACAACTAAACTATCATATGATTCACAACAAATAACCTATTGTATATATCTCAGTGCGGGTTCCGGGCACTACACGGCGTTCGCGATCAACGAGGAGCAGTGGTTCCACTTCAACGACCAGACAGTGCGCGCCGCCGACGCCGCCGCCGTCGCCGCCTGCAAGCCCTACATACTGTTCTACATACGACGCGAGTTCACTCTGCCCACCTCCTCGTGACCGCCCACCGAACACCGGAAACCGGTATCGGTCACCGGTATCAGGCACCGGTATCAGTCACCGGAAACCGGTATCGGACACCGGATATCGAACACCCGTAACGGTTGCTGTATACCGAACACCGAATACCGAACACCGGTATCGGACACCGGTTACTGGTCACCGGATACCGGCCATCGGTTACTCTATGGCTACGGTTGAATATTAATTAATGCCTTTTGAAATCATTTTAACTTCATTTTGTTTTGGTTATAGTGAATTTTTAATGGCTGTAATATGATATTTTTTAAGAACTATGTAAGTCGTACTTAGACTTGTCTGTCTGTTTGTTTGTCTGTATATGTACACTGTTGCTATGAAGTGAAAATCTGATATTGAAAAACGTTTTTGATCTATTAGCTAACTTTAACTATGAATTAAATTAGACAATGTATAGGAAATTCTACATTATTTTTACATTTTAAATCGAGTGTTTTTAAACTTTACTTTTTTATTATTTTTGCTGTAATGTTACATTAGTCAGTCTTACGTTTACTATGAACTGAATACTGACACTAAAAAGTGAAATCTCGTAAATGAATTGTTTATTTGCAAATATAACTTATGATTCAAAATAATAAAAAAAATGAAATTCATAACTGTCACTGACTGACTTTATAACGATATCGTTAAAAATTAAATTTTGCCCTTTTTGTTCAGTGGGACAGTGTCTGACTCTAAAAGCGATTTAATTGTGATATCCAAAATATTTCTTTTCTTTTCTTTGGTACTTAAGACAAAGCGCGTTATATTCCGCTATTCAAGACATGATATTTCGAAGTCGGCAGAAAGTGTAGAATGGATTCTTGACTTGAGCTAAATATTATATAACATTACGATAGATAAAGAAAATGTATCATCAAGCAATAAGTAAAAAAATGATTTTTAAATATAAATATGAAAAAAAAATGGTTATGGAAAGCTAGAAAGTGTGATTTTTTCTCACAGCTAACATGTAAAGAATAAATCTATTTCATTAAAATTATGTTCTGGTTGTATACCGCCATTTTGTGATTACTTACTGCCATTTTGTGATTTATTTTTAGGCAAGTTTAAAAAAAATCATTAAATACAGGTCCACAATCATAAGTAATTTTGATATCTTTTATTATTTATTAAACAAGTAATATTTAAACTGTCATAGCAACAGATTAATTTAGTGCGGTGAAAATGTTCTCAAAAGTCATGGCAAGATAAGTGTCCTAAGTAGACAGGTATAAGTGCAAAAATAACTACAGGAGAACGAATGGAAGTTTTTAACATTTTTAAAGTGTTCTTCACACACTTAGTAAATTGGAAAAGACATTTTTAGAAAACGTATAAAAAATTGAACACAGCTTAGCGATCAGAACGCTTGGACGGTTTCCAAGAGACGTGGGTTCGAATTCTGCTTCGTTCAAATTTTTATATGTTTTCAAAGAATGGATGGATGTGTAAAGGGAATTATTGAAATTTCGATATACATACATATATGTTAACTTAAGCATTCAGAAATTTGAAATAAAATTACTATAGTAAATATGTTTAGACTGCTCTCCTGTTAAGTTGTGTTTTTGTACTTGTACTATTCTACATCGAACATGTCACAATATAAGAACGACTTTTTCTATATATATAAAACAATGAAATTTCACCCAATCATGGATTTTTTTTATAAAAAAATTAAGTAGATAAAATCCTTTTTGTCTATATCTAACTATATATGTATGGATATATGTTTTATATTATCTCCTTAAGTTAGAAAAGGACAGACATATTGTATTACTGTCATATAATTTTAAAATGTTCACAATATGAAAAACAAAATTATTAAAATTTGTTTTTGCTACATCTGTCTTTTTCAATTAGAAAGAGATAGCAATAACTATAATGTCGTTTCTTTTTTAAAGGAGTTTCGAATTTACGCTAGTAGTTACGGCATTAAAGTAATACAAACAGTATTGGGCTTACTTTTTAGTCGTTTTGGCCAGTATATTAGATATGTATGGGGAATCTGCGTTCATTCAATATATACGTTGCTCTTGAAACTTAGTATTGATTCATATTATTACTGACGAGAGTGTTACGAAACGTGTGATCTGATAAGACGAACGGCAATTGAAAAGGAGATTTCATGTTAGTGGATATACTAAACAGTTACTGTAAACGCAAGAGTGCGGGGTGTGAGTACACATTTTTTTCTCTTTCTCTCATAGCCGTTACGATGTTACGGTTATCTAAGACATGGTGCAGTTTTATTGTCTGTATCACACATATATTAATAAACACAGATGAAGTTAAACAATTTTTACTTCAGTCACGTAGCTCAAAGCTTTTTTTTTAAATCGTACCCAAATTTTACTTAAAAATTGCAATTCCAAACTTAAATTCTAATATCATTTTAGAAAATCGTAATATTGAATGACGCAGCCTAAACATTTTGGCGTTTGTATGTAACCATGTTAAATGAAATTAAAATTAATTAATAAAAGTTAAACAAGTATCGATATAAAGGTTGTTTCTAACTTAATAGTTACTTTAACATTATATTATGAATAATGAACGAACAAGTGTAATAAAGTTATGATTTCTGCACAGAGCAGGTCTCTATCATAACGGATCTCATAAAGTAAGAAAACATCGACAGCGAAGCAAATTATATATATACAGGAAAAAAACAAGCATTTTTATACATTATTTATTTATTTTGTACTATCCATCAATAGTTATTGGGATTTGTGACGTTTCTGACAGCTTGGACTATTATATACAGTCCTTATGCTTAGTTAAAAGCAGGGCTTTCTTAGGACATATAGGGGCCCTAGAGCTTTTGAATTAAGGGCCTAATTGACTAAAAAAAATAAAAAATGCTTTGTCACAAGCTGTTCGGGGCCCTATAATATCGAGGGGCTTTGACAAGGGCCCCGATAATTTAAAGTACCTTAGATTAGGGCCCCATATGTCTTTACACAGACGGAACTGTTCAAAAGGAATATGTACTAATATATGCTAAGAAATATCTTCAATAAGAGATTATTACATTCCTGATGTTTTTTTTTTCCACCACCACGCCATTTTAACGGCTCGTGTTGCAATGTGATAGATAAATGTGTGTAAATAGATACTTTTTTCGATGGTTTTGTGTCGTGACGTCTCTTTTGCAAGTACCTAATGTTCAACAACAGGTTTATTTTTTAAGTACTTCAATTACTGGAAGTTAAGTGATTGAATTTAATAAATTCGCCAATATAATGTTGTTTGTTTTATTTATTATACCTTGTATTCTTGTATTTGTTTTAATTTTTAGATTGTCGTTTTGGTCATTTATATTATAAATGTTTTCGTTGATAATATAAAAGAATAGTTTTTAGAATAATATAAGTTCTTAATTTTAATTTAAAATGTTATATCATTTTTAATATAGAATTGAACAGTTGCAATATATTAATATATGAGGGGTATAAAAGCAAAAACGCTTCAGTCCAAAAATGCATTTTTTTAACTGAGTATACGAAATTTTAGAGCTCACAAAGGGCTATATGATGAGAGGCAACCTGATATTCCACCCCGATCCTATAAAAAAGCACTTAGAAAATAACGTTTAGATGCAAAACAGCTTCGATCCAAAAAATGTTACGAGCAAATACGCCACAGTCACAATCAACCAATCAAAAGTCGTAATTTCAAAATATCTAAGATGGCGAATATATCATTTTTCATAGTAAGTCGATTGTGGATAGAGGCTGTTAGCTGTCATAATATGAATATTAACGTGCAAACACGCTTTAGTCCAACGTTTAAATGCAAAGACACCTAAGTCCTACAGTATTTCTCAATTTTTGTATGGTTATTGTAAAGTTATTTTATTTTAATTAATGTTATATTAATAACGTATTCCAATAAAAGAACCAACATATAATTCGGGTAGAAATATTGATTAATTACGACACAGGAGAAATTTGCAGTTTACTCGATTTAGGTATTTTGTGACTGAAGCGGATTTGCTTTTATACCCCTCACATTATCTCTTATACTTTATCTGAAAATATTTTGTGCTTGATTTATTGAAATATTTTATTAATTGTATATTCCGTTAGTTTAGTAACATGCGTTAGTAATTAAATTAAAGCATTTAACGTCTACGACGCTGAGCAATGGTAGTGGTCTTACTTTGTGGCTGAAGATAACGAATGGGAAAATTGGAAAATTAGTCTTAAGTTCGCTATGTTTTGTATTTATTTAAAGGTATGTTTTATGTTTTTTTTATGGAATAAGGAGGCAAACGAGCAGAAGGACCACCTGATGGTAAGTGTTTACCTTCGCCCATAGACATCCACAACATTAGAATTGTGGATGCGTTGCCAGCCTTGGGGATGTAAGAAGGAAAGAGAAAGGATGGGATTGGTGGGAATAGGGAGAGAGTCGGGATACATGCCATCGAATCGGAGCATATAATCAGATGTTAGGCGGCTCGTCTTTAACATGATAGTGGTCGCGAGCCAGTCGGAGAACGAATCTCCTACCACCAAGCTACTGGGGTACCCGCCTTTTACGGGACGCTACCTAACTGCGAAGGCGAAATTGTATGCTTAACCCGTCCCCCCCACGGGGGAAAATATTTAATAATAAAATGTTTAAAAACATATTATTTTTTTATGTAAAAAGCTGTTCTTTTTCTATTATTTTTTTTAGCTTCGCGCTGTATCCCGCACATAGCAGGGTAGGCAGTGTTAAGACACTTCGTTCCTCAGTTTCCGCCGAATTCAGGGACTGAGTAAACTTAACGCCGCGTTTTGCCACGATACCAGAGCGAAGAAAATGGAAATAATAAATATTTCCACTCCTCAAGTGGGACTCGAACCCAAACCAGTTGCTTTACAGTCACACTTTGTGACTCTGCTTCTGTGAAACGACTGACCCCATATAATAAATAGAAATTGTGAAAATCAAATAAAGTGATATAATTTAATACATTTACTTTATTACTTTTATTTCTTTATACACAGTAATAGCTAAATATTATTTACAACATCGGATAAACGTCAATATACGTTTGAAACACGACTTATTTTCCTGATCGGAATCAACTACGAAAGAAAAACGTAAAGGCGGTACGCAATTTGTCGAGCACCGATCTGTGGGTAGAGGCTTACTTTTTGTTAATAAATTATTGGTTTTAATGTCTTCCTTAAATGAACCATCGTCTTGTGTAGCTGTTGTATTTATATCACAATCATATATTTCGATGATTTCATCACTTATTTTACTATTCTCATTGCTTTTACAACTGTCGTTATTATTTTCTGTCAGATTACTATTTATTTTTGTACTCTGTGAAGATAAAGGACTTATTTTTATCTGTGGTTCTTTTGAATCATTTATATTTGCAGCGCCAATGTCATTTAAAAAAGTTTCATTTGCTATTGTATCTATTTGCTTTAGTGATTTACAGATTTCTGTCCTTATTAAATTAGTTGGTTTAAAATATTGCTCTTGTAAAACTTCATTTTCTTGAATTTTCTTGAGTTTTATCCTTCTATTTTCTCGTTCCAGTAAAGTACTCAACTTGTTACCTTGCCTAACATTTTTAGTATTTATTTCGACATCTTCTTCATCATTAAACCAATTATTTACTGATTTTTGAAGTAAGGTACTGGTTATATTATTTCCTTCAATATTTAGGGGGGATTTATTAGGTTCAAATACTTCAGTTACTGTCGGTAGCGTTGGTGAAGATGGTAAATTCAATCGCGGTATATAAGTGGGGATAGGTGTAGCTAATCTATGAATAATATTTTTAGAAGCCGGTTCTTCCTCGTCTGTAGAACTAGAGTAACTCTCTTGGCTTGAAATACCATAAGTTCTATTATTTTGAAACAAATAATGCATATCTTTCTGACAATGATTCCAATCTGATTGTATATTTGGTTTTTTAGTTACACCGTAAGCTTTATGACTATCGTAAGACTCATCGCTGTTCCAGCATTCATCACTCGATGTATCATTAAATCGAGTCACCTTTAATTCATCTGGTGTTTCAGATGAACTATCAGAATTAAAGGTGAAAAATTGATTAGTAAGAGGAGTAGGAATAGACTTGCCTATGTCATTACAGTTTATACCATAGAACTCTGTACAAGCTTGATTAAAAGCAGTCTTATTATTTCTGCATCTTTCAAAACATCGTTTTTGTTCTTGTCTCACATATTTTACATCTTCCGGAGTCCTACTTGGCGTATAATTATTTTTAGTAGTATCATAAATATGGTTAGTTGTATTTTGATTGTCAGAATCATGCTCTTCTACATCCAGTTCATCATTAGAAGTTATTTCTATAATTTCAACGCCAGTATGAGCTATTTCGTTATTATATAATGTCATCGGATTGCAAAAGAAGGTTGGATAAACAATGTTGCGGTTTATATCTGCAACATAAAAAAAATACAAGAAAATTAGAATTTTAAGTAATAAATGAATTATAATGTCTAATTAAAAACAGACTGGAAATTAACAAGGAATAATTATCAGATTTTCTATTTTGATCCTTTCTTAATTCAACCAAGCTTGTAATAGATATTTGATGGAACTAAATATCGTACTTTCTTTTCCCTTATATTACTAATGTGGAGTTTGTTTATCCTGGCCTTCTTAGCGGCCAAAACTGTTTTATATAAATTATACAAGGGGCCAGTCGTGGCTCAGTGGCACAAGCGTGTGACTGTAAACGACTGGTTGTGTGTTCGATTCCCATTCGAGGAGTGGAAATATTTAATATTTCCATTTTCTTCGCTCTGGTATCGAGGCAAAGCGTGGCGTTAAGTTCCGCCACTTAACACGCAATGCCTTCGAATTTGGCGGAAAGTGGGGAACGGAATGTCTTAACACTAGGTTCCCTCTGCCTACCCTGCTGTGTGCGGGATACAGCGTGAAGCTTTACAAGTGTGTAAGAGTATAAGGTACTCACGATTAAAGAAATTGTTGTTTTGATGCTTGTGGTTACTAAATATATTTGAACTTTTCATGTTACAAGAGTTTACGAGGTAAATTAACAATTATTTTTTATTAAGACGAAAATAGTATCTAATAAATAAATGATTAACGATTAGTTGTCTTTTAAAGTTTTTCACAGATGTACCTATATTTACATACCTACATTATTTTAATCACAATTTCAAATCACATAACATGTCATTTCCGACACTACAACAAAATAAATATGTAACATAGACCTCCTTAGTAATTTAATAATATTTTTCTTTGATTTTCAGACAATTAATTATCTGAAAAAGTATACCTATTATAATTTCAATAAAATTATTGAAATTTACCCAAAATTTCAAGGCTATATGGTTTCGATCAACGGAAATTTCTATTAAAATATGGGATTAAATACACGTTTAAGCAAAATTTTTATTCGTCGTCGTCTTTACCTTCAACTACATCAACGAACCTAAAATATATACCTGGGGCCACTCGTGGCGCAGGGGCACAAAGTGTGACTATAAACACGACAGGTTTTTTTGATTGGGTTTAATTCCCACTTGAGGAGGTAAAATATTTAATATTTCATTATCTTCGTTTCAATATTGAGGCAAAACGCAATGTTAAGTCCTGTCAGAATTCGATGGAAACTGGGGGGGGGGGACTCTCCGTACCCACAACCAGTCGTTTACAGTCACACGCTTGTGCCACTGGGCAACGACTGGCCACTGACATATTTTACATATATGTAGTTATGATTAGAATCTATATATTATAGAGATTACTACACTACGTAGTGGGGCAGTGTCTGATTGTATTCGCGTTTGGTTGTAGGTTCGAGTCTCACTAAACGGAATGATCATAATTTAATTATATCCATTTTCCCCGCTCTTGTCAACCAGACGAAGCGCGACGCTGAGTTCCGCCACTCAATACATAATGTCCTGAATATACGGAAAGCGTAGAGCGTAGTATCTTGACATTAGACACTTTCTGGCTACTTTGCTACGAGAGAAAAGCGTGAAGTTGAATAAAAAAACATTACGTAAGGAGACTTACGTTTGACGCTGTCATGATATTTCATTTTTTTTTAGAAGTCTTATTACTTGTGAAAAGAACTAAATTGATCTAGTTGTGAAATTATGTCTATAGAGTATAAAGTAATGTTAATTACAAATTAAAAGAAAAGAAGACCTTTTGGTGACAAAAGCTTTACAAGGTAAAGTTAATTTTGAACATTTATTACAAAATTATTAATTTAATTTGCCATTACGACACTATTTTACAACAATCTGTTATAATTTCAATTGAAGTGACAATTCTATTCATCGATTACACTAGTACCAAAATAAATCTAAGCACACACCCACGTACCTACATACATATAACAAAATGAACATAGAAAAATCCCAAAAAAGTAATATTAAAATGACGGTTCAAAAAATATTTTCCAACAAGGTCTGATAAAAGGGCAATTAGGTTGTCGCTAAAAGCCGGCGTGTTGGATAGCTGCGAGTAGAATGTTAGCGAAACAAAGTGTAAATGAATTGATTGCGCCAATTCTCTCACAAAGGGAGGTGAAATTGCATTAAAAGCTCCGCGGCGCGGGCCATTTGCCAAAGCACTTACTCCATTAGAGACGTCCGAATAACGTTACCTAGTGGTGGGAAATATTCCCTTGTGCATGGCACCTACATAGTTTTGCAAATTAGGTCGCCAACTTTGTTATAGGTAACTCTATTTGGCACTGAGATGATATTATGCTGGGCTGGGTGAGGGGCGGATTTATTATTTTTTTATTTATTTAACTGAGTAAAAGATGTCGTGGTGTAATGGGAAACCGTTTGTAAAGCGATGGTTGTAGGTTTGATTTCCCACTCGGGGACGATTATATTAAAATTTTCTTTTCTTCTCGATTTTTCTTTCTTATCTTGATACTATGTTGACTTGGTCTTGGACTACCCCGCTATGCACGAAAATGCGTGAAGTTGCATATAATGTTTTTTAACATTTTAAGATGTTATTCACACACTTAGGAAATTGAAAAGGTCATTTTTAGAAAACATATAAAAATTATGAAGATTAGCTTACCAAAATATATCTGGAAATTTATCAACCTACTAAGATTTTTTTTAAATACATGACAGTAATGCATGACGATAGATAGGATTTCGTGTTGCTTTTTGCAGTATCCTTTTTTTATTTTTAAATTCTTTATGTTAAAATTAATAGCAACTTCACCCGTTTTTCCGTATAGAGAGAAGCAAAAATCAAATATTTATTGACAATTCATCTACCTCGAAAGTATCCTAAATACTTATCACAAATAACCCACAACTTACCAAACATACAAAGTGAACACAAAAAAAGTATCTTCTAAAACCTAGTAGTATGATTTGTTAGACGCATTTTAACGTTTTGAAGCGGCAAGCGACAAAGCTTAATTAATTGGATTGTGCGCCTGAGTGCCACTCGTCGCTAATTCGCAAATTAGCCGCCGACAAAGCGGGCCTTCATTCGTGTCATACAGTTACCTCTCTCTATTTCATCTAATTCCGGCCGTGTCGTGATAATTTTCAATCACGCTTCAAATTTCACCAAATTGCTGAATAATTATTAATTAAAGTTTGTTATTAGTTTAATAAAGGTATGAGCAAGTGTTAATTTACGTTAAGTGAATTAGGTGATAGTAGAATTTAATGTGGTTTTAATGTGGTTAGGATATATGGTCTATTATATTTTTAATATAAATATATGTAATGGATCTTTCTAGCCTTCGTGGCGTAGTGAGACAGAGTCTAACTGTAAACGTGATGGTTGTAAAGTCGATTCAAATTCGAGAGATGATTATACAACATTTTCATTTCCCAGCTATAATACTTAAGACAGCGCGGCTTAGAGTTTCACCACTTAACACGCAATAACTTAATCTCAGGTGAAAAATGGAAAACGGACTGTCTTGACCCTAGGTTCTTTCTGGCCCTGCTATGGAGGACAACTCGTGAAGCTGAAGAAAAAGAAATTTTAAACTAAATTATAAATTAATACTTTTACGATACTATAAAAGAATCTAATTTTACATAAAATGTTAAAGTTTTTTTAAATATAGTTACTCATAACTAACAGAACTATAAAAGTGTTGCTGATCTAAACCAATTTTAATTACAAATAATAACTCTCAACATTTTACCAACACAGCAATTACGCATAAATTAAACTAAAACGAAAACCTTACAAATATTAACAAAAATATTTGCGTTTCACACAAACCTCCATTACAAACACTAAAAAGCATTACTACATACATAATTACAATAGGCTTTTGTCTATCAAAATATTTTTAATTGGTTTTAGCTTCGGAAAATATTTTAGTATGTTATTACGGTTTCGAAGGTGTGTATTTGCCTAATGGATAAAGATAAAAGCGGGCGCTATCGGGCGATCGCAGTGTAATTAGAGGGTGAAGCCGCCTGCCTCTTCCTTAACATGCCACTTAAAGCTACACCACATGTCTTATTATGTAAAGAATTGCGCCAGCCAATGGAAACATGTTTGCATGGTGTGATCGATTTATATACCTACTCGTACATAGCTTTTTATATGTGCTGGTGAAATTGTTATTAAAAATGTTTTTACGAAGAAATATTAAGTTTTTAAATGAAATACTTTTTATATAAACATAATATACTACATAATATATTTTATTTGTGGCGGGAAGCAAATGAACCGAAACTATAAAAGAAGCAGAACTAATCGAACCACATTATTTACAGTTCAATATGATAATTGAGGAGGCCAGTCGTCGACTGGTTGCGGGATCGATTGGAAATATTTAATATTTCCATTTTCTTAGCTTTAGTGTCGATGCAAAGTGCGGCGTTAAGTTCAGCCACTTAACACGCAATGCCTCCAGAATTCGGCTTAAAGGACGGAACGGAGTGTCTTAACACTAGGTTCCCTCTGCCTACCCTGCTGTGTGCGGAATATAGAGTGAAGCTAAAAAAAAATTGTATAATGGGATATAGCGTGGAACTAAAAAAATACGATGAATAAATGTATTAAAAAATAAGCCATTTACGCTTTTCCCTCATAGCGCGGTAATCAGAGAGAACCTAGTGTTAAGACACTGCATTTTCCACTTCAAGAAAATTATACATAACTTATTAAGTGGCGGAACTCAATGCCATACTTTTTTTTAGGTACCAGAAGGAACAAATGAAAATAATATAACATCATTCCCCCGAATGGGAATCGAATCCACAACGAAATGACGATATTCGTGTATAAAATTAATTTTATTTGTATATTAAACAATGTGTAAAATACAACGCTCCCCGTACCTAAGTGCGGTGCTTTTAGTGAAATTGCCCTATAAATATTCAGAAAGGAATAAAAAAATAATAATAACACGCTATCGTGCGACGCTAATTGCAAATTACTAGTGCATTAATGCTTTGCTCAAGAATTGCCTAACAGCGCAGACTTCAGTCGTTATAATTATGTTTAAAATTATTTACTTTATTTATTTTATATTTTATAAATACTCTTTGGTAAAAGAGATTTGGTTTTTTATTTGTAGTAAAATATAAAATATAATATTTTTGTAAAATCTGAAAGACAAAAGAAATTAGATACTATAAAATTGTCAAAATGCTTTTGTAAAATAATTTCTGTAGCTAAAATTGTTTATTATTATATTCTTAATGCAACTACTTACCGATGATTAAAAAAAAAAGTTAAATATATGTTTTTTATCTGTAACAACTAATGCATATACGGAAAATTAAAAAAAGCTCAGTATAACTGTTTTTTCCTCCTTTGTGGGAACCAGCAACATACCACGTCACTAATTACTTACACACCTTCGAAACTGTAATAACATACTACAATATTTTCCGAAGCCTGCTTGGCTATTTTCGGAAAATTTGTAAAAAAGTTTTATAAATATTAAATACTAGAGACTGGCTTCGGCTTCGCCTGCATGAATTACACAATTACAGCTGCGTCGTCATCACCATTTTCGGTTTAAAAATATTCATCTCAAATTTTATCGAAATCGGGCCTTTAAAATAGCCGTGAAAGCGTAACAGATAGATAGACAGACAGATTTTCACATTTATAGGTAATATTAGTATGGATTTCTTGAATAGGCGTCGGAGTCACGTGTCTATTTTATTTGTCTCACAAATTCAATACAGTCTTAGTTCTGCGTATCTTGCGTGTAAACGCTTATAATTAATAACATAAAAGCTTAGTGGCATTTTATTAATGTCTTTATAGAATACATTATTTATTTTTAGTGTAAAAAATATAGCAAATTATAAACATATTAATATGAATTGCAATATTATGTTAGTTTAAGAGTATATACTTACTTACAATGAGTATATTATAGTATAGTAAAAAAAAATACTTTACAATACGATACAAACGTATTTCAGGTTTCTATTAAAATTTTTGGTTAACTTTAATTTAATCAAAAAATATAAATATGAAAATCTAAGTCAAGTTTAATATTAAGAATATCAATTAAACTTACACATAATTAAGATATAAATGGGAGTTCTGTGAATAATGCTGAAATCTTTTTCTAAGTGCATAAGACATTCTAAAATAAAGTAAAAACTATACGGGCCAGTCGAGAAGCAGTTACAAGCGTGTGACTGCAAACGACTGGTTGAGGGTTCGATTCCCACTCGAGGAGTGATAATTTCACTTTCTTAATTTCACTTAATATTTGATATTTTCACTTTCTTCGCTCTGGTGTCAAGGCAAAGCGCGGCGATAAGTTCCGCCGCTTAAAACGCAATGCTTCCGAATTCGGCGGAAAGTGGGGAACGGAGTGTCTTAACACTGTGAATCCTCTGCCCTGCTGTGTGCGGGATACAGCGTGAAGCTAAAAAAAACGATATTAAACTTGTTAGTCATTGTCATATTTGTGTTTTGAGTATATCTTTATAATTTATTTTTTAAAAGCTAAAATTTATATATTTTTCTTTTTGTTTTTCTTATTCTTGCTATATCTTACAATTTCTTGAAAACCTCAGATATTAATTTCCCCATTGGCCATTCATTTACAAACACGGTAAAACATGTTTCAGGTTCCGACTGAAATTTGTAAGTTTTTGGTAAACTTAGATCGTATCTTAGCCGACTTCCTCCTAAGTGAAGTTATTGTTGCGATCGGTATCGCGCTGGTCGGAGTGGCGTAAACAACCAAACATGCACCCAACTGCGTACCGCTACGACAGGGGTAAAACACATTCTTTTGTAGATATATTTTAGACATTTAAGCAAATATTGATTAAATAAATACTGCCAGGGCACGATATACGTTTATAAATTTAATTTAATCTGCAAAAATAATGGAAGTAGGAGGATTTATTGCAAAAGTACCTAAATGTAGTAGACAGTCGTAAAAACTATTTTAGTCGTATTAATCTATCAAAATATACACATTTTGATATTGAAATATCGTTAAAAAGTTAAGAAAGTTACATTTAAAATATGTAATTTAATTTAAAGAATGTATGTCTTTTTTTCCTAAAATAATACCTTAATTTTTGTATGTGCAAATTATAATTTAGGGGTTGGTTATGGTATGGTAAAGTCTTAACATAAATATATATAACTCTACCCTTACCAAATTTAATAGTTATTTTTAGAACATACAGTGTTGAGCAAAATTTGATCGCAAATATCAGTTACATATTAATGTTTGTGGGGAAATCACATAAGTGCTAATTGTCACCTTTAAGTGATTTCCCCACAAACAAATAATAAATTGTTTATTCAAAATTGTTTATTATTTATTACCAAATTTAACAGGTTACGAACAACAGTCAAACGTAAATGGAAGGCATGATTTGACACTTTCGTACAAATGTTTTAGGAAACGCCGGCGCTCTGTTATCTAACAATAAGAGGCTAATACCACATAATACGTCACCGACCTTAATTGTCACGTTTTCACACAAAATTACACACTTTCTGTAATAACCCAAATATATTAACTTCTTTATTTTGCCTCCATCGGTGAAAGGGATTCGAATAGGATTTGTAGAAAAAAAAGTATCTATCTGTTCAAGTTACATTTTTTTTTTACTTAATTAATGTTTTATTATCTGTATATTTTGTTATATAAATAACATTAATGTCATGTCAATAGATATGTATATAGGTAATGATCATATGTCAAAAGGAAAACTGCAATATAAATTGTCTGTGTATCTCGCTGTTTGGTTTAAAGTAAAAGAAAATCGACTTTTCCCGTTCTCATTGGAATTGCAAAAAATTCTGCCTTAGTGCTCCGTTATAGGTACTCCCTAAGCAACATACACGCTAAATTTCATTTTCTTTTGCTCAGTAGTTTTGACTGTCTATCTATAAACAGTCAGTGAGCAACGCAAATGTTTTATATATCTATACAGATAGATATTCAAATACAAAACTTATAACAATTAAACCAAAACTATTTCTACCCTTTAGGCCCATCAACTTCAAAAGCAGTGTTGAGAAGTCGTTTGAAGGCGCACCGCAAAAGGAAACGCGCCAATGGACGTGTTAATTTTTAAATTTGTAACCATAATTATGTTGAAGAGGATCTCTAAAAGTTTTTCTGTCTGAGTGTCAATTATTTCATCACTCAGATCTATCGGCGCCGGCGCATCTGATGCTATCGGTATTTACACGTCAGCATTAGTGGAATAACAGTTTTTTTAATTCAAATATCATGTGTTTTTTTATAGTTATTTGTTAAAACTTTGTAAAATTGATTTAGTTTACCTTTCAAGTTGCCAGTTGTGGCGCAGTGGCACGAACGTGTGACTGTAAATGACTTGTTGTGGGTTCGATTCCCACTCGAGGAGTGGAAATATTTAATATTTCCATTTTCTTCGCTCTAGTGTCGAGGTAAAGCGCGGCGTTAAGTTCCACCGCTTAACACGCAATGCCTCCGAATTCGGCGGAAAGTGGGGAACGGAGTATCTTAATACTAGGTTCCCTCTGCCTACCCTGCTGTGTGCGGGATACAGCATGAAGCTAAAAAAAAAAAGAAAAAAAAAAGTTTACCTTTTAAATTATGTGGGTTGTACTAAATAAGTACATTAGGTAGTAACAACAACTCTTAGGCATACCTAGCAAATATTTTATTTTTGAACAAAAATTTACAATAAGCGCAATAAATTACAAAAATACTTTTGATTCTGAAAAACAATAATTT
The DNA here is from genome assembly GCA_019049465.1 of Dryas iulia moderata. Lineage (NCBI taxonomy): Eukaryota > Metazoa > Arthropoda > Insecta > Lepidoptera > Nymphalidae > Dryas > Dryas iulia. The sequence goes on along the minus strand of CM032433.1, from coordinate 4,401,311 downwards.
GATAATTTAACTTATATAAGTGTAAGCAACTCATGCATTCATTCCTTATCAACTATAAGTAAAGTTTAAAAATAAATTCATAAATAAATTTAATATCTGCCTACACAAACAGAATAAAAAGTGTGTTTGAGGTCCACCGTTCATACTGTTACGAAGTATGGGTATTGTTTTGAGCTTCACGTTTTTACACGCATAGCAGCGTAGTCAGAGACGACCTATAGATATACGAACTCCACTTTCCGCCCCGAATTAATTAACCATTGAGATTTGATTGATTTAAATTAAATATTATTCTAAAAACCTAACAACATATCTAAATTCATTTTTAAAGTAAAAGACTCGAAAATAGTAGGTATATATGCAAACACATAAGCAATTATAAGAACAAATTTGATAGTAAACAAGATGAATTTGATGAGGTAATAGACATGGATTTTGAGTACTAAATCTATGTAGGTAGGTATATAATTTACATTTTAAAATAAAAAAGAAAATTGCAGATAAACGATTTATATTTAAGCATATTTTGTACATGCACTTGTTCAACCCAATTGTCATACGTTATTTGGCACAAATAGGTATCAAATGAAAACATAATCATTTTTGTACCCAAGTTTTTTATCAGTTTCACGCTGTTATGTAAAGACGATCCGGTCTCCACTTTCCACTCAAATTTAATATACCTATTGCGTGTTATCAACACTGCGTTTTATGTTTTATATTTTTTCATTTCTCCCGACCAGAGAAATGAAAATAATTTAAATATCATTCCAAATCATTTCTCTGAGCGGGAATAAAACCCACAACCAATCACGTTAAAAGACAAAATGATCTCTACTACGACATCTAGGCCTCATGGCAGTATTGGGCAAAATTTAATTGCAAATAAATTTTAACAATTGATCATTCGTCTGTGCGAACATCACAAATAATTCATTGTTAATTGTAACTTTAAACACTACATAATTTGCACTTAACTGTTATTTTTGTGATTTCCCCACACAAATAACGTTTCGTCAATATTTAATTGTTAATTGCAGTTAATTTTTGCCAAGCACTGCCTCATAGTGACAGCGGGTTATTAGATGTATATGTCTATCTATACTTATATTATAATTGCGAATGTCTGTGTGTTTGTCTGTCACGCTTTCACGGCTAACCTACCGGCCCGATTTGGTTTAAATGGAGAATCAAAGTAGTAAAAGTGACTGGGACTAACATAGGCTACTTATTTTTTCAAAAATATCCTCAAAAGGGTTAAAATAGGGGATGAAAATTTTTATGAAAAATCTAAACCGCCTTTGGTCAATTGGTCAATTGTAATGAATTTTGGCATAAAAATAGTTGATAATCTAAGCTTAAACATAGGCTACTATATTTTTAAAAATGCGCCTCCGAGGGTTGCAATATAACGTAATAGACTACGCGGCGAAGCCGCGAGCGGGCCGCTAGTTTATACTATATATGGGGTGCTTAAACTTTTTTTTTCATTATACATCCTTAATATTGTGGCGGAAAAAATTGAAAATATAGAGATACTTCACTCCATCCTACCATAAAGAGATTTTGACTTGTTCAAAATTTACTTCGCCGTGACACGTGAGTAACATGAGGCCGCATGTGCATTAGCAGGTCTGTAATCAGCGCGCCGCCTCTAATCACGTCGCCACCGCTCGTTGTATCCGACATGCCGTCATATTTTGTAGGTAATTTTCAAATGCATTACATTTTTGGTATGGAAAGAAAATTTTTAAGTATTATTTTTAAGAATATTGTTAAAACATATTTTTTTACATTTAATATAAATTGCAGCCATTTACCACTTAGGAAAATTGAAAAAGACATTTAGAAAACATATAAAAATTTTCGTATAAAACCTCGCTGCGTTCAAATTTTTATACATTTTTTATATGTCTTTTTATATATTTTTCAGTTTAACAAATTGTGTATTAGATATCGTTATCGTATACGTTATCAGTAAGTTAACTTAGTCAAAATATTAAAAAAAAACTATTAATTAATGCTATGGTAACAAAAGAGTCTACAGCAGAATCTCAAGAACATTACCCTTAATATAGGTTAAAATATGTTATATTATACTAAATACTAGACTAGACTCCCTTTGCCTACCCTGCTGTGTGCGGGATACAGCGTGAAGCTAAAAAAAAGAAACTGTCAGAGAGAACCTAGTGTCAAGACACTCCGTCGACACTTATGGTTTATTTGTAATAAATCACATATACAAATAGGTATAGGTAATCTATCTTCAAGATATTAAATATTAGATTTACATTGTTTGAACCTTATATAAAGCATTGTTTGAAACAAAAACGTCTATAAATTAATTGAAATGCTACATTACGTCAGATCGGAATAGTCAATAGGGGCACTACTCGGCGTTTTACAAATATAAAACAATCATTTGGACAGCTCAAAGAGCGGCGTGTGTAACGCAACTAAATAATGTATGCCTTAAGTTATAGGCGATATTCATTTAACTAAAAAGAAATATGTGAGGTTAGTCGTGGTGTAGGGGCACAAAATGTGACTGTAAACGTGGCTGGTTGTGGGTTCGATTCCCACTTGAGGAATGGAAATGTTTAATCATTTCATTTTCTTCCCTCTGGTGTCGAGCCAAAGTGCGGTGTTAAGTTCTGTGATTTAAGACCCAAAGCCTCCAGAATTCGGTGAAAATTGGGGAACGGAGTGTCCTTAATACTAGGGTTTCTCTGCCTACCCTGCTGTGTAAAAGAAAAGAAAGAAATACAGCTTTACTTTTTATCACGCATAGCAGAAAAGGCAGAGACAATATAGTGTCGAGAGACTCCGTTTGCCACACTCCGCTCGAATACGATATATTTCTTGTGGGGCTCCACTCCACTCCACAAGAAGTGAACTGTACGTTACGCCTTCTCTAGTACTAGAGCGTAAAAATTAAATACGAGTGGGTACAACCAATCACATATCATATATATGCTACCTACCGATAATCCATGATGGTATCAATGAACTAACACTAGGCGTTTATTTTTATTATTGTACGTCAATCATTTATGTATTACCTACCAAATACTACAACATGAGTCGCGAATAAAGTTTGCAAAAACAAATTATACTGACAATCTTTTTTTATTACCTATATTTTAAATGTTATTATAAAAAAGTATATTATAATTTATAGAAACAAACAAATATTCGTATTTAAATTTAAAAAGCTCTAAATCGTAATCAACAAATTCACTCCCAACTCGAGTCGCGGCAAAGCTCGCGCCTAGTCATCGCGGTGCCTTTCATACGTTCTCAAGCGTTCGGAACCTCCCCCACAATGGGCCTAACACAAAGAATTGCGTTTGCCGCCTCGTTATAAAATCGCCCAAACAATACTGTGGTATCGCTTTCGGTGTGAATCAATCGAATCAAATTAACAATGCTTATTGACAACCAATACAATTAGACCCCTGTATACGTTTACTTTATAGTATATGCAAGTTCTTTATTATTGGCAATAATGGAGCAATATGGTAAATAGTAAATATAGGTGTGGTATACAACGATGCGGTGTCTATTTTGAACGTGATACTTTTGTCTTAGGCTCTTTATTATGTTAGAATACAAATGATTTTTCTAATCATTGTTTTTAATTACATGTGTATGTAGATTGTAGGTACCTATATGCTATAACTTTGAAATTTAAACGATTAAGTTGTTTTCTTTAGTTTTTTGAATTGAATTTAGCTAGTAGTAAATTCCAAGGCAGCAGCGGCAAAGCCTGAGCTTTTCCCTGGACATCGGGTAGTCAGAGCGACCCTGTATACTACTTAATTACTATGTATTATTATAATCCAATTAAGTCATTAATTCAATTATATAATATTAAAAAAAAACTATATAAAGAAAGATTTTTAATTTGTTCAAAAATGTTGAATAATTATTTGTGGTTTTTATAAAAATATTGTCCATTAATTGAACTATATATGGCATCCACGATATATGTTTACAATTTTTTAACTTGAAATAGGAGGACGACTGGGATTTAGCTGAATTCGAGTTACCAGATCATATATAAGGCCATTACAAGCGTTTAGCTAGTACCCAAAAACAGTACATATATAAATACTTCTATATCGATATATAAACAGTTCGAAACACAAAACAACAAAATTTATTCACCCCTCATTGAAGGCCGCGTAAAGCGTAGTGCTGGCACATACCTAATAAACATTACCGCACAAACAGCGCGCCCGAGGCAGCGGCGTTGGCGCCGAATTTGCATACTGCCTACTCCTCTGCCACAGATTATTTATTTCAGTTGTTGAATATAAGTTGTTTTTATAACTTCTTTATTGATTATTTGAATTGTTGAACTATTTTTTTTATATCTTCACGCTGTATCCTGTGTGCAGGATACTGTGTGCAGTAGGGTAGGCAGAGGGAACCTAGTGTTAAGATACTCCGTTCTCCACTTTCACTGGCGGAGTTTAACGTCGCGTTTTGCCTCTGATATTTGCCACTCGATTTCCATTCCTCAAGTGAGAATCGAACCCACAACCAGTCGTTTATAGTCACACGTTCGTGCAACTGCGCTACGACTGGCCATTGAGCAAAAATTATGTTTGTATAACTAAGAAGTTATATTGATAAAGATATTGATTGATATGATCGTTTGTTTTCACGACGACTATAGAGGACTGTAGACAATGCACAACGTACTACAAAGTGTTCGAGAAGTCGAGTTTTTTATAAATATATTTTCGATTATCAAAAATACATGCGAATAATCCGACTAAAAATAGTTTTATTTAAAAACTAAAATTATAATTTAGTAACTTATTCAATATTTTTTTATAAAACCTTAAGACACAAGTATTTTACTAATATAATAATTTACTTCATAAATCTTAACTAATCAATCTCTGCTGAAATCGTGATTCATTGTAGGTTCGAATTCACTCGATAATATAAGCATAATTTATTTTCATTTTTCTGTTTTGGACAAGACAAAGCGCGGCGAAGACCTCCATCACTGAAAACACAATGAACTAAACGAACGCCACGCCTGATCTTAAAATGGACGAAAAAATAAAAAAAAATGTATACAATCCCTCGAAAAAGGATGGAACTGAACAACCAACTGCATTTTCAGTTAAACGTTGCCCCACTGCGCCACTATAGCTACTACACTTTCCGCCGAATTCAGAGGCTTGTGTGTTAAGTGGCGGAACTTAACGCCGCGCTATACCTCGATACCAGAGCGAAGAAAATGGAAATATAATTTCCACTCCTCGAGTGGGAATCGAACCCACAACCAGTCGTTTACAGTCACACGCTTGTGCCACTGGGCCACGACTGGCCACACTTTAGCAAATATAAATAGCTACTTATAAAAAAATAAAAGAAAACAAAACATCTTTAACATTTCCATACACAACTACTCTATGGCACTGCCTCCACTTGAACACTAACCTAATACGACGTATGTCAGTTACTCAGGCTACGTGCTGGGAAATTGCTCTTGTGTGTAAGGGTTGCCGCTTGATTTTCGATTTGCTACTACTGTATACTCGTTCTCTAGTAGGTACCTAGAGGTGCAAGTCTAATGTCTAATATAGCCGAGGGTTATATTGTCTTTATGAAGGTGAAGTGTAAAATTTGTATATAATATTGGTGTTACGAGTCGTTTTTGCAGTTGAAACGTGTTTAATTACATACAATGATTGTAATTTCGATGTTTGATTTTTAAAAAGCTAAAGATCTTCACGTTGTATCCCGCACACAGCATGGTAGACAGAGGGAACCTAGTGTTAAGATACTCCGTTCCCCATTTTCCGCGGAATTCGGAGGCTTTGTGTGTTAAGTGGCGGGACTTAACGCCGCGCTTTGCTTCGATACCAGAGCGAAGAAAATGGAAATATTAAATATTTTAAGTATTTATTTGTATCTTGTATGACTGAGCAAGATCTGAACCTACGAAGTTCGATTTCCGCTTGGTGAAATTATGATATTTAAATTATTTTAATTTCTTTGTTCTCATAGGTACTTGAAACATAGTGCAGCGTTCGGTTAGTTCTACCACCCAACACTCAATGTCTCAATTTCGGGATAAGAATGGAAAACCTAGGCACTAGGTTCTATTTGACTTTTAAGACGTACAAAAAAAATCTCTTCAAACATCTTAAAGAGCAGAAAAAGGAGTTAGAAATTATAGGTATTGCTACTTTCTCTAGCTCGCTGGCTGGCTGGTGTATTAAAAAAAAGAGGTATTAATTATAAAAGAAAATTAAATGAAACTGTAGTCCGTGGTATAAGGTAGCCCACTGAAATGTAAAGTGCTTGAAACGCAAAATGTATTTTCGAATCCCAGTAAATACTCAATAATTGCAGTTGTTGAGACCATTGGTTGTGGGTACGATACCTATCCGGAGGAATGCTATATTTAAATTATTTTCATATTCCCGCTCTGATAACTGAGCCAAAGCAGAGTTGAGTTCCGTGACGTATAGTTCCAATTTCATGCAGAAAGTGGAGAACGACGTATTTTGATATTAAGGTCTCACTGATTATTTAGCTACAAAAATCTTATTAATAATTTATTTTAAAATGTGTAATAAAATGATTATTAAGAATGGGATATAAAACTAAAGTTTATTTAAATTTAATATAAATTTTTTTGTGTATTAAATTTTTTTGTTTGTTTTTTTTTTATGTAAACACTCCTAATTATAACATGCATAAAGAGTCGATAAATCGAGCCAAAGCTCGATTAATCAAAACAAAAAATTGCTCTTAGGTAATATTTTTTCAATTACGTCTAGGTGGTCCCCCTTACCCACTAAGGGATGCATACATTCCTATAGATATATGTTTAAAATATAATATAGAAAAATCCTTAAGAGTCCAAGGGTTAGGTCGTGGCACTTCATAAAAGAATGTAAAAGCAAACAGTACAAACAAATAAACGAGGAAACAAATAAGCTCATCTCGAGACTTCTTGACATGAATCGTGAACTTCAATACTTTGAGTATCGTAAATAACAACGATAACTGTTATAAAGTAAGAAGATTATGAACTTTTATATCTTAAGTTTGTGTTTTATGCCTTTAATGGTAAAGGTCCGATGTCTGCCTGTTTACGCGATGATTGTGGGTTCGTGCCTCACTAATACTATAAAATGCTAAAAAAAACTCTTATAGTCTTTATCTTATAAGATAAAGACTATAAGAGTTTTTTTAGTTTCACGCTGTATTCCGCACACAGCAGGGAAAACTAGTTTTAAGACACTCCGTTCCCCACTTTCCGCCAAATTCGGAGGCATTGCGTGTTAAATGGCGGAACTTAACGCCGCGCTTTTACCTCTGATACCGGAGCGAAGGAAATGGAAATATTCAATATTTGCACTCCTCGAACACACAACCGATCGTTTACAGTCACACGTTTGTGCCACTACGCCACGACTGGCCCTAATATGTCTCTAAGAGATTCAAATTATTATATAGGATATTTATAATGAAAATAATTTTAATATAGTATTTCCTATATTAAAATTATTTTAATTTTTTTACTATACCCTCCGTTCCTCACTTTCCGCCAAATTCGCAGGCATTGCGTGTTAAGTGGCGGAATTTAACGCCGCGCTTTTAGTTTTGATATCAGAGCAAAGGAAATGGAAATATTAAATATTTCCACTCCTCCCCACAACCAGTCTTTTACAGTCATACGTTTGTGCCACTGCGTCACGACTGGCCCCAATATGACTATAGGAGATTCAAATTATTGTATATGATAAATACTATATTATTTTTATTTTCATTTTTTTGCTTTAGCAACAGCAAACGTTAGGTCCGGTTTTGTCATTAAGCAACCAATATTTCAAAATTGGGTGGTAAATGGAGGATAGATTGTGTTAACGTTAGATTGTGTAGTGGGAAGCTTAACGAAACTTTTTTTATACCGCACCTGTTTCTATTATACACCCTACTTATATGTTGTAATTATGTGTTTATAAGTTTCTCGCTATTTTTACTACTTTTTGGAGCCAATCGTAGCGCAGTGGAATGAACGTGTGACTGTAAACGACTGGTTGTGGGTTCGATTACCACTCGAGGAGTGGAAATATTTCATATTTCCATTACATCACGGGATACAGCGTGAAGCTAAAAAATAAGGTTCTCATTATTTTACTACCCCAATTTTGATCGCCTAAACGGTGTTAAGTTTCGGTACTTAGCATACAAGTTTGGATTCTTCGGGGGGAAAGTGGCGAACAGATTGTTATGACACTAAGTTCTCTCTAACTACTGCTATGCAGACAATATTGTAAGTTTTTGCTTTTAATAGAAACATTTTGAGAAATAATAAAAAAATAAATATAAGCAAGCTATAAATATAAGCAATAATTGTTAAACAATTATTGTATAATGCTCGGGCCACATGTAATGTGTAATATATATGTGTAATGTATATGTATGTATAAAAATAAAGTTTATTCTTATTTCGTACTTTTTAGTTTAAGTATTGATACAATGAGATGAATGACCTGAGAAATGAGATGAATAATCATGATATTTTAAAAATATGTGTTCATAATATTTGTACTTTACCTTTCTTTATAATGTAAAATTGTTAAGATATTTTACAAAATTATACATATAAGTACTTAAATACATACACAGTACATACTACATATAAGTACTTACTAGTAAAAATTTTTGTTTATTATACTATTTTTTTTAATTTCACGCTGTATTCCGCACACAGCATGGTAGGCAGAGGGAACCTAGTGTAGAAGACAATCCGTGTTAAGTGGTGGAACTTGTCGCATTTGATGTGTTCAATTAAATTAACTTAACCATTCAAAAGTTCTATTTAAATCAAAAGTCATTATTCGAGGGCGGTAGACGGTCGCGCGGGTATCAACACTGTTTGCGATGAGATGAAACCCGAGATAGCTCCTGCGCTGTTGTCAGTGCTCTTATACGCACTCCCCACGCATTGACGTTGCTTACGAACTTTATGGACCTATTTATTATTATTAACGCACGTTAAAATTGATAGTCGTGGATTGATTTCTATATTGGGGTAATATTTTAATATAAAAATGTATTTATTTATGCAAGACTTACTTGTCAAAGCGTGGCGTTTGATTGCATTATTGAGTTAGATTAGAAAATTGCAAATGAAGAATTATTATTAGGATTTCCACATTGTTAAGCATAGAATGTTTAATGGAAATACTAATAATCTTTATTCCTTTGCTTCATTTAATATTGTCATTGTGTTCATTAATCTCGGGACCAACTGCTTAATATAATTGTGTATATTTCTTTCAACATCACTAAAGTTGGATAAATTTTAGACTTTTTACTATTTTTTATCATTCGCTGTTGCCTGTATGCCTGTTCTTATAATATATTTTTTAACATATATTCACTAAGAAGATAGTGGCGTACTATGACAGCACCTAACTGAAAAGCAATGGCTGATTGTTCGATTACATTAAGGTAAAGGCTATTTATATGCTTATTTAAATTATTTTTATTTCCTCTGTCTAGTAATAAGCACGAGATTGCGATTCAGTACTCAAACTACAACTTCTATAAATCAGGTGAAAAGCCGATCACAAAGTATCATTAAACTATCAGCAAAAAAGGTGAAATTAGAAATAATATATAATTTGCCCTATAAACTCGTTAGCTCATTCCTAACGTCCCGCTGAAGATGTTTGTCGTGGTCGTTTCGATCCGTATTTATTTACACATGTACCCCGATGTGTTTCTAATGAGCTCCACTGTTCTCCACGATAAATAAATGCGCTGTTATATCCACTACCAGTCTTTGTGCGTTGCCTTCACCGTCCGTAATCACGTTCGGTGCGGAATCTTCAAATATTTGTCCAAAACTTTCATCCATTAATGAGCTACCGATAATTTCAACAGTTTTTTGAACTTTTTACATAATATTTTTATAGTTTTTCCTGATGTTATGAGTTTAGTCATATTTTTGTAGTAGGTAAGTAATATTTGGAGATGTTGGGAATGTGAAGAATACGTAACAATAATATTTATATAATAAATATGACCAAAATGGACAAAGGATTGTGTTTTTGCTGTTCGATTTTAAAGTTGAAACTGTCAATAATTGAAATCACTTGAAACGTTTTTGATTTTGTTTATTTTGCTTTTAAATTATGTTTATTTTTTATATGCTTCAGAATTATTATAATACGCATATTATTTGAAATTTTATATAAAATATTATAGTTATAAGTAATTGTTATTAGTTATATTGATACGTCTCATATATAGCTAGGTGTATTTAAAATTAAATTATACATGCATATAAAGGCTGTTTTCAAAATAAAATGTTATTAATAATTGGTTATAAGGACTTCTTCATTAAGAACAAAATGTAAACAGGGCCGTTATAATATATAATAAAATATATTAAATAAAAAAAACTAAAAAAAATCTCGGTTTTCGGCGTTATCCTAAACTAAAATAAAAGGTACCTTAGTTGCTACCAAGTTTTATCTACCATACTAATCAAAAACGATGTTTTGTCACTCCATGCTAGTCGGTTTTCAATTATTAGGTAAAAATACAGAATATTTACTATACCAAAAATCTATTTCGCCAATTGAAATTAAATAGACTTGTATATGAAATAGATAGAAAAATTCAAAGTCATCTCAACAAATATATACGGTGAGGTATATTAATCCGTGGACGGACGAGTTTGTGCCATTGTACCAGACAGCCCAGAGTCAACACTCAACGCTTCTCCGAAGGATTGCGTCTAGCTTTCAAAACTTCACACTCACAATGGCCGTGTTTACATTGGTTGTAAAGAAAAAATAATGCATCATGCTTTTATAGTATAAATAAATGACAAAATTTATTTTGAATAACATTTCGTAGAAGCAAAAAATTAAAAAAATATATATAGTTAAAGGTAAGAATTGGGTTTATTCGTTATCATGTTCATTTAGGTATACATACGAGTACATAGTTAAGAGAACGATGAACGAAATAAAGAAGTTAATATACTTTTTTTTCTACTTCGTGCTTAATTTAGGGGTGCACAACCCAACGCCGTGTTTTGTCTTACAAGAGCAAGGAAATGAAATTAATTTCAGTGTAATTCACACTAGTGCGAATCGACCGCGTTTACATTCGGATACAATCCCACTACGCCATCATGGTCTGTATATAAGTTATTTTTTTAGATTTAAAAATATTTCTATACTTTAACAATCTATCAGCTTTATGCTACACATCACCTTTTTTCCCACATAGCGGGATAGTCAGAAGGAAATCCAGTGTCAAAACTCTCTACTTTCCGCCCTATTCGACACTTACTACTAGAGAAATACAATACCAGTTTATATTAATTTATTTGCAAATTGTTTTTGAAATATAATTTATACAACCTTATTGAATTATGCAAATTTAACGTATATTGATGAAATAATTAAATATTAAATTTCAATATTTGTTCGTAACTTCAAACATGAAAATATTTATAAGTAAGTATTTAAATACCACATTACTAATCAATGACTAACGCTGTTTCGTTAACAATCTATCGGGGTCAGATTTATTTCAAATTTTTTTGTTCATCTGTTTGAATGTCCATCGATATGAATAAAAAAATTGTTGTTTATTTTTTATAAAAATATGCACTTATTTTCTTAATCGAATATAGAAATAAAAATTATTGACATAAAATAAAATAGGTACGTTCATTTTGACACAGCCCATAGACTAGGTATTAAAGGTTAAGTTTTCGCGTTTCATAGTTGAATATTTAAAAAAATGCAAACTTTTTTTTAAAAAAAAATCATTAAAAATGGTAGGATGACGGAATTTGTCATTTTGAATCACTTAGTTCTCTACACTACCTCGTAGAGCAAATAATATGAAGAAAAATGAAGATTTTATGAACAATATACACTTTAAATACGACTGTTTAATACATTTTCTTAATTTTTAAAAGTTTTATTAAATAAAAATTCTTTATGTTTTTGTGCCTAATTATATATTTATGTGTTCAGGATTAAAAATAAATTGACAAGGTTGACATTGGACACGACAGGCCCCTAAAATGGAAGCAAACAATTAGAATGTGTAATACTATACGATATGACGAACATAACTACTTATGTTAAAGGTAAATTGTGGCCATTCGTGGCCCAGTGGCACAAGCGTGTGACTGTAAACGACTGGTTGTGGGTTCGATTCCCACTCGAGGAGTGGAAATATTTAATATTTCCATTTTTCTTCGCTTTGGTGTCGAGGTAAAGCGCGGCGTTAAGATCCGCCATTTAACACGCAATGCCTCCGAATTCGGCGGAAAGTGGGGAACGGAGTGTCTTAACACTAGGTTCCCTCTGCCTACCCTGCTGTGTGCGGGATACAGCGTGAAGCAATAAAAAAAAGAAAAGAAAAAAAAAAGGTAAATTAAATTATAAAACACGTATCTCCGTAGGTATTCGATAGTATTATAATAAAGCTGTGCTTGCTCGCTTGTTGTTATATAAAGCATTTAGATGCGCTTAAACAAACATATCATAGAAACCTCTTAGATCTACCTTTTCAAAATAAACCGCACAGTCAATTGCTTCATGGTGGGCCAAACGGTATATCTATTAGGAAATATAAATTGATGTTTACTATTGTTTTATTTTAGCTATAATATTATATTATTTTATATAAGATAAATGTTGAACTCCCTTTCAGGAAATTTATGCAGATTGAGGTACAAAAATTTGGCATAATCAAAGATTATTTGGAGAATAAGTAAATAAAAGCAATATTTTTTTTATAAAAATAAAAATAAACGTTTTAAAGACTATTTAGTAATTAAAATGATCATTAGAGGCCTGTCGAGGCGCAGGGGCTAGAAATGTGACTGTAAATGCGATTGGGTGTGGGTTCGATTCCCAATCGAGGAATGGAAATATTTGTTACTTCCATTTTATTCGCTCTGATATCGAGGCAGAGCGCGGCGTTGTTTTCCGCCACTCAACACGTAATACCTCCAGAATTCGGCGGAAAGTGGTACACAGAGTGTTTTAACGCCCTGCTGTGTACGGTGTGCGGGAAACAGTGTAAAGCTTAAAAAAAAAGTACATAAAGCCAAAATCCAAAAACAAAAAAATAAAGACTGCTTTAATAATTAACTTGATTAATAATTATATTCATACCCTCGATAGGTATAACGATATGAAGAAACAGAAAATACATAGCCATCTTCCTTTCCAACCTTTTGTAGGAAGCGAAACTTTCTCGTACCTAATCTCTCCCTCGCAATCAGCATCTGTTGGCTTGTCCCACAATTAAATGTGCACGGGCGAGCGACTCTCAATGCCCAACAGCATTTGAATCATGCATTATGGGAATCGTTTATATTCGCTTCAACGTTCCATCCGGGATCGCTCGGGATCGCTTGATCGACTGTTCTGCTTTATTTAATTTCGATTGATCAAACATTTATATTATAAATATGTAGATATGTTAACAGATTTAGAGTGACTTAGATTAGTTAGTGCAAAAAAACTTAATACTGGGCATTTTTATTTTTTTTGTTATCGACTTTTAATGTTCAAGCTTGGTGAGTAAATTTGATAATGAACTCTATTTATTATTTAATTACATAGAAGACACAAAGATGTTTTTTAGCTTTCTATTTTCTGCTTATTCTTTTCGTTGTAAGAAAGCCTTACAATTTGTACGTAGCAGTAAGTTTTTTAAGTATTGCCTTACATCCCATCATATTATTAAATAATCAATACCTACCTACTTATATGCCTACCAAACCAAATAAAATATTTTTCTTCAGGTGAATTCTTTTATATAAAAATCTTGCTACGTTGAAAGTTCAACACATTATTCTTAAATATTTTCTGCATATTAAATTATTTCCCCTATGCCTAATTGCGTTTTTAAATTTCCACTACAGTTGAAGTTATTTCTTTTTTTTTTTTTTTTATGGAATAAAGGAGGCAAACGAGCTAAAGGCCCACCTGGTGTTAAGTGGTTACCTTCGCCCATAGACATCCATAATATTAAAGTTATGGATGCGTTGCCAGCCTTGGGAATGTAGGACAGAAGGAGAGAGGAAGGATGGGAATGGTGGGAATAGGGAGAGCTGGCTTACATGCCATCAAACCGGAACACATCATAAGATATTTGGCGGTTCGTCTTTGACATGATAGTGGTCGCGAGCCAGTCGGAGAACGAATCTCCTACCACCAAACTACTGGGTTACCCGCCTTTTACGGGACGCTACCCAGCGGCGGGGGGGAATTGTATTCTTAACCCGTCCCCCCACGGGGAAAACAAGTTATACAAAAAAGAAAATATTTTGTAGTATTACTTAAAACTATATCTTTTCTGTCTCGATGCAAAAAGTATATAATCTAAAACGTTAACAAGTGTGATTGAAATCAAATCACTACGGTCACTCAAACTGCGTGTTCTAATTGTGCTACGATAGCGATTTTAGCTTTAAGTTACGCGTTTCAATAAATTCATATAGTGAATTTATAACAACTCAGACCACTTTTTCCTTCTATTATTATTTTTGTTAATACTAGCGACATGCTCGCGGCTCCGCCCGCGCAAATTACCCAAATTTCCATCCCTTATTTTAACCATTTAGGGGCTGGTTATATTTTAAAAACGTAGCTCGTGTTTGACCTTACGTCATCAACTATCTTCATGTAAAAATTGATGACGTAAGGTCCGAATCTTCAAAATCAATCAAGTAGTTTAGATTTTTTATACCTACACAGTTATAACAGGAACGGAGAAGAGGGTTTTAACTAGAGCCGGTAGATTAGCCTTGAAAGCGTAAAGACAGACAGACAGATAACTTTCGCGTTTATAATATTAGTATGGATTACTTATATTATATTATACTCTTATTACATTTGTATACGTAATTTTAATATAGTTATAACTATAATATAACATACTGTTTCCAAACAGATTTCTCAGAATAGCGAGTTCGTTGTAAAATAAATACAATGATTGCCATTGCAAGGCTTCAATTCAAAGGTAAACCTACGTTAAAGTCAATCGTGCATTGCCCAGAACGAATGCACTGTATGCATTCTAATGGTTGTTACAGTTTATTTTTCTTAAGCTATTCTTTCCACAATTGAATTATTTTATGTTTTACAGATATCTATATTATTTAAGCATGAGAATCTTGTGTCTCTCGAGTGCAGTAGTACCGTGTAATTTTAAATACAAAAGTTATGGGTTTGATTTCCATTCGAGGAAATAATTTTATTTTTTTATATTTCATTATTTCGTTCTCTGATTACTCGGAGGAATGATATACCTACTTGAATTAATTTTATTTCTCTGCTCTGGTAATGAAAATAAAACGCGACGTTGCGTTTTGCTCTCTTGGTTCTCTCTCGGTTCTCTCTAGGTTCTCTCTAGGTTCTCTAAAGAAATTGTAAAGCTGTAAAAATGTAATATATACTTTTCGCTTTTGTGTTCCCAGAGAACGGAAAAAAAACGAAAAAACATAATAAATTGCCACTAAACAACCATTTTGGCAAATATGTCGAATTTCGAATTATGATACTCCTAAAACCGTTCAGTAAAAAAATGTTTTATAAAATTGTGATGAAATTCAGGTCATTTTTACCGATTTCCTTACCTTTAGCACACTTTTTATAACAACTAAAAGTTAATATTATTTAAATATCCTGGCATATGCCCGTATCGTTTGTTCCGTACCCTGAACTCTCAACTGAAGTGCGAATCTGCGGGCGGTCGCCTCTCCACGCACTTCAGTCCTGTTTGTTTTGCTGGTGTTTGAACTAACTATACAGCAATTCCTTATAAAATTAAATATTACATATTACATGCTAATTTAGTCCTTCGACTGTAGAAATACAGTGGTTATTCGCGTGGTAATAATTCATCATTGATCGAACTAGTTTCCCTCTGTTTTCTGAAGTGTTGACCGGCAATATTGCGCAATGACGCCTTTAATATACTTTTTGATAGATATTAAGTTACTTTTGGGGATTGTGACAACACTTACATTTACATTATGTGGTGTAAAATTTTTTGTAAATTGTTATAGTTATGGATAAGGGGTAACGTCTTTTTTAAGTTTTTAAGTTAAGTACTAAGTTTTCTTTTTGTCCTCTATTCTAGTGAATTCAAAAGTTATTTAATTACATAGTTTATAATTTTTAGGTGTAATTAATGAAACATCGATGCACTGTTTACAGCCATATATATGCATCGTGATTTATAAGCGTTTATTTTTTATTTGTTAAATATTGTATTTATTTAAATACTATAATAATAGCTACACGTACTTATTCTAAAGCTCCCAAAAAGCTTGAGAAGTTTTATTAAAATGTATATTTTTACAATATATTGTGCTCCCCAGAGCTGTTATAGTACTACAACAAAAAAAACAATTTCTAATTCACCGAGCAGTAATTTAAAGTTTACTGTTACACTCGCATTATGCAAGTTCAAATCAGAGAAACAGAATAAAAGTAGTTCGTTAGCGACTCAACAGAGCTACAATGTCAATCATCGAGGCGATGATTTGTTATAAAAATATTCCGGGGCGAGCCCGCGGCGCCATTCAGAATGCTCACCGATCAGCACATTAACACCTATTACCGCTCACCCTTTGTCCCGCGCACTTCACGCAAAATACTACACTTTCCTTTTTACTGTTTATTGTTATCGTTTGTTTCGGAGCGCAAACCGTACGACGACAATGCGCCAGTCGGTGCGGCTGGATGGACGCTTTCAAGAGTCGAAAAGCGGTAATTTGCTTCATTCACTCATTGTTCCGCTAAAAGTCGGCCTTTGTCGACACTTGGCAGAATTGGGAGCGTTTAGATTCGGCCAATTCGCGAAGTGGACGTTTTACACGCCATCCGCCCTCCGTCCTCCGCCCGCCGCCTCCCGCTCCCGGTCACTGCATCACCTCGTCTCTCATCGCCTAATGGACTCTTTTATGTCTAAAACATTTCGGTTTTAATAATACCTACCTGTAGTTTTAATAAATACCCTAAAATTAAAATATTAGGGTATTTCTTTACGGTATGGTTGGTTGGTACAATAAATATACTATAATTATAATTAAAATGTATTTAAAGTATAGATATTTCTTGAATTACCTAAGTTCAGTAGACACTTTTGTTTACTAAGATAGCACGCAGAGAACAGTGCATAGAGCAAACGAACTAGTGTCAAGAAAGTCCATTCTGTTCTTTCCGAATACGACATGATACGAGATGAGTGGCGGAACTCTATGTCTTATGATACCACTAGAGGAGAAATATGAAATAAATAAATATAATCATACTTCTGAGTTTGAGATCGAGCCAACAACCATTGCATAGGTAGGTATAGGTATATCAATACTACACCGCGGTGACCTGTAATAAATGTTTATAATACTTCGTAAATTATATCAACAATATCTATTTAGTAGAAAGGATTAAAAGTATATAGATGAAACCAAATTAAAATTTCTTATAGGTAATTTTAAAAAAACATTACGAATGACTAATGTGCCTAATTTCTATAAATCGGCTACATTTTACTTATCAATCATCTTAGTTATCATTAGCTCGAAATTTTATGTTAAAAATTAAATACATATTCAAGTTTCTTCCTAAACGTGTAAATGGAGAAACATAGAAGTAATTTTGCCTTTTTTCTGCGTTACAATTTTTTCCGTATAACAGGAACTTAAACTCAAGACACTTCTTTCTCCTCTTTCCGTCCGAAATCGAGAGACTGCTTTGTCTGTCCAGAGCGTTGTAATGGTAACATTTGAAATATAATAATTTCCTTAAAAGAATTGACCCCACAACCAACTATCGTTTACAGTCAGTCTTTGTCTCACTGTACCACGACGGTCACAATGTGATTTTGCTTGGTTAAAAATATGAAGTGTTTGATTGCGCTCGCTAACGAAGTATCACTTTTTGAATAAATATTTCCGATCATAATAAAAATACGAATTGAAAAAGACTTTGAAAATTGCACTGAAATACTATCATACCTGATATATGTAGATATTAGATACCTACTTACATCAAGTTCAAAAAACAAAATGAGATTAATTCAACACCTTAATTAACTCCAGCTAAGTAATTGTAAAACTCAGTATAATCAGTTCAAAATATCATATTATGTACATTGATAGGATATAATCTGCTTTTTTTGCACCTTTACGCTTTTTGAATCAGAGAGGGCCAAGAGTCACGTTACGGTCTCCACATTCCGCCTGAAATTGAGAAAAGTCTCGAAATGTCTCACCACGCAAAGGCATTTTCAGTGGCGGAACACATCGCCGCGTTTTGTCTTGGGTACCAGAGCGAAAACATGAAAATTTAAATATAATATTTCTCCGACTGGGAATGAAATCCACAAGCATCGCTTCACAGTCAACGCTATCCCACTGCGCCATGATGCCCTTACTAAAAAATATCAGATTATTTAGCAAATTAACTTAAGCTAGGTTACCTCTAGAAATCAATACAACCAATTCAAAATGGTATCATATTACGTAAATGATATCCTACATCATTAATTTATAATAAAAAATGATAGGCTAATATTAAAAATGATTTCTTATTACTCTTTTTTATTTTAGCTCCACGCTGTATCCCGCACACAGCAGTGTTGGCAGGGGGAAGCTAGTGTTAAGAGACTCCGTTCCCCACTTTCCGCCGAATTCAGAGGCATTGCGTGTTAAGTGGCGGAACTTAACGCCGCGCTTTACCTCGACACAAGAGCGAAGAAAATATTAAATATTCCCACTCCTCGAGTGGGAATCGAACCCACAATCAGTCGTTTACAGTCACACGCTTGTGCCACTGCGCCACGACTGGACACTTATTACTCATTTACATATAAAGGAACAAGCTGTTAAATCTAGAAGCTTTAGCTATTCAAATTAGTGAATAAAATGTTGTCTTTGGCTTATCATATTTTAAAACTCACTAAGCCAACAGTTCATAGATACTATCTTATAATCCTGTGCTTTGCTTGTGCACAAAGGAAGAATGGTCAGGAAATGACGAATACCCTTCCTCGAGTCGACCTGCTTAGTTCGCAGATTACACAAATGCTTTTGTTATACTGATAACCTGATAATACGATGTTATAATAGGAATAACAAAAAAATCGAAATTAACTTGTGAACATATGTAGGTATATTCCTACGGTGTCTCACTGAACCACAAAAGTTTTCTGAATAACTATTTGAAGATAAAAAAATATATTTATACATATTTAAATTATATTTTTTTCAAAATAATACTTTTATTTAATATATTACACCTTACTATTTTTCCGCATACCTACAGAAAAAAATGTCCGTCACGGAACTTTTTTTCGAACGGTGTATCTTGACGCTGGGTTATCCACTTTTCGTCCAAAAAATTGTACTCGTATCTTGAATTGGGGGACTCAATTCTGCGGTTTATTTTGTTTACCAAAACAGAGAATTATGATCATTCCACCGAATGAGATCGAACCCACAACAAATCACGGTTACAACTGTGTCTGACTAAACACTGCTACTGCGCTATAGTTGCCTCAGATATACCTATTCACTTCTTTGTAATTATTCTATATCTATATTACAAGTCATAATGTTTTGTTTTTGTACTGTATGCAAATTTCCCGATTAAGCTCACAACAAAAATTAAAATAACTCTATTATAAGTTGATTAGACTCTTGTCGTGGACGTTTTAATCAAAGGAGAGGTTTCAAGTTTACTTACCTATGTAATTCTTCTTCGTACATTCTCATTCAGTCTTTAAATATATTTGGTAAACAACACTTTAAATTAGATGTTATTAATCTAATAAACACTTACTTAGATCATGATTCATTCTAATCGTAGGTATGCTTGCGAAAATAAGAGAACATCGATATTTAGAAGGGCCATTCGTAGTGCAGAGGCACAAAGAGTGACTGTAAAGCGACTATTTGTGGGTTCGATTTAAACCCGAGGAAAGGAAATATTTAATATTTGCATTTTCTTCGCTCAGGTGTCGAGGCAAAGCGCGGTTTCCGACTCTTAACACGCAGCGCCTCCGAATCCGGTGGGGAACGAAGTGTCTTTACACTAGGTGTCCTCTGCCTACCTTGCTGTGTGTACAGGGATACAGCGTGAAGCTAACAAAAAGATATTGAGAAAATATGGTCTTTCCTCCACTTATATTTTTTAATTTATTATAGTCACATTGTTCAATGTAATAAAGAAGACCAATTTATGTGTCAATTCAATTATTTATTGATGCTTTATATTTGTTATAATAAGGCTATTTATTACTTTTCTAAGGCTATTTACTATATGAAAAATACAAGAGAATTCTACTAGGTGTCTGCTAGATGTTCAAAGGTAAGTTATATTCTTTAACTTTATACACTTTAATTTGTGGGAATACAGAGAGAAAATAGTGCAATTCTTTTCTCGCCGTTCTTCATTTCTCCCGTACTTGACCTTTTTTCATTTTCTAATATTGTACTTGTTATACCGAAGATACGAATTATAATTAAAAACCCGAGATCAGTCAAACGTCACGTTCAAGCTCCACTATAATGCCGTCAAAATTATTAATTAAAAGCTCCTTTAATCTAGATAAGTACTTCTATTAACTACTATGTAATCCACTTTATATTAAAAGATATTTATAAATAACTTTCATATAATTTATTAGATTCTTGATAATTCTATAATTAATATTCTAAATATACCTATTTATTATAACTTACGCTTAAAAACCATATTTAATGTAATGACTGCTAATTAAAACGCAACAAATACGAAACAAGTAAAAAAAAATAAAAAATAACACAAGGATTATTTTTAAAAACTCCGAAGATAAAAGGTATTACTTATAAATAAACACTTTCAAGGAAAAACTTAATAAGTATTTATTCATTGTTTCAAACGATGATTCATTTGGCGCAAATCGGCTTGTTGAAAGCTTTAGCGGCGTGGGAACATTAAAATATGTTTATAGGAAACTCCTTTGTAGTATTGATGATAATCGGTTACGAATGGGTCTGATCATAGTTTATCAGGTGTTAGAAAGGTCTTTCACTATCTGCAATCAGCTATATTTACACAAATATAAGTACCTACATATTGTAAGGCGTAGTCATCGCCAAAAACTTTAATAATTTTTAAAATATTTTTTTAAAGTTTAAATTGTTAAGCGGATAATATTTATGTGTAAATTATTTTATTAATATAATTATTTTTTTGTTATAAGGTTGATAAAAATATGTTATAGAGATATAATTTCTTACCTCTTACCATAAAAACTTTTTACTTACTTACTCGTGTCTGTAGAAAGGTATAGGTATTAATTTTCGGAATAAGCAAATAGATTAAATTTATTTTACATTTAAATTCGTAAAATGTTCTAGGTGTGTAATTTTAAAAATTACTTAATTATATAACAATAAAGTTTTAATTTTATCGTTTTAAGTCTTGAAAAAGAAAATATTCTTGCCTAACTGTAATTAATCATTAGTATTAAACTATTATTATTCTTATAAATAATTCATTTAAAAATCAATACTTTAAAAGAACCTTAAGTTCTCATCACTATTGAACCAAGAACATTAGAATGCGATGCTGATGAACCGATGCGTATCACGAAGTTGCTTCTGTAACCCTAACCACCTTAGGGTAAAACTTGGTAATACGCCCCACTTTTTTTTAATCTTCAATAAAACCCAAATAATCATAGATTTAATTATTTCTTTTATTCTTGGACGTTAATTGGTTCGTTAACAATAATTTTACAAAAGCTTATTGTAATTGGAACGATGGTTAAAGATCTATTTCAATTTTTTTGTAGACATGGAGTGGGGCGTTTTATCAGGTACATGTAACCTAATACGCCTCGTATTGTATTATAAAATGTCCCATGCAATTTAAAATGTCCTCGTATATGTCCATACCTAGATTTTATCCAAAACGTAAAAAAACACAATATATCAATAGTTTAATAACTTACACACATAACACAAAGGTAAGGCAAGACTTAAAAGTCCTTAAAAGCTCTAAATAAAAAAAACATTTTCATTTGTAAGTAATTAATTAAAAGAAAAGTTGTAACAATAAAAAAACATCAGTCTTCTAAATTAATGATCAACATAACAGTCTTTTCAAAATTAACTTTGACATAAACCAAATTAAAATCATCATAAAATAGTTGAATAGAATAAAATCAAATCTTGCTGCTTTTAACAGCTTCTCTCTCAGCTTTCTGCCCATAGTTGTTACACAAACGTGGTACCCTGAACGTGTCGAACTTGAATCCAGTCTTCAGGAGACTTTGTTATGTAATAATTTTCTGTAAATTCAACGCTTTTACTTATGTCCATATCCGAACAGTTTTAAGGTGCTTCTCAAAGATGGAACTTTGAAGTGTTTGAAGCTTCATTCTCTCCCGTTTTTTTACTTCATACAGATCGCATTGCCTCCAAGAAGCTCGAAGAGTCTTGCGTTTATATTTACGAGACATACTCTGTAATAAAAATACAATATAAATTGGTATCTATGTAATTTCAGTACCGGGGCATTTTAAAAAGCATGCGGTGGGGTGTATTGCAAATTTTGCTTTTTAAAACGCCCTATCAAGAAAAAAGCCTCAATTTCAAAGTTATCATGTTTAACGAACATTTATAATAAAGTGTATTTATGTTTATTTTCAACAGTTAATATCAATTTAACTTAAATTTAATGAATATTAAAATATAAAAAAATGTTTGCAACTTACCACAAATTGTAACTTCACTGAAACACTAAATTTATTAATATTTTTTAACGGCGCGTAATAAACCACACGTGCACATTAGCTATGTTGTTTATCAACTTATGGCTACTCTCCGTGCAATACGTGTATCATCTAGCTTTCTTAATGTGCCTGCTATGGCTGTGGGGCGTTTTGTCAACTGGGGCGTTTTACCTAGTTTTACCCTATAGGTGGTGTATACCTAATTTATTTTTTAAAATTTTAGTGTTTGTTCTACATTCGCATTTGTAATTTATTTATTAGATTTAAATTAAAAAATATATATTTGTTCAATTATTAAAGTGCAAATATTTGCAACATTTAGGTATTACATAGGTATGTGTATAGATACAAGATATACCTAATACCTGTCATTGCAATATGATTTAAAATTAGTGTAATATTCATGTGTGTATTGACTAAACATCACGGATTTTTGGAAATACCTTCCCATAATCACTATATGAGTTCGGGTACGAAAAATTTTCGACCCCTTTTTATGCTTTTAGTGACAATAGTTAATTCTTGTTAGGAAAACATGAACAGGGAATTAATCTTTTGTTATAATAATGTGCAGTAAATTATAAAAAATCATATTACACTATCAGTTATTTTATATAAGCTTTATACCGATCAACGAGTTAGATGTGTAATGTGAGAGAAATTATTAATTATTATTTATTAGAAAAGTGTGTTTAGGTATTATTTCAAAATTTGAATTTATGAAATGTATCGTTATTAATTAAAATAAGTTTTAAAATTTTTCAATCTATTCAATTAATTTGTATCACATTCACATTATATATTTTATTCATATTTCAATTAGTATGAGCGTAGAAATATATATGAAAGAAAAAGAAAAATCTTTATCGAATTTCCTATAATATAGCTTAGATTGTCCAGCTTACATTAACGTTATTTTTTATTTATTTTCCTCTTTAATTAATTGAAAATATTGATTTTGCAAAAAAATAAATTCCTAAAAAGCAGTATATTTTAAATCAATTAACGTTGTGTTATCAAATTATATATAGGTGTCACTTTTATGGTTATTTAGTTTAAGGTTATTTCGTTTAATTGAAAGATGTATTGATTAAGGTATAATTTCTATTTATTAGGTAGAATTTTCATAGACTTGTCTTAAATCTAACTAATCCGACGGCCTCTAGTTACTAAACAACATCATGTTTCTATAACAACAATGAGTAGATATTTTGACTTTATATACAAATAGCTATATGAATAAGTATAACTACAGTCACTTGGTCGTTTTCAGACTTTAAAATTAATATTATTTACTTTCAAGTAGATATATAAATCACGTTTATACATACACAAGATCAACAATACATTTATACAATAATTTACATTTTTGATCTAAGTTCTAAATGATATAAAATAAAAGAAATTTACTAATACATCGAAAAAGACTTCAACGCGTGCGAAGTGTGTAAATAAGATTGTAAAAAAGAAAGATTAAATGGAAGAGAGAAGATTGAAGTATTCGAGCGGAGTAAAGACACTGAGTTTACGAGTATCCACTACTTCATATATTTGAAGGTTAATAATAATGAGTATTCACTATTCACATTTGTACAGACACGACAGCCGTCGCAAATAACATTATATCACAATTTAAGTGTCCGGTGGGCGCTGCTGATCCGGAGGGCTCGGGGGAGCCGGCGAGTGCGCTGGAATGGTATGCCTACGAAGCTGTTGAAGGATGGCGGGGTCGAGTGCGGGCCACCAGCCCCCTAGTAGGGGATAGTGCGCCGCAGGTGTCAGCGGCACGCGCGCCTCCTCCTCCGTTGAGCGAACTTCCTCTTGATCACTCGCCACCACGTCTATATCCTCTTCGACTTCCTCCTCTCCACTGCTGTCTCGTCGCGCACGCTTTTCAGGTGCGTCATCAGGAGCAAGCAATGATGCCACATCAAACTGTCTTTTTCGCGTCTGTGTATTTGGGGGAACGCGGCCGCTCCAAAAAGGCAACGGCAAAGGAGTCGGTGGAGGAGACTGCGGCGGCGGCGACGGCGAGTCTTCACCGTCATCGTCCACAGCTAGTCCCATGTGCTTACGAACTTTCCTCTGCGCTTTACGCCTTCTAAAGTCACCTTTCCGAAAATCTTCAATATTAGCGGGATGAATTGCCCAGTAGTGCCCTTTACCGTTCGCCGATCTCCCCGCTTTGACGAAACAATCGTTCAGAGATAGGTTGTGACGAATCGAATTCCTCCAGCCAGGTCCTCGCGTTCTGAAGTACGGATAGTTATCTAGTATGTGCTGATATATGTCCGAAAGCACGAGTTTCCGTTCTGGCGAGCTGAGTATCGCCATGGCTATCAGCCCGATGTAGCTGTGCTGGGGCTTAGGTTCCTCGGGCTGGAGCGCACGGTGCTGGAGCAGCGACATGGAGAGGGCCAGGCGCGGCGCGTAGGGCCCATAGCAGGGCGCCACGGCTGGCTGGTATAGGCGAAGTCGCTCAGCAACAGCATAATTATAAAGTTGAAGTCGGTAGTGGTCTATCGCGGCGGCGGTGACGGCGGGCGCGTCTTTGGCGAGCGGCCAGGAGGGTCCGTCGGCTCCGCTGCACATGTTCGCGGCGGCGGTCGGGGCGCGAGTGCGCGGCCGGCGGGCGTCGCGCGCCGAGCGGGGCCGCCCGCCGCCCGCCCGCCAACCGCCCGCCGCCGCGCCGTCGTCGGCCAATCACCGCTCGCCCGCTCCTTGTATACGTGTTTTTGTTTAGCGACGCCCCACTCCGCCGGCGACGACTCCACGAGCCCTGCCTTGAGCCCGCGGTACAGATCGCAGGTAAACGTAAACACTTGTTTATGAGGTGTTAACTCGTAAAATTGTGTTATATCTTTTATTTTTATTTAATGCATTTTGATGAATGAGCTTATTATGAAAATTATACAAGATATTTTCACGGAATTATGATTAGGTATAATAAATAAATAAAATTGCAAAAGAATAACCACGCCAAATACGGATACATACATATGTTAAATACAAAAGTTCTTACTTAATTTTTTGCTCTTATTATTAATAACTCTATCATTAGGTAAATATGTCAGTCGGAACGACCTAACATTTCTATCTTTTAAAGTAGCAGAGCCGAATATAACTATAAAAATATATCTAACTTTAGGTATAGGAAGATAAGTAGATATGTAACTTGCTACCTAAGAAATACTTAATAGTCATTGAGTATTCCTACCTACATTAATGTGAGCAATGTACATTAATAATATTTATTTAGATAAGTTCTGTACATTAACATAATTATTTCAGGTCAATTTTTTACTTTACAAATCACTTAGGTATCTAATATAATTACTTCTTTATTTTATACTTAGGTATACCTACTAGCGGCCCGCTCGTGGCTTCGCCGCGTGAACTACACGACTATTTCGTTGTATTGCAACCCTCGGGGGTGGATTTTTGAAAAATAAAGTAGACTATGCTTGACCTTGGATTATTAACTAGGTATATCTATACCAAAATTCGTTACAACCGGTCAAGCGACCCATATCCCAACTTTTTAGAAGTGGATATTTAAAAAAATAAGTAGGCTATGTTTGACCCTGGGTTTTTTACTACTTCTATTCTAAATTTTATCCAAACCGGGCCAGTAGATTAGCCATGAAAGCGTGAAAGACAAACAGACGGACTTCCACATTTATAATATAAGTATGGATTAGTATAAGTATTTAATCATATGTATTTAGATTGGTATTCATGGATATAATGATATGTAACATAATACAGGTAGGTATATGAAACATAATTTTAGCTTTTATTTATATATTAATTAAGCTTTCTTTGTTAAAAATTATGATCTAAGAGAAAGATAAAAATGTCTGAATAAACTTTTTAAAAGTCTTGTCTTAAATGTTAAACAGATTAGATATAAGCGTTAAATATAAATATAAGCGATATAATATTAAAATATTTTCTCAACTCGTAAATGTTTTTTTTTGCTGTCCCTCCTTTCAAAACCGTTACAAATGACAACTTCGTAGCGAGTACTTCCCTGTTATTTTGGAGATATCACAACAAGCAACAACACATTACTTCTCAGGAGGTGCGAGTGAACGAGATGGAGATATAAAAATACGCTTTTCCCAATAAGAGAGATAGGGACGGAATAATATGCAACAGTTTCACATGTCGCGGTAAACGACTGTGATACAGCTTACCCTTAAAGATTGTTAATTTAAAATATGCTTTAACGCCAAGATTTAAAGTTTCTTTTCATTTGTTTTGAAGAAAATTTAACGCCGAAGTGAATGAGAAAGGAAAATAAAGAGATTTAGCCGCGTGTGCGAGTGGGCCAGCAACAGATATCGACGAGACGCCGCGGGCTAACAATGCAGTTGCCGCCCATTTAAATACGCCATTTTGTTTACTGTCTCCACGCTTTTGTTGGGGAAAGCAATGTTTCAGAATAAGAAAATTATGGGAAATTTTTACTTGCCTGCAGCCAGTTGGTGCTTGAGAAATGTGTTGTATTTATAAATATCTTATAGGTACTATTTGTTGGAATCTTGCGATATTTATTGTCTTAAATAAGTTATAAAAATTGTAAATAATGTAGGTATATTTTTTATTTTAAGTACTAGTTAAGCTTTCTTTCTAGGTAATGAAAAAGTGACTTTCATTTTATTATTTCTTTTCATAGTTAAATTTGTTTTATGAATTGGATACCTAATAAATAAATCAAAATGCGACATTGAAATATTTTGTGTATTTATTTTGCAAACTATTCAGAAAGAAGAATTTTATGTAAATAATTAAAAATGTACTTTTGAAGTAGGTTTTGTTATAAAAAACGATTATTAATTTAGCTTCAATACATAGAAATAATAAAATTATCATGGAAGAATGTAATCGTCGTTTCATGATAATTTTATTATCGTTAAGTAGCTTCATGAAGGTCATCGAAGGCAGTGGGTTATTTTCTTTCTGGCTAAACAAGAGTTTGGCATTGAACTTAGGTACTAGACGTATTATACCTACTGATATAGAGTAGAACGCTGGAAACGGGGTGTTTTAACACGCGATCTCTCTGATTTTGCGTGTACGTGCAAAAATACGTGCAAAAATACATTTTCAACAAAAAATAAATGCAATGCTAAATTATTTAAGATTTATTTTTAAATTTAGATAAGTATAAAACTTGCGATATTTTATTCTAGAATGGAAAGGTCGTATAAGAAGTGAAGACGTAAAAATTCACTCTGGTATCAGATACAAAGCGCGGCGTTAAGTTCCGCCACTTAACACGCATTGCCTCCAAGTTCGGCGGTAAGTGGGGAACGGAGTATCTTAACACTAGGCTTACCCTGCTATGGGCGGGATACAGCGTGAAGCTAAAAATATACCTATATATATTTGATTGCCTACATATACCTAGGTATATAAATATTACGCACCTCTACCTAAATATATTCGTAACAAAAATCGAATACGCGGGTAAAAGTGAATTGTATGTGACGTGTCGGCTTTGGCTTTACACGAATTGTCGCGGATAAAACAAACGAGATGTTGAACGGAAAACAATTGCCGGCGTACACAGCCGCGGCGGCACACGAATGCTAATTCGTTATTCGACCATGTGGAAATACTGTGATAGGTATAAAAACAACTATTGTGAAAACCATCAAACCTGCTTATAGTTTTATATTGGGAGAAAGTGCCTAAAGCAATTGATGCTTTTAGAGTAATATGTATTTTTTTAATGGAATTTTAATAATTATAAATATATTAAATAAATACACTAAAAGAGACATTTACAAAACGTAGGTATACAAATTTCAACGCAGTGGAATTCGAACTCGCGCCTCTTAGAAATACACTAGGTATCTTATTTGCGAATGAATATTCATCATTTTCATTCTCTAACATACATTCCCAAATAAGATGCGTAAGATAAAATACACGTTTTTAATATATAAAGGTAAGTGTAAATATGTATACAGGTATTACTATGGTAACGCATATGTTACGCCTCGATTGGTGTGCTTATGTTAAGATAGTCCTATGTATGAATCGCTTTTGGTAGGACTTACACTTATAAAAACCAGTAGCTGTATGCTATTTTCTTCGTAGCAGGGGAGTCTAAGCGCTCCATACTTGACTTTCTCTAATACTACTCTACTTTTTCTACTCTAGAAATACGAGTGGCTATTATGAAATGCCAGACCAAAACAACGAAATTCTTCTTAGTACACGATCAGGTAGATCTATGAAAATATGCCTGTTGATAGATGTCCTTCTGATTAATTTTTATTTATGATTTTGATATCGAGTTAATGTCCTTACGAACAATTATTAGGTTACGTTTAGTTATATTAAAATTCTCAACTTTATTTATTTGTGATTGTATATTTCATTTCATTTTCTCATTTAACGAATTAGTGATCTAATACGATACGATACGATAGAAGATATCAAAATAGAGAAATAAAACAATAAAATATAAAAAAGCAATTCTAAATTTTGTACACCAACCATTAAAACAAGAAGTTCCATTATTCATCTAATATTAGGAAGTACGTAAGCATTCGCATAATTTGTGTTTACATAATTTTCAGAGATTCAAACTGGGATGGTTAATTTATGCTGATTGATTTTATAGCAAAACGGTCTGTTTCATTGTTGTTCTAATTGCCTGCAAGACGAAGGCGTGACGCCCCGCCCACCGCTCAAGCGCTTTGTGCACGACTGTACTCGATAAATTCATTTGTCCTACAGTTTATTTTATGTTTGCTTTGTTTATGTAAGTTTAGTTTGGGGTGTGTGTGAATGGAGACTGCACCTGGCTATGGGGAAATTATATAATATATACTTACATTAATAAGAATTGCTAATGTAATTATTAAAGAAATAATCTTTTTATTTGTGATATTTTGGAAATTTTGAATCATAATCGTAGGTTTATTAAGTATGTGAACATTAAAGGCAAATAGTTATGCATTTCATACTTTAAGTTAACAACTTCAGACTTCAACCACAACAGTAACAAGGTAGTCAGAAAGAACCTAGTATCTAGAAACTCCGTTCTCCACTTTCGACCTGAAATAGAGATATTTCGTGTAGGTAAGTGGTGGAACTTAGCGCCGTGCTTTGTCTTAGGTACTGCGATAGTTTACCAAAATTCTAGTTTTAAGTACCAATTGAATTAGAAACACTGAATTACTGAATGTAAAAAGTTAAAATTTGGCATGTAGGTTCTTTAAGAGTATAAGAGAGTAAGGATTTTCTAACATTTCTACTGCAAAAACGAGATTTTATACCTACTAGGTAGGTACATGCAAATGAACTTCATATGATCTTGGCTCGTTTGCTATCCGATATTTTCCTAACATAACACTAAATCGATATTTAAATAATTATTTGATTAAATCGATACGTTTAATTAGTAAAATAAATTGTTTTTTAATATTCATGTATACTGGTGAACACCAAACCATAGACAAAATCTACACAGATAAGCATCTATATGAAATAAGCCAGAAGAAATAAAAAATAACGACCAAAAGCACCCTATTTATCAATCTGAATTCGTTAAAGAATATTTAAACATAGCGACGGCAAATAACTTTCGTAGCTATTTAACGCCGGTATTGAATTAGAGACTTTGTGTGGAAAACTGTTCGCAAAATATTTAGGCGTCACAAAAGAGGTATTACGAAGCGGGGGATGGTAATTTTATGTAAATCGACCGCCGACGGCAAGACGAGTTCGTCGGCGGTTCCTGAATTTGTTTATGTTTAAAACAACTTCGGTGTTCATCTCTCGACTTTCTTTATGTTTTTGCGAGAAAAAATATCGAGGAGAAAATCTTTTTTAATTATTAAGATGAAAGTGAATCTAAGTTTACGTTTTCGTTAGAAATAAGTAAGTTCCTTACAAATTGAAGTAATAACTAACGACTAGGATATTTTTTTAATGTTATATCTTTTTATTAAATAAATGTGGTTTTGAATCTATAGGGCTTCGTTTAGAATTTTTGTAATCAAATTAGTTGTGTAAACTTTACTTTTTATGATGATAGACAAAGTACCTAGTTTTGATATTAAAAGTTTAGTTATTTCAATAAGCGTTAAACACACAAGTTAACAATTCACCAAACTAATTGAATGCAGTAAAATATGAATTTTATCTAACGAAAATCTGTAAAATTATACCTAATTATTAACAATAAAGATTTTTCACTTGGCGTATGGGGACAGCGACGACTTGCGACGTGATTGTAGGTTCGATTCTCACTCGAAGGATGATTACAGTATAATTGTATGTTTATCTGCCCGTCCTGGTATTTAAAGCACAGCGTTCCGCCAATTAACGCGCTATGTGCCCAATTTAGGCGGAAAGTGGACAATGGAGAGTCTTGACACTAGGTTCTCTTAGAACATATACGAATTAGAGTGAATCTATATTAAGATTTCTTAGCAACACAAACTTTACTTTATTACCAATAGGTACATGTGTATATTTTAGGTATACTAGCGACTTCGATTGTGGCACTATTCAACTTTTTATAGAAGATTATATCCTTATAGTAGCCTATGTTTGACCCTGGGTCTTGCAACCATTTTTTCCCGAGTTTCATTCAAATCGAGTAGGTAGATTAATCGTGAAAACCAACAGACTTTCGCACTTAGAATATAAGAGCATATAATTTAAGTTGTTATCGAAGTATTAAAGGTAAATCTAACAGTTTAATTCACTGTTGGCATACATTAAATATAAAATATAGATTTAAAATATAAATTTATAATATATAGGATACTTAAAAAGTAATATTTTATATTTTAAAGAAGTACAGGGTTAATTTCGTTCATTCGAATTTTTAGAAAGAACTTCTTCAAATAAAAGTAATCAATTGCTAGTAAAAAACAGTATTTCTTAAACAACATTCAACTCTACAATGCTACCTTCGTAGTAAACTCAATATATAAATAAGCACATACTGTTTTCCAGTCCGTTTAAAAGGGGATAGAGACGGGAGGCAGGTGGCTAATTACGAGCGCTTCTCCCGTCTACTACGCTAACTAGATCTGTACAGTGCCCTTTAGATTTTGGGCATACCTACGCACACGTGTTCTTGAAAACACATGAATTGTAGTGTGTCTATAGATATTGATTTAGATAACAAAATAAAGAGATGTTTTAAATTGAATACTGGCATTGTTCATTTTATTTCATTCTTTCAAATTGAATTGTGTGTTAACTTAAGAAAAATGAGTGTTTGCAATAAAATTTCGAAGATTTCACTAATCAGAACATATCCTTCAGTTTATTATCGTTATAAGTATTTTACTTTAGTGCTGTATTTCCAATCATAGGCTCCAGCAGGTTATCGAAGCTTGATATGTTATAACAGCAAATATCCGTACCTATCATATGTTCATAATATATAAAGATCATATTATATTTTATATGGAATCAATTATAAGAAATACATTGTTTATATGGCATGATTTTTGATTGCAAATATATTTTTTTCACATTAACATTACTTAAATGGAAAAGTCCATATTTGTTTTCATATTATTTTAAAAAATAATAAGTTTCGAGGTAGAGAAAGCGTTCAGCTTTCCAGATCTCGAAACTTTTAGGCAGACAAAAACATACGTGAGCCACTTCTTTCTCCACTTTCTGCCTAAATTACTATAAACACTGCACATTGAGTGGAATTTAATATCACGTTTTAAATTCATGATTAGAGTGAAAAATCGGAAATAATTAAAATATAATCTCGAGTGCAGATCGAACCCACGATTATCGCGTTTACAGTAAGATACCACCTACTCCATTGCACTATGACTCTCCTAGAAAGTTAGTAACATAATAGGTAAGCTAAACGATCATTAATTTCATTTCACCAAATATCCAATTACACACAATCATCTAAGATAAACCAAAAATTATAACAAAATATGACATCTTCTTATCTCCAATGTATCTTAAATTCAGTAGCAACGCATCTATAATCTTTTTTTAGATAAAGAGACTGTGTAAAAAATATTTATTGTGTTTACACAAACGTAGGTGGTAATCCGAGTAAACGCTTACTTATTTAAAGTCACAAGGAAAGGGGCCCATTGTTGGTAGCTATCGAAAAAACGTAATAATATTATTGGACTCTAATTTCATTTATGCTTTAATCGCGCCTATATAAAAGTGTCAAAGCTATGATAAAGGTGCTCAACTTGTATTGAGTTGTGAATGGTATAGGCGCTTGGTGTTGTGTTACTGGCTTTACAAAAATATGTGGAAACGAACAAAAATTAACTTTATTTTCTAATTATTAAAGATTAATTTCGTTTAAAGTTAGAAAACCGGTCGAATATCTCGGTCTAATAAAATAAGGATGATTGTTCAAGTGTCGTAATGGACTTGATACATCTTTGTATTTTTTTAGTTGCGGTTTGAGTTCTGGGTAAAGCTTTTATTGGCCGTGCTGGTTTCAAGAGGTCATTATATTGGCGATTATGTTTATCTTTCACGTTGGGTGTTAGAAATACTATTAAGAAATACGTAGGTATAGGCCGGGTGCCTAGTAAGTGACGGAATTTTTGCACGTGGAATATTTTTTACGAGGTCAGTTGTGGCTTGTGGGTACAAAGTGTGACTGTAAACGCGACTCCCTGTGGGTTCGAGTCCCGCTCGAGGACTAGAAATATTTGATATTTCCATTTTGCCGCAATAGTCTTTATCTACCAAAGTGCTTTTTAAAACTAAGGGAACTAAACTACTTTGCTACTTTTACGAAAGAGCAAAATAAAGTCGAATTTCTGACGTACATACAACCCTACTAATCAGCTCCTACTAATCAACCCCCATTAATAAAGAGATGGATAAAAATAAAAAGTATTTTTAGAAAATGTATAAAAGTTTGGACGCAGCGGAAATTGAACCTGTGGCTCTCTAATACCGCCAAAGTGTTCAGACCGCTAAGCCATGCATGATTCAGAGCATTTTTCTATTTCCTAAGGATTGAAATAACATTTTAAAGACGTTAAAAATATACCTAATGTATATTATCATTTTAACCACATATTCTATATTAAAATAAAAGAGTAATTAAATAGTAATCGTTTAGTAGAACAAAAGTATTTGACATGACATAGATCGAATTAATCATATAATGGGTGTAGCGTGTGGCGGCTTATGGGATGTTAAGTCGATTACGCTTCCCTTGTTATTTGCTGCTATATGAGTATTTCAAAGGTATTAGTAGCGTTTAATTATTTATATGATTTTAAAATATTTACATTTTAGGTATTCTCATGGATAGGAAAAGCTCCAACTTTTTATAAACGAACGTTAGTTCGCATAAGAGTATACTTACAGGTATTAAGTACTACTAGATAATGTAGTAGTAACTAGTAGTAGTTACGCTTGTCACTATTTTATAATATTGTACAGGTATGATCACCTCATTACATTTAGAATTATAAGCAAATAGGTAATTATAACATTTACAAATTCAACGTCTCCAAGATTTGAAGAAATATATTTTGCAATAGGCACAGACCATTCGATATAAAGTCAAATTTGTAAATAATTGATCGTATCACGATTTTTTCGCATAGCAGAGTAGATAGAGACAATCTTTTTTTTTCGAGGAAATCCGTTACGGATATCAGCCCGATTGGTGACGTGGTTATGTGGGACTCCGGACTGAGCCGTCCGTATACCCACTAAAACCTCACGGTGCTCCTCCTCGACCGACACTATCCGGGGCCACGGGTACCCCAATCTTCTGCGAATCCCGGGGGCGGGGAAGCAGCAAGGCGTCGCGGAGTCAAAGATGGTAGGTCACCCTCGACGGCCAGCTCTGGGTAGCGCACGCACACCTACTCGGGAGATAGGGATATCCTAGTGTCAAAACATTCCTATCCTCACTCTCCGTGTGCGCTCAATTCATTTTGGAACGTAAAACTCGACGAAGTGCCTTAGATTCTAGAGTGGAAAAATGACAAACAATTAAATAATAACATTTCCTTTCACCCACAACCATCACGTTTACAGTCAGACGCTATCATATTGCGCCTCAATGGTTTCAAATTCTGAATAATATTGAAATGTGTCTAAAATTTAATAAATGTGCAAAAGATGCGTAGGAAAGTAAACAGTGAAAAGTCTCTGTAAACCTGGACTCTCTTATGGTATATTTTATAAACTTAGTTAAAGCTTACTTAGTTATAAGCTCTGATATTGTAAATGAAAAAATGAATTTATAAAGATATAAAAGATTATTTTAAAAAAGGTACATACCTTATGTCCGTAGTGGTATAAATTAAATTGTAAAAAAAAAAGTCTCTGTAAATCTCAAAATATAACTTTTACCTATACCTATATAAAAGCTCTTAGTACATACACCTACTATCTATCACACACCGGATATATTCGGGCATACGCCTGTAATCGAATTAACAGAGTACAATGGAAGTGAGTGGTGCAGGATTTAGTGCCGTTAAATACATTATGACTTCCATGTGCATTTGAGATCAATGAAATCATGGCATCATTTGCAATTTCACTGATTTATTTTATTAATTAAATTACCGTTGCTTTTAAAAATTTTAGTTTAAATTTAATTTGTACCAGTCATTTTTTTTAGAATTTAGAATTGAATAGATTCTTACTTAAATAACCTAGTTAAGTTAGTTTTAAATATATTTTCTTTTTCATCTTCAAGCTTTTTCACCTATAGCAAAGGAACCTAGTGTCAAGACACTCCGTTCTCCACTTTCTACCTGACATGGGCACTTCATGTTGAGGGGTGCAACTCAACGCTTTTTCCTTAACAACACTTTGTGTTATATAAAGTTCTTATTCCTATTTATTAGAAATATATTGAAAGTACTATTTCGGATGATGACTAAAAATTAATGTACCTAATACAGAAAAGACAGGGTTCCGTGTTCTGCTATTTGAGATACAGTAGAACATACAAAAAATAACTATATTAGACACATATTAACACTTTAAATATTTTAAAATAAATAAAATTCCCAAAAATTTCCTTAACGGAAGCTTTCGAGTGGTCATTATTACGATTGAAAACGTTCGTATCCCCGAACAATGCGTGAAAGCCATTGTCAACCATTTTTGTTTTGTCAATACGTAAATACTTCATAAATATTTAAACAGCTTAAATGCACCCTTGGGAACTCTTTGTAAGACTCGAATGCAAAAAATTACAATTATGTGTCGACTGGCTACTGGGTTGCGGATTTCCGTTCCAGTTTTGTTGTTTTGTTATTTAAAATCTTTATTAAATCTTTTTTGAACAAGTTAATTTTATTATGTCAATGTTTTTTTTTCAATTTCTCAATATATTGACCGGTTAGCCTTCATGGCAGAGATGGACCGCGACTGACTGAAATGCCAAGTGGTTGTGGTTTCGATTCCCATATTTCCCATTATTGATTATAATTTAATTCGTTTTATTTCTCACTTCCGGGGAATAACATAAGCGTGGCGGTGAAATCGGCCACTCAAAACATAGGTGAGTAATATTTTATATTCGAGCAGAAACTGGAGGACGGAATGTCGCGACATATGTTAATACCTTGATATTATTTGTTAAACTTCATTTATCTTAGGACTAGTATATACCTACAATGAATATGAAGTTATCATAGCACCAAAATAATTTTCAGTTAAGCCCGTTACTATGTCATTTTAAGAAATCTAAATCAATGATTTCTTTACATACTTAAAAACAATTTACCTACCTACTCATTAGAATCATGAAACCAAACTTTATTATAGCTGTAGGTTGATACATACAATATAACATAATAATATTCACCAATCAAATAAACATTAAAAATCTCAAGAAACTAGGGCAGCTGTAAGCACATCCAGCTCTCAACCATCAAAACCCACGCGTTTCTCAACAAAACCAAACTAAACCAGATACATCCAAATAACACGTTTCGAAACTCACTCGTACTTAATTCAATTACTTGCCATTGTCAAAAGTTTTTGCTTTTACATTTTACACTTTAACAATAGATTTATTTTGCCAACAATAACTGTATATGGCAATACAATGGTCAAATCTCGTGTAAGTTGACGGTCCGTCACGACGGTCAGTATTTTTTCCACACTCGATGCTAACTGTTGTTGAAAGGCGAATTGTGTTTGCGCGTGAAGTGTTTACCGTGTCCTGGTCTGATACGATCTTAATCTCGGATTAGTAGAACATTATTGTAACGCTTAAGCTATGTCATGCCCACCTAGGTACAATACCTCGTCTATTTGCACTAAACTCCCACGCAAAATAATGGTTAAGTAAACCTTATCCGATTAAGATATATCCGGTCAAGTGTTTGGAGGTACTTACAAGTTATAAAATTTACATTGATGATAATGTTATTGTTGTTTTTTAGCTAAGCGAAAGGTGTTGTGTAGTGTTAATTTCCGTTGTATGCTTTTATGTAATCGTATATACTTACACTTTTTTTTTGAGCTTCACGCTGTATCCAGCACACAGCAGGGTAGGCAGAGGGAACCTAGTGTTAAGACACTCCATTACCCAGGCACCGCCGAATACGGACGCACAGAGTGTGGCGGAGCTTATCGTCACACTTTGTCTCGATACCAGAGCGAAAAAAATGGAAATATTAAATATTTCCACTCCTCGAGCGGGAATCGAATCCACAACCAGTCGCTTACAGTCACACGCTTGTGCCACTGGGCCACGACTAGCCATTTACACACTTATAAGTATTTGTAGAATCAAAATGATATTTTTATATTAAGCATACTGGTAGAAAAGTAACAAAAATATAAAGAAAAGGAAGATTAAATTGTAGAACCATTGATATAAAATGTTTAGTGAACATGAAAAAAATCACTTGGATATTTAATTGTGTAGTTCGACGTGATATTTACATAGCACGGTAGTCCAGAGATAACCTAGTGTCATAACACTGTTTTTAACACTCTGCCTGAATTCAAATTGCGTTTTGAATGGTGGAATTTAAGGTCACACTTTGTCGATGGGGATCGAACCTACTAGAACGACTAATATATTTTTTCTGGGTATAGTTGACGCACGTAATGCTTACATAAACATTGACAACATTCCATCAAATCAGAGCCATTGAAAGCTTTCTTGCATCCAGTTATACGATGTCGTATTCGCTTTAAGTACATATTTAAAAAGTATTGAGTAAAATAATTGCAACTTAAATACGTTTCCACAAGAGTATAGTTCAATTCTGAAGAATACTTTTTGAAATTGAAAAAGTCACAAGCAGTAGGAAAGCGTTAGTTAACATTGAGAAAGGTCAAGCTTTTTGTTTTCCTATATATATAAAAAAGAAAGCTTATAATAATTTTATTCCTAAGTATGCATTTATCAATCACCTAACTGGTTACTTTTATATACTTACCTGACTCCGTATTCATTTTGTTTTAAGTTAGTATATATGTAATATATTTTGTAATAGAGATAATGTGTGCCAATGTTTTTTGTTTACATTAAATTGTATTAAAAATATAATAAGGAGCGAAGTAAGTACACATAATAAGGAGCGTGACCTCCTTAGTTTTGTCCAAGGTAGTCAGAGGTAACCTAGTGTCATGACACTTCGTTCTCAACCACCGGACGTGGAGATCTCGATGTCTCGAGTGGGGGAACTTAACGCCGTACTTACACCGCCACAACGTCTTTTGTATCAGAATATTAAGATGAAAATAGTTTAAATATCTATAATTATTCCCACAAGTGGAAATCGAACTCATTCCCATCATGTTTATAAACAAACGTTAGCCCACTGCTATAAACCGGCCTCTAGTTATAATAATTTCATAAATAAAAGAGCTGAAATCCACGACTGAATTGTTCAATAAGTTTCAACCTAATTATATTTTCACAAAAGCGAAACATCTCTTTGATGATACAACAAGAATTGTTTGGTTTGAATTAGTGGAGAAATTTTCGGGTACAAAAATAGATCAGTGAAGTACACAATGGATCAAATTAATGTTCTTTGTTTATTATTTGTAATTAAGTATATTTTTGGGGCCAGTCGTGGCGCAGTGGCACAACCGTGTGTCTGTAAAACGACTGGTTGTGGATTCAATTCTCACTTGAGAAGTGGAATTATTTAATATTTCCTTTTCCTTAGCTCTGGTATCCGAGACAAAGCGCGCCGTTAAGTTCCGCCACTTAACGCGCAATGCCTCGACTTCGGCGGAAAGTGGGGAACGGAGTGTCTTAACACTAGCCTACCCAGCTGTGTGCGGGATACAACTGAAGTTAAAAAAATATATTTATCATATTTAATTTTCGTGGTGTGGTCAGACAAATTACGGTGTATAGATCCGTCACCAATCCAATATGTGTGTCTTTAAATTATAATTTAAAGTCCGTCATCATTATAAAATGTAGGGAATAGTTAATAAGTAAGAAAGAAAGAATAACAGAACAAGTATACTGTTATTATACTTCTTCTGTTATTGTGATTAATAGAAGATTTCAAGAAAAGGTTCGTGATCTCGGCCGTGCTAGACCTTGCCGCCCCGACGGGCATCGGTTGAAAGCTCCTCGCTAGGTATCCCGTCCATTGTTACTTCAGGAGAGACCAATGCTTTTTACTATTATTCACCTAAGCATATCATTATTTCTGATTCTATCACGTACAGAAATATCATCATTGTTCTGTCCATTGTCCACTGGGTAACCTTTGCAATGACGTTCGTATTATTTTCTTAATTAAATAATTTTAAAAATTGTAAAAATATTTCACAAATGCATATGACACATAGGTCCCTAAATATTCTATCCGAATCCGCGCTATCCGAAAATTTTAAGAACTTTTATTGCTTCAAAGTAAAATTTAAATAGCAACACCGAAAATAATAGACGCTTGTACAATGTTATATCGGATGATGGTTAATGATATGCTACTTAGCACCAAGCTACTTACTTAAAATCAAGCTATCTTGTTCATAATATAGAGAAAGATGTGTTATCGCAAATGTATTTTCGAAAACCTGAATATACGCGCTTAACTCATAGTTAAAATAGCTTCAATCGTTCAAAAAATGACTTTATGTACTCTATTATTTTAATCCTACTAAGAAATGTAAATATCTTATATCTCTTTTTATTCACAGCAGGGTAGGCAGAGAGTTACGTAGTGTTAAGACACTCCGTTCCCCACGCACCGCCGAATTCGTATTGCATTTTAAGTAGCGGAACTTAACGCCGCGCTTTGCCTCTACGGCAAAGCGAACAAAGTGGAAATATTAAATATTTCCACTCCTCCAGTGGGAATCGAACCCACAACCAGTCGCTTTACAGTCACATTTTTGCCTCTGCGCCACGACTGGCCTCAAAAAATCATATATCTATACCATACAAGTCTACATATATATACTAATGCTACATATTCTAATAAACATTTCCTCACGAGCGTGTGTATGACTGTTCATAGAGCGCCACAAGCGCCTAAGTTCAAAAGCGGTCGGGCAGGGGGAGCGAAAACAATTACCTGCATTTACATACATCATAGCCGCGGGTGAAAATTTCAACAGAAATAAAGCACATGAAACTGCCATTTTGCTAAATATTATGGAACAAATAAGAATAAATTCATAGCAAAATACAAAAAACGATTTCGACGTTATTTCAGATTATGAATTTAATATCAAAAATTGACAACTAAGTAGGCCAGTCGTAGCACAAAGAGGCACAAAGTGCGACTGTAAAGGAGCTGGTTGTGGGTTCGATTCCCACTTGAAGAGTGGAAATACTTTATGTTTCTATTTCCGCCTGGTGTTCAAGCAAAGCGCGGCGTTAAGTTCCGCCACTTAACATGCAAAGCCTCCAGAATTCAGCGGAAAGTGGGGAACGTAGTGTCTTAACACTAGGTTCCCTCTGCCAAAAAAATTAAAAAAAAAAATTGTAACTAAACATTGGCGAAAAAATTGTCGAATACCATTTACTATTTGTATTATAACATAAAGCCATTATAGGGCACTGGAGCAGTTCTGACAATGAACGCGATTGGTTGTGAGTTCGATTTCCACTAGAGGGAATAATTACAAGTGTTTATACTATTTTCAGGCCTCCTCCCTCTGATAAGACAAAGTATAACGTTGATTTACTCAATTCTCCCGAAACTGGAATTAGGGCGATAGTGGAATAAGCTTTTTCGACATTAAGTTCTGGCTGCCTACCTAGCTATGCAGGCAACATTGGCAAAAAGGTGAAAAACTCCTTATATCATCCTAAACAACATCGAAGTAAGTTATCAAATGAATACCTACTTGCCTGCCCTACACATGGGTTAATTATAGAAAATGTAAGTATTTAAACTGACGTACATACATTCTGTAAACAAATATCGCAGTTTTAAAAAGAGTTCAGAATGGTTTCTTTGTTGTTGACTATTGTCGTTATTATAGGACGATAGTAGGTAAATAGTCCATAATGAGGTTTTGGCCTTGTAAATAACTTAATTTTCTAACTGACTAAATGTTCAAAATGCATGTATTTTAAGTTTTTATAAAAAAATATTGTCATATATTGGTACTCGTTTGGTACCCAAAATAATCAATTTTAGCTTTTTCATTCAAAATTCAGCTTGAAGACTTAATACACTATTATTGAATGAAGGCAGGAAGGCAACATGTTTTTAATGTTTAAATTAGAATGTGTTTGCTCTGAAAATATCTATTAACCGCTAGTAATATAACAGTAAAATAATAAATTAATATTAGGTATACTTATGTTAAATTATTGGTAATAAATATTACCATCATATCCTTTTTATATTCACACATCTTACGTATATCTTTTCATTGTACTTTTTATTTATATAATTCTTTTAAATATTTATACAAACATTAAATACAAAACATAAAAATGCACAAAAGGTTTTATCTAGTAAGTGGAAAACCCTAATACGATCCGCAGACCTGCACAGCTTGCCGATCTGCACTTGTCCGGCCTCGATGCCTGCGTCTCGTTTCCAGATTAAACATAAAAGCCACAAGAATAATCCCGTACAGAGTGAGCTTAAAGAAAACTCATCAAGTCCACACGACGGTGTAGGTCTTCCTGCCTAGTTTTCTAATCCCAAAGCCGGGAACAATAACTCTGTTATTAATTTCATATTGCCCCACAAAAGAGCATGTTGGTACAAATATTCAATACAAAGGCAGGAAAGTAATTAATGTTAGACTGGTATTGGTTGAATTCAGTCGTTAGTGCCCTGGGGAGGCGCCGACACAATGCCGTAGTTAGGGACGCCGACGGGGGCCGTATCGGCGGACGTTTAACGAGCAAATTATTTAGTAAATGTCGCCAAATAATAACATTAATGTGGGTTGGGGCTGACTCGCGACTGCTCGCTAACTCGCTACACTAGCTTGCGAAAGATTTATGTGGATTTTATTAAGATTTTAATAAATATTTGTTTTTTGTTACTTAATCGTACAAGCTGATGATCATGTTTTTGATTAAAGAACTTATACTTTTAACATTTTATAATGTTGTTTATACACTTCACACACCTAGAAAAAAATGTTCTTCTAAAAATCTCTTTGAGAGCTTATGTTTATTCGAAATGGTAAGAGTATATGTAAAATAATACAGTAAAAGAAAGAAATGAGTGAACGAGACGTAATAGTTTAAGCGAAACTCATCATTCTTTTCATTATAATTTAAAATCGCAATTCACATATAATCCAAATGGCAAAGGTGATGGATCCGATGGGCTGAGCTATTTTTCAAAATTAGATTTTTCTATATTTGACTTAAGTCTAATTAAAAAAATATATATAATAACACAAAAATGCAACAGGAAGTCGAGTATATTTAAAAGTCACAAATAATCTTTTAGAGAGCAGCAAATGTCTTGCGAACTTCTCGTTGCCACATGACATATTATAGTTTAAGTAATACATTTATAAAAACTTATATAATTACTAGTGATTAGACAAGTCATATTTTTTAACGATTTTTTTAAACAAAATACAATAATAATATTATTATCGCACAGGCGTATCCACACAAATACCAACAAAGCTAGAGAATTCTCCCCGGAGGGTGGTTACCCATTGAAAGCTCTCGTCACGCTCGAGCGAACTCCAGTGCAAACAGCAGCGAACCTGAACGTCACATAATTGAGTATCTTCTAGTTCTTATATCCTTATTATATCTACTGCTGCTGTACGAGTAGAAAGTAGATGCTTAACTATTTATTTACTTGTGTTGAATTTTTGGTTATTTTTTGCTTTTGTTATGTGTTTTTATGGTATTTCTTTTTTTTTCACATTTAACTTTACTTTTAATCTTTTTATTTTTAATCTGTGCTAAATGCAGCGTTATGTTTCGCCACGTAACACGCACTGTCTTTAGATTTCGGAGGAAAATGGGAAGTGTCTTAACACTAGGTTCTCTTTGCCTTCACTGCTGTGTACGCGATACAGTATGATAAATATATAAAAAGATGATAAATATATAAAAAGCTTACACCTAATATAAAAATAATAAAAAAATATAATCTAAACCAATAACCAGTATTCCATAAAATAAATAAAAATAAAATATATTATAAAAACATAGATTTACCAACACAGACTTGTTATAAAAGCCATCGTGGCTTAGGTTTCCCCCCTAGGTGGTTAGCCAATGAGAGCTCTCGTCACACTCGAGCGGGCACCAGTGCAAACAGAAGCGACTCTGAATGCCACATAATTGAGTGTCTCCTCATTCCTCATCTCGATGCTCAACCGACCGAGTCCATTGTTCACCCCATTATATCAATTATGAACTAAATGCTTGCGAATTAACAATGATTTTATAGATATTTACGCGTGAATGCGCAGATTTTGATGAGTAGGTATATCGAGTGTTGTTGTTAAGTCAATATATTTTTTCCAGCTTTGCATTTGTTCCGAGGTAGAAAGAATCAAGTGTCAACATACTTCGAATAGTACATAATTCTTTAATAACTAACTTTGATAATTATTTGAGCTAGTTAAAACACTAATGAATGAACGAAAATTTTCAGTTTAATTTATGTGCCATGAACTAGGTACACATTTCATTACAACATTTTCTAGTGATTACAGACATAATTATAATGATAATCTGAAGTTCAACTTTCTCATCATTTTTCTAAGTCGGCTATAAAAGGAAAGCTTTTGGATATTTTTACGATTTACATTCATGTTACCAACTTGTACACAGAAGCAACAGTTTTAATGACTTAAAAAAATGTTTTTGAACAATTCATATTAGAATGAACAAGTTTTTTTGCAAAACAATTTCTCACAAATACTTATAAAATTAATAATATAATATAATATTTTTAATAATTTAAAGTTAGAAAGCATCCAAGCCACGTCCTAACAACTGCTAAACGTAAAACAGCATAATGTATTCATAAGGCGCACTAAACTTAGTTTTGATGTCGCCACCCCATCCTCTATTACCCGCAATTAAGAACAAAAAGGGAAATAACATGCTCAAAAACGTTGCAATATTACTTAAAATTAAATTTATTAGTTATTAAATATATAGGTGATTTGTAAATTGACTTATTACCTCACTATCATAAAAAAGTAAGCGTTTGAGCAAAATATTTTCTTCAGTACGACAGTTCTATCAAATTTTGCATATTTTTTGTTTTAAGGTACATACTTAATGAAATCTAACTTCACCCTGTGAATTAATAAGCTAAAATAATTATTAATATCTAGTCTTATTTTTATTATGAAACTCCTATAAATACTTAGGTAGTCTTGAAATTCAACATTCATTTTCAATTTTAGATTTATTCCAATTTTCTGATTACTTAAATTTCAAAATTATTCCAGCAAATAAATAATTATGTAAAAAAAATGGTTATTGGTGAATATTTCGCTAGTCCCTCCACATCTTAAGAGTATAATTTTATTTACAACCTCATTCTTCAAATAATTATTATTAAACGACTTGTTCTTGCTTCATTCTAACGATTCGAAAATAAAACAAAAAATAAGAAAACAGCCCAAAGTCAACAGTGTAGGA
Source organism: Dryas iulia moderata (assembly GCA_019049465.1). NCBI lineage: Eukaryota > Metazoa > Arthropoda > Insecta > Lepidoptera > Nymphalidae > Dryas > Dryas iulia. Next base: position 4,356,424 of record CM032433.1, on the reverse strand, counting down.
AACGAGTGATACTAAAGAGCTCAACCCAAGGGACCGAAGAAGTCCCTGCAAACGGAATGGATAATTCAATAACCGACGGAACGCGCCGCCTAATGCCGAAATTAGCAATACGATACGATTAAATAGATTTCGGTCGAACAAAGCAGATGCCAGGGGAATACGGTAAGCCGGGGTGTTTAGAATCATTACTGTGAAGGGTTGCGCAAAATATTATATTCTTATATCTAAATTGTGTCAAAAACATGTCATTTTGTGATGTATTATCAATGTGTGTCAGTTGTTATGGTATTGAAAAAAAACGTAGCAATACAAACTTTATTATAGCGATTAATTTAGTTTGCTTTGCCATTTAAATTAAAATATTCGATGCATTATGTGAAAAAATAGGTATAGAATAGAAAAGAATAGAAACACTTTATTGCACATAAAGCCAATACAAAAACAAAATAGTATAAGTACATTAATTTACAACAAAGTACAGAGTGCGCAAAGGCGGTCTTGTTGCTGGTAGCAATCTCTGCCAGACAACCTTTGTAGAAAGAAAGGTAGGTACTTGAAGACGCTATTAAATAATGCTTAAAAAACTAGATCAGATTGTAACTGATCATTTTTGTTTTAAAAAGATATTTAAAGTTAATATCTGACCGAAACTGAATTTTCAGCCGAAACCGAAACCGAACCTTTGGCTCTGACTTCAGTTTCGGCCGAAACCGATACCGAAACTGGTGATGACGTTCTAAAATTTGTATAATATGTAAAAAATGTACATTTTTTACGCTTTTAAAATTACATGTGCATTTGAATTATTGTGATTACGCTGATTTTATTATATATATATTTTTCATTCTTAATTATATTTTATTATGTACATTTTTATACACTGCAGGGTAGGTACTTATGGACACTATTTAAAGTATATTTAGCTTTTACCTTTACTAATGCATATGTTGAAAATGCCATCATGGCGAAGGGCAGCGCCTGATTGCGCAAAGACTTTCGGCAGAAAGTGAAAAAGCGAGTGCATTGATAGGGACTCTCTGACTATAATGCTATACGGAAAAAACGTGAAGCTAAAAATATGAAGAATGTGGCCAGTCGTGGCCCAGTGACACAAGCGTGTTACTGTAAACGACTGGTTGTGGGTTCGATTCCCACTCGAGGAATGGAAATATTTAATACCTATTTCAATTTTCTTCGCTCTGGTGTCCGCCACGGCGGAAAGTGGGGAACGGAGTATCTTAATACTAGGTTCCCTCTGCCTACCATGCTGTGTGCGGGATACAGCGTGAAGCTAAAAAAAAAAAAAGAATACACGCTTTGTTCCAAGCGATATAGGCATAGAGAATTACGCTATAAATAGACATCACAACAATTGCACTCCTATACCATTTTACAATGTAAATGTTAGCAAATTAGAGCGCGACTAATCAATGGGAGATATAATGCGCCTGATGAACACGCATAGCAATTACTTACGCCTGCTACTTTCATTCATCATATAAGGAGTAAATTATTTAGTTTAATGCATTTCTCGTATAAATCAGAGAAATATAATAAATTACGAATATATAACTTATTTCTTATACTATAACGTTTATAGTAATTTATATATAGTTCTAATCAAAAACTGGTGACACGTGACGACACGTGACCAACTAGTATGGGCCATTGTGCGTGCAGATTGTTTCCGGATGACCGTATCGCATTGCCGATGAAAAAATATTGATATTGATGCGGCTTCTATGTTATATGAAAAAATATATCAAGTAAGTGGATAGTAATTTGAGATTTTACAACTTTTAAAAGACAATTGATGATATGACGCGTGCTGTAAATATTGGCGTACATTTTTGGCTTCCGGCTTAGTTATTATTTATTGGCATTGCATATAATATTTGACATGTATTTCCGTTTTCTAAATACGCTGAGAGAACACAATGTCATATATTTAGCTTTTCAAATGTATACGAGTAACGACTAATATAATAAACGAAGATACTTTTGATAAACGAAACTGTGGTTCTATACGGAGTTCGAGTATTTATACCATAAATTAGCTTACAGCATTATAAACTGAATGTGGTGGGGCAATGTCAGATTGAAAACGCGATCGTCTGTGAGTTCGATTGCGTATTGTAGGAATAATCGTAATTTAACCATTTTCATTTTTTCACTCCGGTGAACGAGACGAACAAAACAAGAATAAGTGACGTTGACGTTCGCCGTTCAACGTGCAATGTCTCGAATTTAGACGAGAAGGGGAGATTGGAGTTCTTGACACTAAGTTCTTGTTAGCTAGCTTGTCTGTGTGTTTGTCTGTCACGCTTTCACGGCTAATCTACCGGTCCGATTTGGATGAAATTTAGAATGAAAGTAGTACATAACCATGAGTCTAACGTAATCTACTTTATTTTCAAAAATCTACCCCTGAGGGTTGCAACATAACGAAACAATTAGTAGGTACATAGTTTAAAGTACTGTTTAAATAATAGATTAGAACAACTAACAATACATCGCAAATTCTACAAATGCGAGTAAATCTAAACACAAGCTACTATAACCATTTTCATATTTGGCCTCGCTCAGGACGGGCGGGAGGGAAGACGGAAACAATTAGGCAGGGCGCCTGCGCGGGCTTCCTGCGCCGTAATTGCCGTATCTGTTCACTCGATGTGCTGTTATAATTGACGATATTGTTAATATTGTGTAGATGTTATCTAGCGTGTAAACGGAATTCGTTTTTTGTTATGCTTTATATATATACAAATACATATTAAATACGTATAATAAGACTAGCTTGGTTGATGGCGTATATTTTTGGTATTGGAAAACGTAAGTCGAAAGACGAAAGTGTTTAAAAAACACTTTAGAGTAGTCCTTGGTCACATTCCGTATATATTGTAACTAGCGGCTCGCTCGCGGCTTCGCCGCGTAAACTACATGCTACTGTTGCGGTATATATGAACCCGAGGGGATGGATTTTTGAAAAATAAAGTAGCCTATGTTTAACCTTGGATTATTAACTATATTTATGCCAAATTTCATTACAATAGATCAAGCGCTGTAGATTTTTCATATAAACTTTCGTCCCCTATTTCAATCCTTTAGAGGTTGATTTTTGAAAAAATAAGTAGCCTATGTTAGACCCAGTTATTGTTACTACTTTCATTCTAAATTTCATCCAAATCCGACCGGTAGATTAGCCGTGAAAGCGTGACAGACAAACACACAGACTTTCGCATTTATAATATAAGTATGGATTATTGTAACCTATATGTAATTTATAGCACTTATTTCGGATATACGATTTTTAATCTAGTCTAGATTTAAGGACCAGTCAGAGAGAACATATAATAGTATAAAAAATATTCCGTCATAAAGTGTTCTCTTGAAATCGAGATATTGCGTATGTGAGAGTCGTACTCTATGCCGCGCTATGTCCTTAACAAGATCGGAGAAAAAAAAGACTTTAGAGTCAGATGTAGTATTAGTTAGCCGCGATGGTCTCAATGCAAGTAACTTGATAATTAGGAAAATTTTGTATTACCTAATATATTAAATTTAAGTATAGGCACGTTCAAATCTGCTTCTATATATTGATTCTCTCTGCCTACTTTGCGAGAAAAAGCGTAAATGTATATATAGCATGTATGTATATATAGCAATATATACAACATAATATACATAACATGGCCCAGTCGTGTCGCAGTGGACTGGGTGTGGGTTCGATTCCCACTCGAGGAGTGGCAAAGCGTCGCGTTGAGTTCTTCCACTTAACACGTTCTGCTTCCGAATTTGGCAGAAAGTGGGGAACGGAGTGTCTTAACACTAGGTTCTCTCTGCCTGTGTGCCTCCGCGTGAAGCTAAAAAAAAAAAAAAAACATATATTTTCTAACAAACTTATCTAACATCTGATAGCACATGTAATTTTGATTATTAAAAACAAGGTTATTACAAGATATCAGCCCTTCTATTCCCTACAGACTGTTCAAAGTAACATTCGGTATAATATCTGTAGTAATAGCGGTAGGGGGGTAATCACTATAATAGTCGGATTAACACGGCAACCCTTTGTGGGCGGATTGTAAAACTTCACCAAAACATTTATCCGCACTCATTATTTATTCACGTGCATTAAATATTCGCAGAACGAATTCATTATTAGCTACCGAATGTATAAATTAATTTAGATTTTAAAATTTTGTAGCTGTAAATATTATCTCTCGTATAAAAATTGTTGTATTGTTTGATGTTGTGGTAAAATTTATATGTTTTATATGCAGAATCGTGTTGATTAATATATTCGTTTGGTTTTTTTTTTCATTTGGCACGAGGTCATCGTGATGCAGTGGGAGAGAGGCTGAATGTAAACGCGATTGACTGTGGGTTCGATTCCCACTGGAGGATTATAATTAAATTACTAGTTTTCTTTGATAACAAAGCAAACGGTGGCGTTAAGTTCAACCACTCAACACGCAATGTCTATCTCGGGTGGAAAGTGAAAGACGGAGTGCCATGACCCTAGATTTTCTCTAATATTCTGCTATACGGGGAACAGCATGGGGCTGTCTAAAAAGATATTAGTTTTAATTTTATTTATATAATAAGTACACAAACGTATTCTACAAAGCCTGATATCTCTATATATGTTTTATTACTAAATTAGTAACGGAAATTACCTAATAATTAATACCTGCTTAATTAATTAAAAAACCTTCAATAATGTTAAATCAATAAAAATATTTATTATCACCTTTGAAATGTTAACCTTAGAATTATAGGTATATTATATATTATATCTGTAGTTCTAAATATACACACTGACGTGTGCTGTCAAATCTAATTCAACTTCAATGAAATCTATGATAATGTTGTTCCATAGACCCCTCTGCGAGCAAAGGATGCGTAAGCTAACAAATAAAATATTCACATCACACATTTTGTAAGCCCTCCGCTTTGTACTAATAACCACTTTCAACATCAGTTCTGTCAGTTTATATTTGCCTTCAATGATTAATGGAGGCGTTGACACGTATCAATGTTTTGTTGCTAGATGTAGTCCACCCAATACTTTTGGACTCCCCTGCCTCCCGCTTTCCGTTTAGAAAAACCGGCAAGGCAGGGTTGCGTATGCCCTAAGGTCCTAATCGCGGCGGTTGCACAAACTAAAATAGCCGAATGAATAGGTGTCAAGAGTAATGCGTCAGTGGGCTCGAGGGGCGCGGACGTGCCGCGTAATAGGAGCTACTCGCCTCATAATGTTACATAATTCAATTGATTCCCCGACACTACCCGCATGCTTCCTCCTAACTTCGTTTGGAGCGTTTTGATATCGGATACGCCGTTTGACGCCTCCGCTATTCTTTATATACACAAATAAAACGATAAATTGAGTCAGCTAAAGTTTTGTATTTAACAGAATAAATAGAGGTTTAACAATAATTTATACATTTAGTGGCTGTAAGAGACGGCAGGTGAGGAGAAGGAGACGTGTCCGAGGTTTTGTTGGTAGGCGATGGGGGCTTGAGCGTAGGCGAGCTTAGCGACAGGTGCGGGGGCGTAGGCCAACTTGGCGACAGGGGCGGCGTACGCCAACTTGGCGACTGGGGCGGCATATGCGACCTTGGCGACTGGAGCGGCGTAGGCGACGGGGGCAGAGTAGGCTACCTTAGCGACGGGAGCGGCATAGGCGAGCTTGGCGACGGGAGCGGCGTAGGCGAGCTTGGCGACGGGAGCGGGGGCTGGGTTAGGAGATCCTTCATAACGAACGACCGCGTTGAATCCATTTTCCTTGTCAGAGCTGTAGTCTACAATGCGGTGGACTCCATCAGGTTGGACGAGCGAGTAGGAGCCGTGGACAGCGTCTCCCGAGCGGGATTCCTGTTGTTGTTTCACATCACCACTTTGGCTGTCGTGAACTGAGTACTGGAATTCATAGTTCGCTGGGGCTTCAGCCTCGGCGTATGCCACCTTAGCGACGGGGAGGAGGGGGACCGCCACTGCGGAAGCCGCTGCCACCATTCCGAAGAAAACTAAGAACTGAAAAGGAAATATTTATTATTACTTTATCCATATTAATTTATTATTTTTAGATAATTTATGATTTTTAATATTAATTAGAAATAATATCGGTTATTTAATTAAATAATTATTCAATTTAATAAAGAAATCTAAAAAGTAGCCAAAGAATATTTAAGACAATTTAATAAAATAAGATGACAAATATAAATTTGTAACTTACTTTAGCTGCCATGTTGATAGGTATGTTTATTATGTTGTTATGTTGTTCGTACGACGGCGCAGAGCTTTTATACCAAGCGGTACTATCTCGGCATTGCGCATCGTAACGACGCGTTACGTGTGGGTCAAAAACTGGATCACATTATGACACGCTAAGTACATAAATAATTTAAGCCCTTACTCTAACTGTGTCAAGTCCAAAAAACAGGATTTGATATTCATTTTTATATTAAATATATAATTAACGTTTAATGTAATGTTGGTATGTAATTAGAATTTGTAATTAAATTATTTACATCAAGTATGTCTCGTATTTTTGAATTAGTGAAGTTAGGTTTTTTTTTACTTTCGTAAAGCTCACATTTTTATCTTGTGTATAAAAACAAACTCAGTGGTCCTTTTTTCTGCATAAGATTCCTGCAGGGTACAGAGAAAACCAAGTGTCAAACTCTCCGCTCTTCACTTTCCGCCTGAATACGAGACATTACGTCTTGAGTATCGGTACTTAACGTTGTGCCCAAGCACTTGTAGGGTACAAGCCAACTTGTTAAATAATAATAATAGAAATCATTCCAACGAGTAGGATTGAACCAACAACGAGTTATAATCAGGCGTCACACTGCGCTACGATGGCCACGTGACTTAGTTACATTCTTAATAATGTAATGAAGAATAATGTGTAATAACAAAATAAGGTAGAAAAGTACGTTTATTATATAATATATATATTTATTTTTTATGTTTTGCTTTGCGTGTTCAATGTCCTTTTTTTGTTTGCGGTCTTATTAGTAGTATTAAGTATATTAGAGAGTGACATCCAAACTCGCATATTTTCTTGTAAGTCTTCAGATTGTGATTTTGACGATTTAGTGAGATATATTCTATTATAAAAACAATAAGAAAAAAAATATATGACCTATCTTTTGAATTTAATCAGATATAGGTATATATAATTACAGTTATAGTTAGATATGTATAAAATAAACTTATATAAAATTTGAATTAAAGATCATTTACTTTTTTTAGCATTACGCTTTATCTCGCGCACAGCAGAGTAAGCAGAGGGAAGCTAGTGCTAAGCAGTCCGTCTTCCATTTAAATGAAGGCTTTTATTTGTCGATAGGCGAATCTCTACCCTATCTATCTCCTCTGTGGTTCTAAACCAGAATCGCATACACTATCTTATTAATTATATCTATTTATGTATATGTTTATAAACTTACAGATCTATTATTTCATTAAAACTATGGATAGCTAGCGCTACACCAGGACAGAAATTATTATATTATTAATTTATATTTTAATACCTATTATACTTATGAAGAATGGGAAGTTGTGGGGCTACTGCAACTTAATATTCGTAAAATCACGATTGTTTCAGTTCCCAAATACGATTTTTCTGGAAATTCTCTCTTATTATAAAACTATACTGACTATGAATTATCCGTTTTAAAGAAACTTTGGAATTGACTTTTATATTATATTCCACATACACTGGTTATCAAATAAGATAAAACTCAAGAAGTAAATAAAAAATGAAGCCATTGTGGCGCAGCGGGACAGCATCTCTCTGTCAACGATATTGGCTATGGATTCGATTACCATTTGGAGGTATAATTATATTATATTTAAATTATTTTCATATTCCACTCTGCTAAGACAAAACACAGAATTAACTTAATACGTAAAGCCTCGATTTTTGGTAGAGGTGGAGAACTTAGTGTTTTTATGTTAAGTTCTCTCTGACTACCCTGCCAAGTAGGAGAATGCGTGATTGTACTATAGTGTAGCGTAAATGATGTATGTAAATTTAAAAAATGAATAATATTTAATTATTATAGGCACAATCGTGGCATGCTATATGTGGCAATAATATCAGCTAACATGTTGGTAGCGGACTTAATTTCTGAATTAAAGAATATTTATATAACTGACAGACAACGACCAACCGCTTCTGTTCGTATAATATTCAATTAGGAAGTATATATTCTTTAAGGAGTGTAGAGAAGATCTAAGATGATATTTCCGCAAAATCCTGAAACGGATAGGGGCCAGTCGTGGCGCAGTGGATGATTGGCTGTAGTTTCGATTCGCACTCGAGGATTGCAAATATTTAATATTTCCATTCTCTTCGCTCTGGTATCGTTTCTGGTATCGAGGCAAAGCGCGGCGTTAAGTTCCGCCACTTATCATGCAATGCCTCTGAAATTCGGCGGAAAACGGGGAACAGAGTGTCAAAACACTGGGTTCCCTCTGCCTACCCTGCTGTGTGAGGGATACAACGTGAAGCTAAAAAAAATAAAATATAAATGACTTTTAGTTCATGAAGTTATAACTAAGAAGGATAGGATAGAAGTAGTATAAACAAGGATCATAAAACCCACGTAAACGAAGTAATAGGCGACAAGTTATTAAATAAATGTCTTAAACTTAAGAAACATAAACATGTTTAATCAGCTAAGTTGGTCAATTGAACGTTTGGGCGTAACATACGAGTACATATGGGTTCAAGGCCCACTGTGTCACATATTTTATATTTATTAGTCTTAATGTTATTTAAATATTAAGGTGATATTAATTTCAATACTAGTTGTCACCTGTCTCTCCGTTTGCATGAAGCTACTGGTTTCCATAGTAATTACGTTTCTATATTTAGTAGAGTTTTCTTGTATTAAACATTTTTCCTATCTCTAACTAAATGTAGAGAAATCCTCACTTAGCATTATATTTCTTAAGGAAAGTACATGATAAATTTAAGCTTTTCTATGCCCAGTAGTTAAGGTAAAGTTTTTAAAGAGTACACATATTGATTTAACTTAAATATTAAACTTAAAGATTTATGCCTTTTTTTAAATTTTATATCGTAAGAAATATGAATGAATACGTAAGTATCCATATAAACGAAGCGTGCTTCATGATAAGTAACAAAATTTATTTTAATACGTTCGTATAATCTTGTATTATATATAAGAGCTAGATAAAGTTATAATATGGATGTATTATTATTAATCCAGTTCCAATTTCAATTAAAAATCACGTACAAAACAGAAGTTATTTTAAGTACTTTCCGTAAATTACAACAAGTAAAATACCAAAATACTCATTATTTATTGAAATAAAATACCCCATCAATTTCACGTTTTTCAAAAATATTTTTTTATAATATTGGTTCTCCGATTTTTGCCCAATATAGGAAGTTATATCAAATAAACAAGTGGAAAAGATTATCTACATAGAACTGCTATTTCCTTAGAATCAGCATTTCTCAAATATAGTAGATTCTTTTTGTTTACTTCAAGCTTCAATCATTTTCCCGTAAAGCAGTACAGCCGGAAGATACTCCGTCTGAATTCGCGCAAAAGTCGAATATTGAATGTTAAGTGACAGGATGGACTCAATGTCGCGCTTTGTCTTAGGTACCAGAGTGGAATTGGATGTGGAGATGTGAAATTATTTTAAATATAACTCCTCAAGTGGGAATCGAATCCACGACCAATCGCGCTTACAGTCAGATGCTCTCCGACTGCGCCATGACGGATGGTTGAAACATTTCATACAAACCATACTTGTATTATAAATGCGAAAGTCTGTGTGTTTGTCTGTCACGCTTTCACGGCTAATCTACCGGTCCGATTTGGATGAAATTTAGAATGAAAGTAGTAAAAGTGGCTGGGTCTAACATAGGCTACTTATTTTTTCAAAAATCAACCTCTAAAGGGTTGAAATAGGGGATGAAAGTTTATATGAAAAATCTAAACCGCTTGACCAATTTTGGCATAAATATAATTGATAATCTAAGCTTAAACATAGGCTACTTTATTTTTTAAAAATGCGCCCCCGAGGGTTGCAATATAACGATATAGTTCACGCGGCGAAGCCGCGAGCGGGCCGCTAGTTTACTTATATTTACAATAATTCTAAAAATAACACTCCATTTCCATAGTTATGTGGAATCTAAATTATAATAAAATCAATATATTAAATAACTTAAATAACATTATAAACCGGTTTAACATTTTCCCACGGGCAATATCTATATTTGTCAATCGTTCAAATACATTTACGACCGTTGCTTTTTCAAGTCGTGTTACAAGTTGTTTAGAGCTGGTCTCGTTTCGTTATTACTAAATTATATATTGCTTTATATAACATGTAATATGACTATAATTACGATGTAGTTATTTTAATTGTAAAAATAAAATCACTGAGATTTCAATTATGAATTAATAAGTTGCATTAGTTTCGAGCTTTTAACATATATTTATAAACTACACCTGTATCTATGTATCTATCAATCAATCAATATAAAAAAATTGCAATGTTATTTTGACCTACATATTGACCTCTGATTTGTTTGAATAGGCTTGCATAATAGTGTGACTGTAGCAGCGGCTGGTTGTGGGTTCGATTTCTACTCGAAGAATATTTAATATTTCCATTTTCTTCGCTACGTAACAAGTTTTGCCTCCAGAATCCCGCGGAATATGCGGTACAGAGTGTCTTAAGTGTCTTAACACTAGGTCCCCTGTGCATACCCTGCTATGCCTTCTTGGCCTTCTTGCCAACACTACCACGATTTTTCACGATTCTTTCCAATTGTCTCTGTTTTAAACTCTAATGTTTACTTATTTAGCAAAGTCTATTTTAACAGGTCGATTCTCACTTTAGATAGTAATAGTCGTACCTTCGATTGCAATGCAAAACATACTATAGCGTTGAGATGTGCAACTCATAGAGGTGACGGGTGGGATTTATTATACTGTCTGCCTATATAAAGAAAAAAATAAAAAAAAAAATAATATTTTTTATTAATGTAATTAACGGTCCCAATAAAATTTATTAACAATATATTAACATTGAATCCATTCTTCACAGTAAGGTCGTCGTCAAGTCGATATAACTTTGGGCACATTCCACAAGACGAGTGCGAATTAAACAGAAAGTGTTTTGAAACAGAACTACTTATTTTTACCCGATTAATCGCATATTCTGTGCTCAGTAAGAATGAATACAGTAAATGTCAGAAACTTCAGGTTTTTCAAAATGTATTTTTTAGTACCAAAAATACATTATTAAACCAGTTCAAACAATATCATTTCGTATATAACAAAATATCTTGTAAAATACTACTTAAATATTACGCAAAATAATATCTACAATAATATAGAAATTAAGATCTTAACATGCCCAATCAATCTATAACCCGACATAATTTAGAAGTGACCCAAACAATATCAATAATAGGCAATATTTCATAAGCACGGTCTCCATCAATCAGGTGTGCATTCTTATCTAGACGTGTTACACGCATTAACGGCCCGGCGACCACACCCAGCACATGTGGGCCAAGGTTTTAAAAGCCTTTTAATTTCCCCATCGAAAACCACTACAAAAAGATCCGGTCTTTCCGCAACGCTCGAACTGATCCGAAAGAAATATAGAAAGCGAGGGGCCAATTTATATTGGATACACTTGTTAAACTTGATTCATATTTTTTGCTCGACTAAAACACCTTGTCTGGATATTTTGAATGAACGGATAAAATATCTGCGATGCAAAAAGTTTTTTTTTAACTTTTAAATTATATATGTAAAAGCTTTTTGGTTTAAGCTTAAAGTAATGCCTATTAAATATTATTCATGATATTAATATAAATATTTGCTATATTTTTAAAATATATCTACTCGATATGTAGTACCTCTATAATATTATATAATATTTTGTATTTTTTTGCATCTTCACGTCATTCCTCTTAGCAGGCTAGTCAGAGATTACCTAGTGTCACGACACTCCGCTCTCCACTTTCCGTCCGAAATTTAGTCGTTGCATGTTAAGTGTCAAAGTGTCAAATGACTAGAGGGAAAAAATAAAAATAATTTAAATATCAACGAAAACGAAAGTGATTTAATTGTTCCCCCAAGTAGAAATCGTATTTACAACCCTACAGTACGCTTACAATACCACTGCACCACGACGGCATCAACATTTTGAAGATGAAAACAAAAAGCTTGAGGGCAACCGTGTCACAAACGCTCAAAGAGTGATTGTAAAACGACTGGTTATGGGTTCGATTCCCGTTCGAGGGGTGAAAATATTTAGTATTCCTATTTGCTTCGTTCTGGTATCGATGCAAAGCGTGGCGTTAAGTTCCACCACTTAACACGCCTCCGAAATCGGCGGAAAGTGGGCGACAGAGTGTCTTAACACTAGGTTCCCTCTACCTACCCTGCTGTATGCGGGATACAGAGAGAAGCTAAAAAAAATATAAAAATGTTTCTATATAAAAATAATATACATTAAAGCACTAAATTTCAAACATAGTATAATTTTTGTTTCCGAACATACAAATTGGTAATCTTATGTTAAAATCAAATGAGTCACCAGTTTTAAAATAGTAATGTTGTATAATATTTAAAAACGATATTCTCACATTAAGAAAAAAAGAGTCATAAATTGGCCAATTAATGTTTTAATCTAAAAGGCGTAACTTAAGATACCGATACTTTTAATTCGTAATAATCTTTAATTAGCCGTTAAATAAAGATTGTATTAAGTTAAATGTTTTTTTAAAGGAAATTGCAGAGTCTAAATTACTTTTATCAGGCATGCCTCCGTTTGCAGTCGTGTACCCGTTACAGGGCTGTTTCTTTCGTAACGTTTCAAGTCGTTATGTGACATAATATACGAGTATGTAGGTACTAACGATCAATGTCACTATTGCATTATCACCGTTGGGTGCCCTCTGAGCCCTTTGTGAACTTTCTAATTTAAATTAACTTAGATAAGATAGATAACTTTTTGTTAGTGATGCAGTAGGATGTCGTCTAATTCAACGTGATGGTAGTGGGTTCAATCTCTCACAGGTATAAATATCAAATTGGCTATTATTAAAGTTATATTCATTTTCCCACTCCGATATGATAAAGCGCGGCGTTAACTTCCACTACTCAATACGCAAGGTCTTGTATTTATGTGAAAAGATGAGAAAGAAGTGTGTGGATACTAGATTTAGTCAGCTTACCTAGTGCTAAGGAACAAAGAAGCACAAGAATAAAAAACAATCTTGAAACCTTTCACATATTATCGATTATTCATTGTGATTTCTATTTATCTTTAGAGTAAGGAGACATTGGCTGTTTGGAGTGATTAGGTAGGTACATATCGGCAAATACAGAAAAACAATCTTGTCGTTTCTTTTAAAACCTTATGGGTGTGCGCCTTTTACATTAGACAAGGTAGCTTTCCTGATTCGATATAGAGACATAGAGTCTGATAGCGCCGGTTGGTTGTGAGGACATCCCTACTCGAAAGCCTATATTTATTTTTTTCTTATTCCGTCGCTTTATTATGCGATTATTACAGGTTCGATTCCGCAACACAATACGCGTCTAAAGATGAGCAAAGAAAGCCTCCTAACACCATACTCTACTTTTACAAAAGGTTTACGGGAGTGATAAGAAACGGGTCATATCCATACTTATATTATAAATGCGAATGTCTGTGTGTTTGTCTGTCCCTCTTTCACGGCTTGGATTTGGATGAAATTTAGAATGAAAGTAGTAAAAGTGACTGGGTCTAACATAGGCTAGCTATTTTTTCAAAAATCACCCTCTAAAGGGATGAAACAGGGGATGAAAGTTTATATGAAAAATCTAAACCGCTTGACCAATTGTAATGAATTTTGGCATAAATAGAGTTCATCATCTAAGCCTAAACATAGGCTACTTTATTTTTTAAAAATGTGCCCCCGAGGTTTGCAATATAACGAAATACGACTATTTCACCGCTAGTTCTACTATAAATCCATAGTAGTTGAAATTTCAATAAAACTAGTTACCAATACAAGTTGTACAGCACGCGCAATACAACATAATGCAAGAATTAGATATATGAGCTGCCATACAACCAATTCATAATCCTACATAATATTATTCATATGAATAATTGAGCAATTACTCTTCTCAACTACACTCATTACTTTTTTCTTGTGATCTAATTTTTAACACCTAAAATGTTAACTTCCGCATTTCTTCACGCTGTAAATTTTCTGTTCTTTAAGTCTAAAAATATAGACTATATTAGCAAGATTCTGTGCGTGTACGAACACAGAAATAACGATGAAAATAGAAACTACTAGCCTACTGGTAAACATTTTTAAAGTGTTATTCCACACTTAGGATAATTGAAAAAGACATTTAAAGAAAACGTATAAAAATTTGAACGCAGCGAGATTCGAACCCGCGCCGAAACGATAAAAATCTCTCTACATAGATGCCAACAATAAAATTAAGTTGTAATAAAGCGTATTAGAATTTCGACGCAGTGGAAAGTAGAACACATGGCTCAGTGGTGAGAGCGCCTGGACGGTATTCAGAAGGCGCGGGTTCGAATTCCGCTGCGTTCAAATTTTTATACGTTTTCTTTTTCAATTTTTTTCAATTTTCCTACTGTGTATTAATAATATGATGAATAAAGTCTTCAACGCTATAAGTAATATACTAACACGAATAAAAAAAATCAGTACAAGCAGGCAAACAGAATCTAGTGTCAGGACACTCCACTTTCCAGCAGAAAGCCGAATTTGAGGCATTGTTTTAAGCCGCGGAACTCAACGCTGTGTTTCATCTTAACACCGGATACCACCATCAGTACTAAATCAATTTAATAAATAAATGAATAATTCGATGCAATATTTTTGGCTAAAAACTTTACGACTCAAAGTGAAACCAGTTCGCAAAATCGACTTACATTTAATTCCATATAGGGATAAATTATCGCATACATTTTATAGGAATTGATTTTTTAATACTTCATTTTATTACAATGAAATTCTTTATCATTGCCAACTTGACCTTTATTACATATGTATATCACTAGTAACCTTTAAAGGATAAAATGCTAAAGTTGTAAGTTAACATTTTTGAACTTATATCGAGTAAAAGTTGCATAACTTTCCACAAATGGTACATTTGTATTGATTAATGACCATTTCGTACTAAATGACATTACGAAGTACGTGTCCATACTAATAATATATATGCAAAAGTTTGTGTATCTGTCTGTTGCTTTTTCATGGCTAAGCCATTAAATCCAACGGGAATCGAACCCGTGCCACCTGGGGATCGCTTAAAGCCTTGCGCTGATACGATTTCTAATACAAGTAGATTTTTATACTCTTTTTAAAAAGAAATAAGGAAGTTATGCTTATTCTAAGCGTGTGTTTAAAAGGCACGAAATGATAAAGAAAGATAAAAATGCGTATAATAATTAGAGAACGAATATACCGTTTTCTTTCTTTTCATATTACTTTATAGACGGTTTTATGAGAAAAAAATTAAACTTTTATAAATTAACTACACACTTTGTACCCGAACGAATGTATTACAGCGAATAAATAAAAATAATTTAAATACGATCGTTCTTCCAAGTGGGAATTGAACCCATGGACGTAAGAATTAAAGTTGGTACGTCCTATTTTGTGGTGTTTTCTAAATATTTATCGATTTTTTAGCTTCACGCTGTATCCCGCACACAGCAGGGTAGGCAAAGGGAACCTATTGTTAACACTCCGTTCCCCACTTTCCGCCGAATTACGAATTCGGCGGAAAGTGGGGAACGGGATGTTAAGTGGCAGAATTTAACGCCGCGCTTTGCCTATGCTACCAGAGCAAAGGAAATGGAAATATTAAATATTTCCACTGTTCGAGTGGGAATCGAACCCACAGCCAGTCGTTTACATTCACACGTTCGTGCCACTGCATTACGACTGGCCCCAAAGTAAATTTAAAAATATAAAAACATATATTAAATTCCTAAGTCTTCTTAAACTCCAAAATCTAAATTTGCTATTTAACAATGATAATGCCATCACACATCTAATCGTGCAAGGTAAGGTGTTTTATAAATAATTTTAATATGTCATATCGAGATCAACCTACGGAGAAGTTTTAACTGTGCGACTGCGACCTTCACCTCGCCGTCAACTGCAGCTTTAATTAGTGCACGGCTTGTAGCCCGCGGCTGGTTATATGTCAGTATGCCCAAAAAGCCTGCGATTATTCATGTATAAAAACATTCGCGGCCCATACTCAGGCATAGTCTTATTCCGACAATCAATCCATTAACAATGGCAGCTAAGGTAAGGCAGGGAAAAAGTTTTATTTTAATTTAAAATGTATTGATATTAATTAATATTTTAATTTTAATAATATTAATTGTAATTATTTTTCTTTTATTAGCTTCACTTTTTTCTCAGGTAATTGAATAATCAGAGAATAACTAGTGTTGAGTCACTCCGTAATACAGTTTCCGACCGCAGTCAATACTCATCGTGTTGAGTGGTATTTTGTCTTAGTTACTCGAGTGAAGGGTTCACTCCCCTCAGTGAGAATCGAACCCACAACCATTGCATCCACGGTCAGGCGTTGACCCACTGTGCTACAACGGCCTGAAATTTATTCATAATAATATTTTATTATTATTTATTTATTCAGCTTTTCTAAATACGCAACTAATAAAACATATATTTTTTACAGTTCTTCGTCGTCCTCTCCCTGGCCGTGGCCGCATCCGCCATCCCATTGGTGCCAGTAGCAAAGATCGCATACGCCGAACCCGAAGCTCCCGCTCACTACGAATTCCAGTACTCCGTCCACGATGAGCACACTGGTGATATCAAACAGCAACAAGAGGCCCGCGCTGGAGACGATGTCCACGGCTCCTACTCCCTTGTCCAACCTGATGGTGTACACCGTATCGTAGAATACTCTTCTGACAAAGTGAACGGTTTCAACGCTATTGTACGTTATGAGGGTAAACCCATCCCTGCCCCCGTACCAGTCGCTAAGGTGGCATACGCTCCCGTCGCCAAGGTCGCCTACGCAGCCCCCGTTGCCAAGGTTGCCTACTCCGCCCCTGTCGCCTACGCTTCCCCAGTCGCCAAGGTTGCCTACTCTCCTGTGTCATACGCTGCCCCAGTCGCCAAGCTCGCCTACGCTGCTCCCGTAGCGAAGGTAGCATACGCCGCCCCTCTCGCTCAAGTCAGCTACTCCTCACCTATCGTATCTTACCACCACTAAGCGTTAAAAGTATTATTTAAAGTTGCTTAATTTATTTATGTGATAAATAGTTACAAATAAATTGTTTGTTTAAGATTTACAAGGTTGTTTATCTTTATTTCTTATTTTTTATTATCGACCTACTTTAATAATTAAGTTAAATAAATCCAGTATTGCGACAATTATATTACTTGTTCCATTGGTATAGAGATAATAACTTCTTTTTAAGAATTGTTATAATTCAATATTGTATTATAACAACTCATAAAAAAGTTTAATGAGTATTCATATATCTATATCATTACTCAAATAATTTTATTCAAAACTAACGGCTTCTGTTTAATCATAATAAAATATAGCGCTCCTGAATAGTGTACCTTTCTAATCGTAAAAGGATTTTTATGATCAGTTTTGTATTTCCGATGATTAGCCCTTACATATAAAGAAAGTTAAAAACCTTACCTATTATTTTAGTGTAGATGTAGTTACATGAACTACATACAGTTACTTTTTGAACGTGACGTCAAATTTACCACTAATTTACTAAAGTCAATAAAAAAGTAAATGCCTCAGACCTGAAAAAAAACGGCGCAAGAAATTCAACTGGATATTTCAACAACTAAATAATTTACAGATTTACAATTATTTATTAAATACAATTATTTAATTGTTTAATATTCATCCCTAAGGCATATTATCATGTATAAAAATATTGATTAGTTGATTTAACACACATAGGTGATTTCACAACTATTTTAAATTGTGATATAGAACATTCTTTGACGTTTTCTAGAGTATCCTATTCTAACAGCATAAATTAAATATTGTCCCATGAAATAATTACCGATTTGATGTTATCGAGTTATAGACGCGGTAAGTTTAAGCCTATTTTTAGTATTAACATTATGTTCATCGCCAATTTTGGTAAAAAAAATATTTTTCTTAACATATTTTCAAAGATAAATTTGGTTATACCTTAAGGAATCTTACGTCTTCGTTAATTTGCTTAAAGTTCGTTAATTTGTTAATCATCTTATCGCGAAAGTAAGATTGAGTTAATAGTGACTGCATTATCCCAAAGTAATCTTATTTTTTTATGTTTTATAATACGTTCACTACATATTTATGGTTATCCATACCTATACTATAAATGGGAAAGTCTGTATGCTTGTCTGCCAATGCTTTCACGGCTAATCTACCAGTCCGATTTGAATGAAATTTAGAATGGAAGTAGTAAAAATGACTGGATCTAATATAGGCTACTTATTTTTTCAAAAATCAACCTCTAAATGGTTGAAATAGGGGATGAAAGTCTATATAAAAAACTAAACCGCTTGATCAATTGTAATGAATTTTGGCATAAATATAGTTGGTGGTAATCTAAGTTAAACATAGGCTACTTTATTTTTTCAAAATGCGTCCCCGAGGGATGCAATATAGCGAAATAGTTCACGCGGCGAAGCCGCGAGCGGGCCGCTGGTTTGTTATATAGTACTGTCTTCATTTATCGTTTAACATTTTGTTTGAAATTAGGATTTGTAACTGACGACTATTTAAGTAGGTTCTATAACTTCCTTAAAGAGTCCATTATTTTATCATATGAATATATTTAAAATGTCAATTTTATTTACTTTTTAAACATAAAAGAATGTTAATAATAACATATTCTACTAGTTACTTATAAATTGAACAATATATACACACCATACTTAGGAATATTTTTGAGGGTTAGAGATATTTGGACTTACTCATATTATCGATATGCACTAAGACAAACACTATGAAAGTAGCTAAAGTAAACAAACTACAACCGTTTCCACATTAATATGAAGTAAAACATCAAACAACTTTCCGCCAAATACGGAGGCATTACGTGTTAAGTGGCGGAACTTAACGCCGCGCTTTGCCTCAACACCAGAGCGAAGAAAATGGAAATAATAAATATTTCCACTCGTGGGAATCGAACCCACAACCTTGTGCACTTCACAGTCACATTTGTGCCTCTGAACCACGACTGGCCTCTAATCTTCTCTATCTATCTGATCTATATCTGCTTTATATCTTATCTGTATAAGATTTTAGATTTTATCTATATAAAAAGAACTACCATATTGGCTTCCGCTATTTATTGATGTAACTAATATATAATTCGTTTAAGTAGGCTGTAAATGGTATATTTAAAGATGAATCCTGTACAATTTATCTATCCCTGTCTCATCATAACGGCTGAAAATGAGAGGAAATGTGTTCATATTGGTAGATATATAATATGTACAGTTTTGCCAGCAAATCCATATAACAATTTTTTTTCGTTTATAAAATTATAAGTAAAATCTACGACTGTTAAAAATGTAGTTGATTCATAATAAGTCCATTTCGAAGAATGTTTCAATATTTAGTGGTACTTCTTTTTAGCTTGGCTTTGAAATTTGTCTCTATTTATTAGGATTAAAAATTTTAAATTAGAATTTATTATTCAAAGAATGTTATATCATATATGCTACAATGCGCACCATGCAGTGTGCATTGTGTGCAAAGTCTATAAAATTTTGAACTAATATTTATTACTTTTAGTTTAAGTATACTGTAAATAACTGTATAGTACTTACTGTTAATAACTACCATATTTTTATATTCCTAAAAATATTTTTCTTTTAATATTTATAATAGAAGTACCTAACTTCTATAATTGTAAATTATAATAAAGAGGTAAAGTTTGTTACTTTGTTTGCAAGAGCTAATTATCGGAAATATTGGATACCCGCTATACTTATTAATCTACTGCTGGTAGAAGATGACGGAGGACGAGTACTGGACGTGCGCGGGTTATAACTAAGCGATTGCATTTACACGTCAAAATGATTATTAGCAAATCTAACATAGGTGTATTTATAAAAAATACGAAGATGTAAAATAATATCTAAATATTTATTTGCAGGTGTTTGTATCACATTATAAAAATAAATTAAGTAACTTTAACAAGAATATCGGCTATACTAATTGACTTAGTGTTGGTAGGAGACGACGGGGGACGCGTAGCTGACGTGCGCGAGGGGAGCGGCGTAGGCTAGTTTGGCGACGGGAGCGGCGTAGGCGAGCTTGGCGACGGGAGCGTACGCGAGCTTGGCGGGGGCGGGGGCGGCGACGGGGTGTCCCTCGTAACGCACGATGGCGTTGAATCCGCTCGCCTTGTCAGCGCTGTACTCTACAATGCGGTGGACTCCATCAGGCTGCACGAGCGAGTAGGAGCCGTGGACAGCGTCTCCAGCGCGGGCCTCTTGTTGTTGTTTCACATCACCGCTGTGGCCGTCGTGTACGGAGTATTGGAACTCGTAGTTGGCGGGCGCTTCGGGCTCTGCGTACTGCAGCACGGGCAGGGCGGAGGCGGCCGCGGCCAACGCGAGGACGATCACAATCTGTAACAATACAAAGTATGATTAACATTAAAGTTTTGTTATATTTAAATACATATTTTATTATTGTTTAATAAAAACAAATAAACATTTATTTGTTATATGCTAAAGTAAAGCTTATATTTAAACTTGTAAATTTGAAATTCACCTTAGCGGACATTGTTGATGTTGTTGTATTGAGAATTGTAATACAAATGTACTGAGAAATAGTTTATTTCGGCTTTTATACGAGTGTCATTGCAAAAGTGTCATAAGTGAGACTTTCTCGAGCGCGAATTCTTTTTGCAAAGAATAGAATTTACATATTTCTAGTTCAAATTGCAAGGTCAAGGTGATATACCTACCTGTTTGAAATTTGTATATTATTTATTTAATCATACTTTTATTACTTATTGATATATGGTGAAATTTATGTATTTGTAAGCTTTTAATTTTTTGGTTACTCTTATGAAAACGATGAATTTTCTAAATTTTTTTTATATCAAGACATACGTCATTAATCCTGTTAAAATAGTTTAATTTAATATATGTGAACATCACGAAAAGCAAAGATCTTCTAAAAATAGAGTAATTTATTCGTTATTTTATTCGTTAAGGCAATTTGTAATATTATTAAAACTACCTATAGTTATTTGTATATATCTTTTTTTTTTCAGTTACATGCTTTTTTCTGCATAGCTGGGTAGTCAACGAGGATCTATTATCAAGACACTCTATCCTCCATTTTCCTCCCGAAAACAACACATGCCATGCTGAGTGGTAAAACTCAACCTTTGTCAAGTAATAGAGCGAAAAATTAAAAAAATGAATATATCATTCTCCCATTATTTCAATTACATTTTTCACTTTTAGTGCATTTTTTTTAAGTCTTTTCTTTTTTGAAAAAAATAATTTTATATCGACGAAAAGACTGTTTATTTTCTTAAGACCTAACTAAGCCTAATTAAGTCTTGTGGAATTGGTGACCTACTTTATGAATCAATATTACTAATGTATATATTATTGGAAAAATACATGTTTTCTTTATATTACACTGCTCAGTTTTGAGTACATTTCTCATGATGTACGAAATTATTATTAGGTACATTTCATGCAATTAGTAAGTACCAAAAAACTATTTAATATATTATTAATATATTCTAATAATAAGTAATTTTAGAAAAAATATGAAATAAATTCATAAATTATTAGGGTTCATCCGTATTTTTAGATTTAAAATAATTTATGAAGATAAATCATTTCATTTCATTGGTCATACATTAGTTAATCTCTCCCCTCCGACTGAAGACCGAGCGCAGCTCAGGGTTAATATCAATAATCCATCCTATTCCAGAAATGCAATTTTTTAATTGATTTAGCAATCAATTATTTGAGTAAAATAATTGTTTTTTGAATAAGTAAAAAAAAAAACAAAAAGTTATTGTCAATAGCCAATCAAAGGATTACCTATATATTCAACATTTTATTAAAAAAAAAATGATTTCTAGATAAATTTAAAGTTGCACTTTATGGATTAGGATCGATTGACATTAGAGATCCGTCACTTAATACGCAACGTGTCGAATAGGGGCGGTAAGTGAAGTATGAAGTATCTTGACATTAGGTACTCTCTGCTACTGCATAATTACAAATAGGTACAGCTGTCCAAAACGTTTACTAAATTAGAATAAGTTTCAAGAAGATATATAAGTTATTTTAAACTCTTATTGAATATTAATCTTGTAATAGGAATGAAAACCGGTAAGAAAAGTACTTGCTCGTTATAAGCTCTGAGTCACGTAAGCTCATCAGGTACGTAACAAACGTGTGGATTAATTTTAAGTACTTTAAACTTTTTGTTCAGTGGTAAGTCTAGTTTCACGTTTTTCTCACATAGCAAAGTCAAGAGATAGAACCTAGTGTCAAGACAATCCGTTCTACATTTTGCACCAGAAATGCATTGCATTTCGTGTTGAGTCATTGAACTCAATCAACACCACAATTTGTCTTAAGTATTAAGTAAAATAATATAAATTGTAATAATAATATAAATATTTTTTTTGTGTTATTCCTCCGAGCGGGAATCGAATTCGCAACTGCTGTGCCATGATAACTTTTACATCCACTTTTTATACTTTTTGATTAAGTATAAAATAATATTACAGACATATTTTTTATCATAATAAATAGTTTGTTACAGCTAAGGTCAGATTTCTAAACGATTTTTTTCCTTGTTACTGGACATCGTACTAACTGAAAGACAACAGAGCTATGGCGGAGGATTCTCCAGCTTAACATAATTGAACTGAGCGAAGCGAAGCTCTTACTGGTCAAAAGTGTGTTTCGTTGTGGTTTCACTCTTCCTGGGCTATTTGTAGTAGACCTCTGAAATTTGGCAGGGATATCGAGCACATTGTCTTGTATGCTGTGAAGTTTTTTGGTGACAATTGTAATTGTAGCTTTTGATTAAATGGTAATTAAATGGTCAAAAATTGCCCATAGACTTAGGCTTTGGAACGTTAAGTGTTATGTTAGTGTTAAGTGTTTGCTTTTCTAACATTAAATATGTTCTTCGATTATCTCTTCCCGCCATGCAGAGCAAAAGAGGCGGTTCCTAAAATTATTAACCTCAATATACAATTCAATTACAAAAAATATTCGTATATTTATCAAGTATTCCTAAGATTATCATTAGATATAATGTCTACAAAATAGTAAGAACTATAGTAAGAGTGTAGTAATTCCTATTCAAGATTTGTATTTCATTCATAAAAAAATATTTTTTTGATGACAGTTAAATAAAAATAAAATGTCTTCTTTTTACTTATTAAAATTGATTAAAAGTCAATCTGTAAACACAAACGTTCCCATTCGAGGGAATAGCTGTATTTCTGCTTTTTGGTACCTTACATAAAACGCGGCATTGACTTCAGCCACCATTACGCAATGTCGCAATGAAAATGAAGGAGGAAGATTCTTGCCTCACTATATTTTCTCTGAACACTACGAGCAACGCATTAAGCTGCTAAACGAATATTTATATTGCTCATAAACATTTGAAAAATTTCAAAGGGATTGTATATAAGAAAACTGCTGCACTACTAATGTACGATACATATTGTATCCAGGTATATTAATGAAAAATACGAAAATGTGAAACTATAAGGAAATATTTATTTGCAACTATTGATACCACATTCATAAATAAATTAAGTTACTCTAATAAGGATATCCGCTATGCTTATTGACTTAGTGTTGGTAGGAGATGACGGGGGACGCGTAGCTGACGTGCGCGAGGGGAGCGGCGTAGGCGAGCTTGGCGACGGGAGCGGCGTAGGCGAGCTTGGCGACGGGAGCGTACGCGAGCTTGGCGCGGGCGGGGGCGGCGACGGGGTGTCCCTCGTAACGCACGATGGCGTTGAATCCGCTCGCCTTGTCAGCGCTGTACTCTACAATGCGGTGGACTCCATCAGGCTGCACGAGCGAGTAGGAGCCGTGGACAGCGTCTCCAGCGCGGGCCTCTTGTTGTTGTTTCACATCACCGCTGTGGCCGTCGTGTACGGAGTATTGGAACTCGTAGTTGGCGGGTGCTTCGGGCTCTGCGTACTGCAGCACGGGCAGGGCGGAGGTGGCCGCGACCAGCGCGAGGACGATCACAATCTGTAACAATATGAAATATTATGTTAAATATTTTATTAAAATTAAACAATCTTAATACTCAAATAGTATAGTGCTACTATAAATCTGACTTTATTTCATAGTTTTTGGCTCAAATCGAAATTATTAATCTATTTAAAATTCACCTTAGCGGACATTATAGATGTTGTTGTATTGAGTACAGTAATACAAGTGTACTGACAAATATTTCACTAAAGCTTTTATACAAGTGCCGTTGCAATAGTGTCATAAGTATGACTTTCTCGGCCACTATATTTCAAAAATAGTAGAATTAAAATATTTCGAGTTCAATTTATAATTCAGAGGTCAAGTTTGATAGAAATGTAATCATGTGAACCAGTTGAACATGAAAGTGTATATGTTAGTTACTCAATCACGCGAAAATGCCTGAATAAATTAATAAATAATTAATATTAATATATTTATTGTCTATAAAACCGAATTACGAGTGACAAAAAAATAACATTTAAGTATACGTAATGAATGTCTAGACACTTGGTTTCCTCTGCCTACCTTGCTGTGTGCGGGATACAGCGAGAAGCTAAAAATAAAAAAAATAAAAAAATATGAAGGTTGTTTTTTTCTTCAGAACTGACTCTAGGACTTTTTGCGTGGGATTGGTGAACTGTTTTTATAAATCTATACTATTTAATTATATGATATTAATAGAGAATGCTTTCTTTATACTACTTTGCATAGCTGTAAGTATATTTTTACAGGTGTGCGAAATTATAATTCAGTAAGAAATATACATTTTTCTTAACATTTATTTTATAGGACCGGTTATTACCCGCGACTTCGCTCGCGCTATCAATGAGTAGGAACTTTCGACTTTCACGAATTTTCATATAAATTCTCTATCTCCTGTTTCGACTTTTAAGAATAAACTATTTATAAATGCTGACATATACGTATATATTGACTACTTATAAATAAAGTATCATATTTGGCTACTTTGCGGGTAGAACTTCTAAAATTGTAAAAAGTTAAGTTTTCATTTACTCCTAATTAGTAGCCATTAATAAAATTTTCATATTTCTAATATTAAAAATGACAGGATTTCTATACAAACTTTCATCCCCTATCTGGCTATCTTACAAATCAAATTTACATAATCGCCGAAATACTTATTTACTAAGTTTTAATAATTAGCCTATAACAGTTTTATATTTTAACACTAAAATGGTGGATTTACATACATATATAAAATAATAATATTTCCATACGCGGCAAATATTTGCAGAGTTTATTTAAATTTACATAAATAGTAAATTAAAATTTAAAAGAAAATATACACCACATAGTACATTACACAGCTTGACACACACAATTATACAGCTTTTAATGGAGTAGTTAGTAAAAACCTAGTGTTTAGATACTTCAACACCAAATGTGTTGAGTGGCGAAACTCAACGCCCCGTTTTCTTTCAGGTATCAGAGGGGAGAAATAATAATATAAATATAATCATTCCTCCGAGTGGGAATCGAACCCAATACAATGAAGTAACCATCGCGTTTACAATTGTGTTAATAATAACGGGATTCTGTGTTTAAAGTAGTTACCTTAAACCTCCTAGTCCTGAACATTTACAATCAATTCGTATTTGAAGTCCATAATATTAATAATTTCTAATTATATTCATATTGAGACCATCGTGGCGCAAAAGGACATCATCAGACTGTAAAGTTGATTGGTTGTGTATTTGCTGTATACCTGTATTACCTGTGAGAAACTGAGATGACCTAAGACTTTTCGTGACTTTTGACTTTGCTAAAAAATATTATGGAGTGTGTCCTGTCAAGATTCTATGGCAGTTTATCATAAATTGCATATGGTAGTAACCTAACTCAAAAAAATCAATTTCGCAATGAGACATACGAGTTAACATAAGAATCTACTGTAACAAGCTGAAACATTTTCGTTATATACATATTATAACAATGTTTATTCTGTTATTGCCTGGCAATAGAGCTTCTTCTCTTCTTCTAAATAGAGAACATTTCCATTCGTAACTGTATGTCCTTCTGATATTGTGGGTTGAGTGTGGTAATTAAACTTTGCGCCATATCTTGTAAAACCTGTCAATAAATGAAAAGTTCCTCTTAATAATCATACCCGCTGTGAATAGATCCCACAACTATTCAGTGTACATACGGCCAGACTCTTCACAATTATATATGACGGAATCAAGGAAGTACTTAAGATATTATTATACATAGCTATAGAAAAAAACACTTTAATTTTTAACATTATAAAGGGTTATCCTCACATTTCGGAAACATTTTATAGAAACCGTAATATTTGAGCGCAGAGGGATTTGTAGAGATTTTTTTGTGTACATCTATCTTTATGAATAATTAACTATTAATTACATTATGTACAAGACTGAATCTATGCCCTAGACTCTATAAAATACTAACGTCATGTTTATATTATCTACATATGTATTTTACAGAGTAAATATCTAAACATAAAATATTTCAGATTTATTCAAATATTAATTTCCTATTTCTGTAGCTAATAATAAATTAATATTTATCTTAGCATAAAAACCATTTTTTTTTTATAAAAGCCACGACAGTTAAATTGTAATTGAAAAAAAATAAAGTAACTGGAAGTCTCCCGCCTAAAAAAATATATGTAACGAGACTACGGGGACGACTTCGTCGTGGGCTATAGCAAATGACATTACGTTTTTTTTACGAAAACAGCGCCCACTATGATATAGTAGACATTGTCCATCTAGGCCTTCTTTCTTTCAAAGATCGACGCCTAGGGGGTTAAGGTCAATCGCGTGACCTTTCTGTAAATTTTCTCAGGAAAATAGTTGATTTAGAGAGCTTTAGACAAAAAGCTCTTTTATTTTTATAAAAAAATACGAAAACTATAAGTAAATATTTATTTGTAACTATTTACATATATCACAAATTATCATAAATAAATTAAGTAACTTTAACAAGAATATCCGCTATACTAATAGACTTAGTGTTGGTAGGAGATGACGGGGGACGAGTAGCTGACGTGCGCGAGGGGAGCGGCGTAGGCGAGCTTGGCGACGGGAGCGGCGTAGGCGAGCTTGGCGACGGGAGCGTACGCGAGCTTGGCGGGGGCGGGGGCGGCGACGGGGTGTCCCTCGTAACGCACGATGGCGTTGAATCCGCTCGCCTTGTCAGCGCTGTACTCTACAATGCGGTGGACTCCATCAGGCTGCACGAGCGAGTAGGAGCCGTGGACAGCGTCTCCAGCGCGGGCCTCTTGTTGTTGTTTCACATCACCGCTGTGGCCGTCGTGTACGGAGTATTGGAACTCGTAGTTGGCGGGCGCTTCGGGCTCTGCGTACTGCAGCACGGGCAGGGCGGAGGCGGCCGCGGCCAGCGCGAGGACGATCACAATCTGGAATAATGTTATTTAGATATCATATTTAATATTCATTAAATTTTCGTATTAATTATGATCTTTACACATCTCATAAGCCTAGCATAGTACATATATGCGTTCTCAAACTTTAATTAATTTAAACATATCCTTTGCCCCGTGTTGGATATTACAATAAACAATATTAAATCACTAAGCATCATTTATACTGGTACCAATAATGTTACAAAACCACTACAAAGAAATAAACATTATAATTAATTTAAAAGAACTGGCTACGTAATTCACCTTAGCGGACATTTTGGTTGATGTTGAAGTGAATGTTACACTTTGAATGTACTGAAATGTAAGTACTCTGAGCTTATATACGTATAAGTAAGCAGGCAGCTTCGGTTATACTTGTTTGCCTTAAGACTATATTATAGATAATTAAAAGCATTATACTAAATACAAAATTGAACTCCTTTGGTAGTTATCCATATTTATTTTTTATATCATTTCTTTTTTGCAAATTAAATTAAGTAATAAAAATAAAAGTATTATTAGCTTTTGTTAATAACATTTTAAACAAAGGAACTATGTATTTTGTACAATATAATAAATAAAGTTATCGGCAAATGTGAACCGAAGTTATAATTCACGTTGTTAATTTTTTTTGTATAAATGAAGGTTTGCTAGCAAGTACAAATAATTTAATATGTAATGTATACCTTAATATATAATTGTCATAAATTTATTTTAAACAACCAATAGGTAACCTATATGAAATATGAAATAATAATTATAAATACGAATAAAAGTAAGTGAAGTGTAGCTTATGTGCTAAATGGCGCTGTGGGGCAGCGTCTGTAAACGTGATGGTTAAGGGTTTGATTCCCACAAACAACTACGGCGCGGCCTTGAGTTCCGCCAATATAAGCAATATCTCGATTTCGAGCATCAAGTGAAGAACGGGACACTTCACTTTTCTTCACTTTAGGCTCTCCCTAACTAGGCACCCTGTTAGGCAGCGTAAAACTATAAAGAAAATGAATTGTAATTGAAGATGAAAGTCGGAAGAAGACAGCGTATTGACCTAGCGCTTGCACTTAAACCATTAAACCTTAAACTATTATAACACTAAACATTGTTTATATTGGGACCAGTCGTAGCGCAGAGGCACAAAGTGCGACTGTAGAGAGACTGGTTGTGGGTTCGATTACCAATCGAATTTTCTTCGTTCTTGTGTCAAGGCAAAGCGCAGCGTTAAGTTCCGCCACATAACACGCAATGCCTCCCAATTCGGCGGAAAAAGAGGATCGGATGTGTAATCTTAACACAAGGTCCCTCTGCCTATCCTGCTGTGTGCGGGATACAGCGTGAAGCTAAAAAAGAAATGTTTATATGAGCTATTTATCCGACCCATAAGTTATCTTTTAAGATTCATATAATGAAGTAATATTTTTCACATTATTTCGGCAGATTTTTATAAAAAGACTAGTTGAGAATACAAAAAAAATACCAATGTCTTTGATGACGGCCTATAGAAGTTAAAACTATGTAACTTTTTATTTGTGTCACGAGCTATTACATTATTATTTTAAATTTTAATTGAATTAATAAATACCTAACTATGTTAACCGTTGAACATGTAGACGCTTAAGACCAAAAATAATTCGTATATCATTAATGCATACAAATCTTTGTCTACTCTACGACACAATTCACAATGCACATATACTAATGCATTGGTGTATGCAACAAAAATAAAAAAGATAAAGGCCTGATGCAACTACGCCTACATCCTTATTAGTCTAAGCTAGATCACTGATTTGAAGTATATCTATATACATATATACACAAAATACATATGAGATCATTGAAAGCGATTTTTGACATTGATGATTCAATGATTTTTGTTAACCCCAAAACTGCTCAGGGCATCTAAAGTAATTTCACTTCAAAAAAGGAAAAGGCAACATTCTCCATATCCTCTAAACCCCAGGCATGTCTTCAATATCGTTTGTTTGAAAACGATATAAAATATAAAATAGATGACTTAAGATAGAAGATGAAAAAATTCAATAAGAGGTCAATAGGATTCATATTCAAATTCGTTTAGTTTAGAGAAACTAAAACTGATATAAACAAAAATATATCCATTTATTAGTGTCTTTGACGCTAGATGCAATTATTGTAGTACTGTAGTAGTATGCGTACATACGCGAACTATAATAACTCGTAGCACCTATAAGATATCAACATGAACCTTGTTAGTTCATGGCCTTTAAACTTAATAACAGTAATAATCTCGTAACTGATTGTCTGTTAAGGCAGTCATTTGTGTTTTTTTTTTTACAAAATAGCTTTAATATTTAATAATTAAATAGATGAATATAATTTTTTTATCAACATTATTATATATACTATACTACACTTTACTTAAATCAAAGTTTGATGTGAATGATCGTATGTTGGATTAGGCAACAACTGAACGATGTTGTTAAACGAGTTTGTGACTATTAGTAACAATTGTGTACAGTTCTGATAACAAATTTAGAAATAGTTCCACATAAAAATGTTATATCTGTATAACATTTTCTAACATGTGTGCATCAAGATATTTTACAAAGTTAAGCAAAAATGTACCTCGGGGGCAAAAAATGTCATTTAGATATCAGAATTCTTGCAAAATGCAGGCATAAAAAGGAGCGCAAAAATTATTTCATTACATTCATACTCAAAAACTCATTACAACAACTACCACAATGTCCGCTAAGGTTTGTTAAATAAAATTTTACATTAAAAGTTTATAAAACATTATAATATGTTAGGTACTATTTATATTTTATTTAAACCTGTTACCTCATAATTAATGAAATGTCACAGAATTCATTTTTCCCACGTTTCTTGTAACTTATTTGTGGTCAATTACAGATTGTGATCGTCCTCGCGCTGGCCGCGGCCGCCTCCGCCCTGCCCGTGCTGCAGTACGCAGAGCCCGAAGCGCCCGCCAACTACGAGTTCCAATACTCCGTACACGACGGCCACAGCGGTGATGTGAAACAACAACAAGAGGCCCGCGCTGGAGACGCTGTCCACGGCTCCTACTCGCTCGTGCAGCCTGATGGAGTCCACCGCATTGTAGAGTACAGCGCTGACAAGGCGAGCGGATTCAACGCCATCGTGCGTTACGAGGGACACCCCGTCGCCGCCCCCGCCCCCGCCAAGCTCGCGTACGCTCCCGTCGCCAAGCTCGCCTACGCCGCTCCCGTCACCAAACTAGCCTACGCCGCTCCCCTTGCGCACGTCAGCTATGCATCCCCCGTCGTCTCCTACCAACACTAGATTCTTAGCCCAAAATTTTGTTAAATTATCTTAATTTATTTTTGAAATGTGTTATAAATAGCTGCAAATAAATATTTATTAATTGTTTAACATCTTCGTATTCATTACACATTCATCTCTTGAGTATTACTATTATATACATTAAGCAGTCAAACTTGTTTTCATGCAGGAGTTAATTAACATAGATATTCAACAAGTGCTTTGACGATTTACTTGTATTTATAATGATCTACATATATTAAATAGATAAATATTTTATCAACAGTTGAAATTTGACCTGTGAACTATATAAAAAACAATCTAATTTCCGTATCAATATATCGATATAATAAATTTAACAAACACTACATAAAAACCAGACTTCAAACATAATTGTTATTTGTAAATATTCTGTTTATGTTATTAGTATACAAAAAGTGCAGACAAGAATTGAAACATTATATTAAGTCTTATTTTTCTGCTTATAGATATAACAAATAATTTTCTTGCAGAAATTAACATTAAAATACAATTTACCGTAAAATTTGCATTATTTATAACGTTTGCGATTTTTTAATGCATATGCGTACATATTCTATTATTTGAAATCTTTCTTCACTCACGCTCATTCACACAAAATGCTGGTTAAATTGAAGTTCAATGACATTTTTGTAAAGTAGCAATGGATTGACCAAATGCTATTAAATATACCAGACAAAAATACAAGTATAAATACCTTGAATTATTGGTAAATCCTTGATCGTCCGTTCTTATATTATGAACGTGTTTAATATAATAACGACAAATAATGAAGCCTTGTAATGGTATCCTACAATTTTTTTTTCTTCAAGGAATTAAAAAATCAATTACTTTCATATTACGACTTTATTTTTTATTTTTTTTTTGACAATTCTTGTATTGACAATAGTCAGACAATTGTGTAAAAAAATATATTTGTATAAAATAGTAAACCAACACAAACAAATAAGAATAAATTGTCCAATGTATTGTAGTTGTGTGAAAGTAATGCACGAATACATTCCATACACATCTTTGACAACCCCTAAATATAAAAAAAATAAATAGCTTCACGCTATATCCCGCACACAGCAGGGTAGGCAGAGGGAACCTAGTGTTAAGACACTCCGTTCCCCACTTTCCGCCGAATTCGGAGGCT
Organism: Dryas iulia moderata; assembly: GCA_019049465.1. Taxonomy (NCBI): domain Eukaryota; kingdom Metazoa; phylum Arthropoda; class Insecta; order Lepidoptera; family Nymphalidae; genus Dryas; species Dryas iulia. The sequence goes on along the minus strand of CM032433.1, from coordinate 4,324,198 downwards.
TGCGTGTTAAGTGGCGGAACTTAACGCCGCGCTTTACCTCGACACCAGAGCGAAGAAAATGGAAATATAATTTCCACTCCTCGAGTGGGAATCGAACCCACAACCAGTCGTTTACAGTCACACTCTTGTGCCACTGGGCCACGACTGGCCACAAGTACACAAAAGTTACTCTAGTAAAACATGTCATATAGAATTACATTAATAAATGTTATTAATGTATTTTTTTATGTTATAAAATGTCCCGAAAAATAAAATTGACATTACAACGTAGGCGCCCATTAAAAATATTTTTCGAAATTCAACCCTCAAGGAAGCGAAAAAGGGGTTAACAATTGATATGGAAGTCCGTCAATTTTAAAGCCAAAGTCATAAATTTTAATTTCTGGATAATTGATTAAAATATATTAAACTTCTATTTCATCGTATGTGAAAATTTTTGCCCTAAGGACGTGAAATAAGGGTTGAAAGTTTTGTATGAAAGTTATTAAGTAATTTAAGTTATTAGCTATTTTCAATGAAAGAAACGTAAAACTCTGTTTATGCGACGAAACGATGAAAATCCTTCATCTTTGCAGTGAGGAAGTCCGAAATGATGAGCTCCTTATTAAAAATAAGGAAAGGCACTGTCTGCTGCCTAAAGCTAAGGTGTGTAATTTCATTAACTTACGTATGGTAAGCATTGAAAGTAGCGAAAGTAGGCACCAACCGCATGGCTATATTGATGAAATCATTGCTTATTCTCATTAACCGCGAGAGTGAATCCGGCGGTAATCATAGCATGTTAATCATTCCCGAATGGGGACCTACAAGTATCGGTTTACTATCACACGCAGTCTCACTCTGCTACGACTGCCTCTAATGTAACTATAACCAAAAAATTATAAAAAAAAATGTTTAAAAAAATATTTTCGTTAATCATTTAAAAAAAACATATCATTCAAAGTTACATAAATTACCATTTTTATGAAATAAAATAGAAATGGTTGAAACATTTAAGTAAATACATGTTACGTACAAAAATTACAGATTTATTTTTGTTTACTGTATCCGACGTATGACCTTAGGGTCATAATATATTTTACAGGGTATAAATTATACTTTTTGTATAAGATTTTTTGGTTTCACGATGTTTACACATTTTAAATATATTTTTTTTAATTTCGAGGGGTTACTTGCAAGTTCGTATTCTCAAATACAAATACTATGTCAAGGTCTGTCTGTGTGTATTGCATTTCTCTGGTCTAAGCGATTTACTCGCGAGTAGTTCCTTAGATAGAAGATACAATTATTGATTTTATTTTAATCTACCTTTTTGAAGAACCCTACCTGTAAGACAATGCCGCCTCAATTCAATTCTTCATTTTTAACTACTTTGCATTTTGGCTGGTGGAACTCAAGGCTTGTCTTTATGTAATAATTTAAATGTGAACAGTCGTTCAAATAAGCATCTAACTAATATTAATAAATTTCAATTTCTAACCACGCCAAGTATGGATTTTGTATACATTAAAGTAAACTAAAACAAAACTTAATGCAACCGTAGAGCTCAGGGAGGGAATTTTACCGTGGACTCGATTTTCAGTCGAAAAAATTACTTCTGAAACGAATACATTTATTTCTCAGGTTTGGTAGAACATAATTCCTAAAATAGGCAGCAAGTAGTAGTTTAATTAAAAGGTTATGTCAACTGTATCTACCGTGCTGCATGTCCTACCTCTTTTGACGTATTGTATTTCTTTTTCAGGTAGACTACTCCTGAAACTCTTTTTGTCGCTCTGAAACGAGGCCTCAAATCCTGCCCTCAAGTCGATGTTCTCAAGGCCATCTTCAAACACTTTAGATATTCATCTACCCATCAACTGCAAGATATTTACGGAAACACATTTTTTTGTTCTAAAAACTTCTTTTGCATAGGACTAACTCGCACGTTAATTATGAAGAAAGTATTTGCAAAACGTACTGACAAACATAGGACAAAATGTACTGACCTTGATATTTTTGTTTAATATCGTAATAAATATAAATGCAATAATATTCATAGCACAAGTTTCAAATCTTACATGGGTACTAGAGTTCCTTATATAAACTTAAGTCTTTATTTTTTGTAGCTACCTATCGTTCGTTCTTTTATACAATAAACATTAATATTATTTGTAAATTAATATTTTTTTTAGCTTCACTCTGTATACCGCACACAGCAGGGTAGGACCTAATGTCAAGACACTCCGTTCCCCACTTTCCGGCAAATTCGGAGGCAAATGGAAATATTAAATATTTCCATTCCTTGAGTGGGAATCGAACCCAGAACCAGTCGTTTACAGTAACACGTTCGGGCCACTGCGACTGGCCCCGTATTGTTATTATTTATGTATTAATTTATTCAGGAATTTTCGTGTAATTGAGCAATTAACATACAAACTTTCATATACCCACACTTGACACTACTCGTTCACATGGTTACATATCTATTAAACTTGACCTCTAAATTGTAAGCAGCAGTCGCCATATTTAAATTCTACTGTTTTTTAAATATTATTCACGGCCGAGAAAGTCACACTTTAGACACTATTGCAACGACACTTGTATAAAACTTGTAGTGAAATATTTCTCAGTACACTTGTATTACAACTCTCAATACAACAACATCTACAATGTCCGCTAAGGTGAATTTTGATTTGATAAATATAAATACAGCCAAGTACTTTAAAATAAAAATAAGGATATAATAATACCATACTATTTGAATGTTAGTAAAATAATTAACATAATATTTCGTATTGTTACAGATTGTGATCGTCCTCGCGCTGGCCGCGGCCGCCTCCGCCCTGCCCGTGCTGCAGTACGCAGAGCCCGAAGCGCCCGCCAACTACGAGTTCCAATACTCCGTACACGACGGCCACAGCGGTGATGTGAAACAACAACAAGAGGCCCGCGCTGGAGACGCTGTCCACGGCTCCTACTCGCTCGTGCAGCCTGATGGAGTCCACCGCATTGTAGAGTACAGCGCTGACAAGGCGAGCGGATTCAACGCCATCGTGCGTTACGAGGGACACCCCGTCGCCGCCCCCGCCCCCGCCAAGCTCGCGTACGCTCCCGTCGCCAAGCTCGCCTACGCCGCTCCCGTCGCCAAACTAGCCTACGCCGCTCCCCTCGCGCACGTCAGCTACGCGTCCCCCGTCATCTCCTACCAACACTAAGTCAATAAGTAAAGGCGATCTTTTTGTTAAAGTTATTTAATTTATTTATGATAATTTGTGATGTATGTAAATAGTTACAAATAAATATTTACTTATAGTTTCACATTTTCGTATTTTTTACAAATATACCTAGAGACAATGTGTGTCTGACATTCGTTTTGTTATATAAAACTCCTTTGAAATTTTACAAATGAACTATTAGCACTGTTGAGCTATTTGTTTAGAAGTTTTACGCGTTTCCTGTAGTGGTCAGAGAAAACATAGTGAGTCAAGAGAATTCCTTCTTCACTTTCCGTCCGACATTGGAACATTGCATATGGTGGCTGAACTCAATTCCACGCTCTACCTCAGGTACCAAAGAGGAGAAATTAAAATAAGAGAAAAATTACAGTCATTTCCCGATGGAAACGTTTGTGTTTGCAGTTAAAACCCGTGGAGGGACGTGTTAAGAATACAATTCCCCCCCGCCGCTGGGAAGCGTCCCGTAAAAGGCGGGTAACCCAGTAGTTTTGTGTTAGGAGATTCGTTCTCCGACTGGCTCGCGACCACTATCATGTCAAAGACGAACCGCCAAATATCTTATGATGTGGTCCGGTTCGATGGCATGTAAGCCAGCTCTCCCTATTCCCACCATTCCCATCCTTCCTTCCTCCTTCTGTCCTACATCCCCGAGGGTGGCAACGCATCCATAACTCTAATGTTGTGGATATCTATGGGCGAAGGTAACCATTTAATACCTGGCGGGCTTTCTGCTCGTTTGCCTCCTTTATTCCTTAAAAAAAAGACGCTGTCCACCTGTGCTACAATGGCCTTGCTATGGATATAAAATATTTAGATTCCATTAGCTTCATGAAATACTAGCGACCCGCACGACTTCTCCGCATGATCTGCATTTTTTGTCCCCTATAGGTTTGTCAAAAATTACTGATCAATCAAAATAAAATATAGCCTTTAGCACTTTTGAAAAATGTAGATTTTAATTATAAAACTATTTTTATGATCGGTTCTGTATTTCCAAAGATTAATCCTTACAAACAAATATACAAAGTTTACCTCTTTGCATTAGTGTAGATTATTAATAGTTAATTATAATTAAAAAATATATTTTTGAATAACAATTACCCATTAATAATATATACCTCTTTAATAAAAACTACAAAACTCTTACTGTGGCTTACTACCTGAAAAAATATATTTGCAAGAGTTAAAGCATGCTGATTTTTTAGACATTAAATGACACGATAATGTTAGGAATATTCGATTTGATTGAATTACGAAGATTTTTTGTAGTGGAATTATACATTGAGTTAAATAATATTATGTTAAGGTGAAAACCCCTCCACCATAGCAATGTTGCCTTTAAGTCAGCATGATGTTCAGTACTAGAAACAAGCTAGTTGTTATGACAAAAATATAATATGTCTGTAATGTTGTTTTATATTTAACCAAAAATTGTTTATGGATTTAAAAATCATCGTGGCGCAGCAGTTGCAAATTTCATTCCCACTCGGGGGAATTATACAAAAATACATTGATATCTAGAAAATGTATAAAAATTTTAACGCAGCGGGAGCCCCTGGACGGTTTTCAGAAGGCGCGGGTTCGAATTCCGATGCGTTTAAAATTTTTATACCTTTTCTAAATGTTTTTTTTTTTCAATTTACCAAGTGTGTGAATAACACTTTAAAAATGATAAAAGTACATTGCTATCTACCATAACAAAAAAATGAATATTATTTTCTCTGGTACCTAAGTCAATGTGCAGTGTTGAGTTCAGCCACTTAAGACGAAACGCAATGCATCGATTTTTGGTGCTAAATGGAGAACAGAGAGTCTTGACACTAGGTACTCTCTCTTGACTCTTCTATTCGAGAAAAGCGTGAAAAATGATTTAATACTAAACAAAAAGATACTATAATAAGTTTTTAAAGTGTTATTCCACACTTAGGAAAATTGAAAAAGACATTTAAATAAAACGTATAAAAATTTGAACGCAGCGGGATTCGAACCCGCGCCTCCTGAATACCGTTCAGGCGCTCTCACCACTGAGCCATGCGTTCTACTAGCCGCTGCGTCGAAATTCTTATACGCTTTATTACAACTTATTTATGTTGTTAGCATCTCTGTAGAGAGATTTTTACAAATTTCTGCTACCCAAAGATTATTCTACGAACAATCATTTGAGAAGAATGCTATTTATTAAATACTTTTAAACATTTTTAAAGTGTTATTCCACACTTAGGAAAATTGAAAAAGACATTTAAAGAAAACGTATAAAAATTTGAACGCAGCGGGATTCGAGCCCGCGCCTCCTGAATACCGTTCAGGCGCTCTCACCACTGAGCCATGCGTTCTACTAGCCGCTGCGCCGAAATTCTTATACGCTTTATTACAACTTATTTATGTTGTTAGCATCTCTGTAGAGAGATTTTTACAAATTTCTGCTACCCAAAGATTATTCTACGAACAATCATTTGGCAAGAGAGAATGCTATTTATTAAATACTTTTAAACATTTTTAAAGTGTTATTCCACACTTAGGAAAATTGAAAAAGACATTTAAAGAAAACGTATAAAAATTCGACGCAGCGGCTAGTAGAACGCATGGCTCAGTGGTGAGAGCGCCTGAACGGTATTCAGGAGGCGCGGGTTCGAATCCCGCTGCGTTCAAATTTTTATACGTTTTCTTTAAATGTCTTTTTGTGTGGTATATTTGTTTCTTACATGAGGTACTCAGAGCTTACTACGAGCAAGTACTTCTCTTACCGGTTTTTCATTAGGATTACAAGATTAACAAACAACAAGAGTTTAAAATAACTAATATATCTTCTTGAAACTTATTTTAAATTCGTAAACATATTGGACAACTGTACCTACTCCTAACTATGCAGAAATAAAGAGAATCTAATCTCAAGATACTCCGTGCCTCATTTACTCCCCGTATTCGACAAACTGCGGTATAAGTGATAGATCTCTAAACCGCGCTCTGTCTTAGTCCGAAGAGAAAGATTAAATAATGTATGATCAATGAAATGAAATGACTTACGTTTATAAATTACTTTAAATCTTAAAATACGTCAGTCGTGGAGCAGTGGCACAGACGTGTGACTTAAAACGACTGGTTGTGGGTTCGATTCCCACTCGAGGAGTGGAAATACTTAATATTTCCATTTTCTTCGCTCTGGTGTCGAGGCAAAGCGCGGCGTTAAGTTCCGCCACTTAACACGCAATGCCTCCGAATTTGGCGGAAAGTGGGGAACGGAGTGTCTTAGCACTAGGTTCCCTCTGCCTACCCTGCTGTGTGCGGGATACAGCGTGAAGCTATAAAATAAATATATTAATTATTAATATTGATTCACAAAATATATACCCAATCCCATGCAAGAAGGCTTAGAGTAAGTTCTTAAGAAACTAAACAGTTTTTCATCTCAATATATCCATTAGTATATATACAAAATATTAATTATACATCTCAATATCGACAAAATATTAATTAGTATCATTTCAACATAACACACATTTTTATTACTTTATACATATAATATAATATGAATGTTACTATAACTAAAACATGATAAAACAAATTATTTTCGACAACCTTATTTAATTTTTTTATTTAACTTTTTAATATTTCAAATTTATTATTTTCTTGTCAAGGCTTAATCTTCATCTAATAGTATAAATCTATATAACGCGACAGTTGTGGGTTCGATTCCCATTCGGGAGAAAGATTATATTCAATTTTTAATTCGTTGTATTCTTCTACCACTCAACACGGAATTTGTCGATTTTCGGGCGGAAAGAGAGGTGGCAAGTGTATTGACGCTAAATTCTCGTTGACTACCCTGCAATGCGAAGAAAAGCGTAAACCTAAAAAAAGAAGAAAAAGAGTAGAAATAAATATAGGCAGTTTTAGTAAATTCATATTACCTACGAAAAGATACATCATGTTACAACTTGAATTTAGTGATACAGATTGACTTTAGTTAACTGCATCGTACGTATAACCTTAACGTATAAAAAAATGAATAATTGACACTTTTTTAAAAAGATCTTTGGTTTTCACGATGTTATATTACGATATTTTGAATGTAAAAAATAAATTTTAGAAGATCCGACGTTTTGAACACATGACCATCGTTTTCATAAATATATGACTTACAAATGTATAATTTTCACCATATATCATTAAGTTCGTATAGTATGCTCAAATAATGAACGTATAAATTGTCGAATAGATAGGTGACCTTAAAGAAACATTGACCTCTCATATTAGTTGAACTAGAAATATGTAAATTCTATTCTTTGCAATAAAAATTCGCGCCCGCGAATGTCTCACTTATGACACCTTTACAGCGACACTCGTATAAAAGCTGAAGTAAAATATATCTCGGTACATTTGTATTACAATTCTCATTACACCAACATCAACAATGTCCGCTAAGGTGAATTTTGATTCGATAAATGATAAAAATACGTAATAAAAATACGCATAACTGGGTAGTTCGAGAGAACCTAGTGTCAAAACACTTCGTCCTCAACTCTAGATGTATAGCTATGTACCTACTTTAAAATAAAAACAAAGATATTATATACTTCACTATATGAACTTTAGGTATGTTTAATTTTAATACAATAATTAACCTAATATATTGTGTTGTTACAGATTGTGATCGTCCTCGCGCTGGCCGCGGCCGCCTCCGCCCTGCCCGTGCTGCAGTACGCAGAGCCCGAAGCGCCCGCCAACTACGAGTTCCAATACTCCGTACACGACGGCCACAGCGGTGATGTGAAACAACAACAAGAGGCCCGCGCTGGAGACGCTGTCCACGGCTCCTACTCGCTCGTGCAGCCTGATGGAGTCCACCGCATTGTAGAGTACAGCGCTGACAAGGCGAGCGGATTCAACGCCATTGTGCGTTACGAGGGACACCCCGTCGCCGCCCCCGCCCCCGCCAAGCTCGCGTACGCTCCCGTCGCCAAGCTCGCCTACGCCGCTCCCGTCGCCAAGCTCGCCTACGCCGCTCCCCTCGCGCACGTCAGCTACTCGTCCCCCGTCGTCTCCTACCAACATTAAATCAATAAGCATAGTCCCTAATATCCCTGTTAATGATACTTAATTTATTTATAAATGTGAATAGTTACAAATAAATATATACATATTATTTTAAATCTTCGTATTATTTACACATTCATCTCATGTGGAGTACTACTATTCTATACTCTAACAGTCGAATCTGTTTTCATGCAAGCGTAAATTAACGTAACATATACAACAAGTGTTTTGATGGTTTACATATAATTATAATGAACTATAAATATTAAATAGATACATACAATATATTTTTCTATTTCATGTTTGTAGATAATTGTTAAAAAGGACGATGCAACTTGGCCTATGAAGGATATAAACAAAAGTCTAATTTCCTAGTATCTAATCAATTTAGCAATGACTCCTTATAAAATAGTTGTGATATGTCTTGCCTGTTTTTATATTAATATACAAAATGTACAGACACAAAGTGAAACGTTATACGAAGAAATCTTATTTTTCTGCTTTAAATATAACAAATAAATGTCATTTCCTGTGGAATTTAACATTAAAATAGAATTTCCAGTACAATTTGCATAACTTATATTATTAATATACTTATATATTCTATGATTTAGAATCTTTTTTTTACTAACACTGATTAGTTTTATATTATGTAATGAAGGTACACACTACCTTCCTCAGAAGTGTAAGGCTGTTTAAGTTGAAGTTCAATGTCATTTTTATAAAGTGGCAGTGGGTTGACCTAATGCTAGTAAGAGTACTTTGAATTCTTTCTGTGCTTTACCGTCCGATTCGTTGTTATAAAATATATAAATAACTAAGAACTATATTAATGTTTTGTGTTTTAGGTTTTCTAATGTCATGTAGATACGCAAAACATTTTCTATTTTTTTTAAGGAAATACTCAATGACGTGCACACCATAACTTTGTTTTAAGCAGGTTATGCTGTTTTTTCCATGTTAATTTTTTCACAATTCTTGTCAAATGTGTGCGTGTGTAACCATAGTCAAAACAAAGATTGTATAAAAAAAGGTATGCTTGTGTAAAAACATAATTTTATTTAATAACAATAAACTATATATTTTAATGCAATCATTTAAAAGTTATACGCATACATTTCAGTGATTCATTTTTAAGTTATAAAAAATGGCCACGTGTGTCCGGCTCCTAAATGAGTCCACTAAAGTTACTCTAGTAAGCGAGTCTCCTAAAAGTTCATATCATACAGAATTACATTAGCAAATTTCAGTATAAAGTGACCAGAAAAATGAAATTCATTCGTGATCTTGACAATACTGGCGAATTGTTTCTCCTATCTAAGAACTGAACCCGCAATCTGTTGAAACATAAAACATTCTTTACATTCATGACATAATTATACAATTTATACATAAAAAAACTCGGTACCAATATCACTCTTAGGCTTAAATCAAGGTCCTAAAAGAGTGATATACTTGCCATTTCAGTTATTTGAAAGGCATTATTGAAAAATATATTATATTATAACATACTGATTGTATATATGTATATACGACACCAAAAGAAATAAAACTGTTATTTCGTTTTTAAAATAACTAAATCATCCTTATAATCCATTCCCAGATTTGTATATAAGTATTGTATCGCAAAAGTACTTTAGTTCTATACAAAGTTTATCAATTTTTTTGGCTTTATAAGTTATACTATCGGCCCGTTCGCGGCTTCGCTGCGTGAACTATTTCCTCATATTGCTACTTGGGGGCGCATTATTAAAAAATAAAGTAGCCTATGTTTAAGCTTAGATTATTAATTATATTTATGCTAAAATTCAATAGATTTGATTAAGCGGTTAAGATTGTTCATATAAACTTTCATCTCATATTTCAACCCTTTAGAGGTTGATTTTTGAAAAAATAAGTGACCTATGTTAGACCAAGGCACTTTTACTACTTTCATTCTAAATTTCATCCTTATCGGACCGGTAGATTAGCCGTGAAAGCGTGACAGACAAACACACAGACTTTCGCATTTATAATGTAAGTATGGATACAAAAGTCAATCACAAGTTTTGCTATCGTATATTTATGTTCTATTGATGTGAAAGAACTATTTTTTTTTTTAGTTTATCTGTTATGCGATACATACCTTTGTCACTTTTTAGATTCATTTATGTTTTACATTACTCCGAAAATATTTTAATGCACCTCCTCAAATAACAACAAAAAAAATTGAAATAGCTTCACGCTATATCCCGCACACAGCAGGGTAGGCAGAGGGAACCTAGTGTTAAGACACTCCGTTCCCCACTTTCCACCGAATTCGGAGGCTTGCGTGTTAAGTGGCGGAACTTAACGCCGCGCTTTACCTCGACACCAGAGCGAAGAAAATGGAAATATAATTTCCACTCCTCGAGTGGGAATCGAACCCACAACCAGTCGTTTACAGTCACACTCTTGTGCCACTGGGCCACGACTGGCCACAAAATAATATTAAAAAATAATAATTGACTTCTTTAATTTGTTTCAAAGACTAGCGTAAACAAATAAACAAAGAGAAAAATACACTGACAAAAATTATAAACGTTATCATCATTATATATTATCGTTAGTATCATTACTGTATTTTACCCCATAAAATAAAGTTTCGTAAAATTTTGCATGTACAAACACTCTCTTTTTACTATTCATTGAAAGCATGGATAGGATATAAACTCTACCTTCTCTAAATTATGAACTATATTTGAGTTATATTAAATACAAATACGAGCAATAATTTAAATCTTGTGACCTAGAAAGTTTTACCTATGACACTTTTGCAACAACACTCGTATAAAAGCTGAAGTAAAATATTTCAAAGTACATTTGTATTACAATTCTCAATACAACAACTTCTACAATGTCCGCTAAGGTGAATTTAACACATCTAAATACTATAAAATTCTTCGTTATGGAAAAGTAAGAGGCCGCCGTGGCGCAGTGTCTGACTGTAACGCGATGGTTGGAGCTTAATTCCCTTTCGGGGAATCATTATATTTAAATTTTTATTTCTTTGCTCTAGTATCTAAAACAAAGCGCGGCGTTGAGTTCCTCCACTTAACTCATAATTGTCTCAATTTCGGGCGGATGCTGAGGACTGAGTGTCTTGACACTAGGTCCTCTCTGACTACCTCGCTATGCGGGACAAAGCGTGAAGCTACTTTCTTTCTGTTTTTCTTCAAAGTCTAAATAATATATTAATTAGACGAATAATTAGTATTATTAATGTATTTGTTATCTTGTTGATCAAAATAATATATTTTATATTATACCTATTTACAGATTGTGATCGTCCTCGCGTTGGCCGCGGCCGCCTCCGCCCTGCCCGTGCTGCAGTACGCAGAGCCCGAAGCGCCCGCCAACTACGAGTTCCAATACTCCGTACACGACGGCCATAGCGGTGATGTGAAACAACAACAAGAGGCCCGCGCTGGAGACGCTGTCCACGGCTCCTACTCGCTCGTGCAGCCTGATGGAGTCCACCGCATTGTAGAGTACAGCGCTGACAAGGCGAGCGGATTCAACGCCATCGTGCGTTACGAGGGACACCCCGTCGCCGCCCCCCGCCCCCGCCAAGCTCGCGTACGCTCCCGTCGCCAAGCTCGCCTACGCCGCTCCCGTCGCCAAGCTCGCCTACGCCGCTCCCCTCGCGCACGTCAGCTACGCATCCCCCGTCGTCTCCTACCAACACTAATATAAGTTTAGCGGATATTCTTGTTAAAGTTACTTAATTTATTTATGACAATTTGTGATGTATGTAAATAGTTACAAATAATATTTACTTATAGTTTAACGTTTTCGTATTTTTTATCCGTAGATATAATATATGTATAAGAAATAAACACATGCCGATCCGTCTTCATCTAACTTTTTAGTTAACGTCGAAGCGCTTTTATAAGTATAGCGGCCCACTCACGGCTTCGCCGCGTGAACTACGTAACTGTTTCCTTATATTACAACCCTCATGGGTGGATTTTTGACAAATAAAGGAGTCAATGCTATAGTTTAGATTATCAACTATATTTATGCTGAATTTCGTTACAATCGGTCAAGCGGTTTAGATTTTTCATATAAAGTTTCATCCCCTATTTCTACCCATTAGAGGTTGATTTTTGAAAAAATAAGTAGCCTATGTTAGAACCAGTAACTTTTGCTACTTTGTTCTAAATTTCATCCAAATCGGACCGATAGATAAGACGTAAAAGCGTGACAGACAAACACACAGACTTTCGCATTTATAATATAAGTATGGATTACACTTATAGAAGCGTATCGATGTTTACTGATATTTATTATTAGCTACAGAAATAGCGAATTATTATTTAATAAACGTTTTTTTTTTTTATGGTATGAAGGAGGCAAACGAGCTGAAGGCCCACCTGGTGTTAAGTGGTTACCTTCGCCCATAGACATCCACAACATTAAAGTTGTGGATGCGTTGCCAGCCTTGGGAATATAGGATCTAATCTTTGACATGATAGTGGTCGCGAGCCAGTCGGAGAACGAATCTCCTAACACAAAACTACTGGGTTACCCGCCTTTTACGGGACGCTACCCAGCGGCGGGGAGGAATTGTATTATTAACCCGTCCCCCCACGGGAAAAAAAATAATAATATTAATAAACGTGTAAGAAAATATTTACTTCGTAATATTTAAACGTCATGATGTATACATTAATTTAATTAAGTTAACATATTTCTATAAAGTGTTTTCTGGTTTCCTAAGTATAAGAATAACTATTTAAAATGTTATAAATAAGAAAGGGTTTTTTCTCTAAAGGTCTCAATTAATATATATCCATACTCAATAATAATAGTATTTCGGCATATACACCATTACATACACTATACATTACGAAGTCTGGGTGTACACTCAATATGTTGTGGGATCTATCTACAATCCAAATCAATACACTTATGTTTACATTTTTTGCCGGGTATGGCAAGCTATTTTGCAACGTTGACACTTAACACATAATAATGGAAGGACATACTATTTACTATATGGGTTTAGCATAAAATAACAGAAAAAAATTGTAATAATATACTTAAGTATTATGAAAAATAGTTCAATTTTTTACAAAAGATTCTTATGTTGGTCTGAATACGGAGGTGTTTTTTTCTATTAGATCTATTAATTAGATCACTTTATTACTACCTTTTTTAATTAGTTCACTAACATGCGCAATTTATGAAAAAATCACTTTACAAACAAATCTATTTATAAAATTCATTTACTTAGTTTTTCTATAATCATTTTTTACTCACTTTCTCATAGGCACCAGAACAAACCCACAACTAATCGCCTTCACAGTCAGATCCCGTCCCACAGCGCCATAAAGGCCTCAACTAATATAATAACAATTGTTATATTGACTTCAAATACTGATTGATTGTAAATGTACATAAAGCTACCACCGACTCGGAAGGCAGTTCTGCTGAGAAGAGTCGGCCAGAAACACAAAAGTTGCTCGTTTCAAATATATAAATTACAATTTTATTATTTGATACAATGGTAGCTAACCGGCATTGGACTTATTCAGATTAATTCCACGCATTTTTGTCCTTTAAATACTCTTCGACAGAGTAATAAGCCTTACTTATTACCTGCTGTGTGCGGGATACAGCGTGAAGCTAAAACAAATAAAAAAAAAAAATAATTTAAGTTCCAACTTAAACTTTTAAATATAAGTTCCAACATTTGTAACAGTTCTAAACAAAAAAAATTGAGCTTTTTAATTGTGAATAGCATACTGTGCGCCGTCGTGGCGCAGTGTGACATCTCACTGTACACGTGATGATTGTGGATTCGATTCCCACTCGAGGGAATGTTAATATTTATATTTTCATTACTGCGCTCTGGTACCTAAGACAAAACGTGAAGTTAAGTTCCGCTACTCTGACTACTCCGTCTGCGGGAAAAAGCGTGAAGCTGTATAATTGTGTAAAGTGTGTGTGTAATTTACTGTTTCGTGTAAATTGCTTTTGAATTTTAAGATATTCTTAATCTTAATTAAATAAGCTCAGCATATATTTACCACAGCAAACATTTATATAAAACTAGCGGCCCGCTCGCGGCTTCGCCGCGTGAACTATTTCGTTATAATGCAACCCTCGGGTCGCATTTTAAAAAAAAAAAAATAGCCTATGTTTAAGCTTAGAATATCAACTATATTTAAGCCAAATTCATTACAATTGGTCAAGCGGTTTAGATTTTTCATATAAACTTTCATCCCCTATTTCAACCCTTTAGAGGTTGATTTTTGAAAAAATAAGTAGCCTATGTTAGACCCAGTCACTTTTACTACTTCATTCTAAATTACATCCAAATCGGACCGGTAGATTAGCCGTGAAAGCATGACAGGCAAACACACAGACTTTCGCATTTATAATATAAGTATGGATACGTGTTAATGAAAAACTAGGTTATCCTCCTTAAAACTATGTCTGATTTCGTACACTCTTAAGAAATGTACTCATATTATGCAGTGTATTTTAAAGAAACTTGTCTTTATTATAAGATATAATTTAATAGTATGGATTTATAATAACAGGTCAATAATCCCACGCAACAAGTCTTTGAGTCAGTTCTAATGAAAATAATTTTAAAAAAATCACTTACTTGTAAGTATATCGACGAAAACATACGAGTATATCATAACGAAATATTTTTTTATTACTTTACACATTTTGTAGCTTTAATAAAAAACGATAAAATAAATTATTCAAGATACTTTTTAAAAATCATTTTAAAAAATTAAATATATCACTTAACATGTCGCATACAATGTTACATATAACATTTTATGAAACTAAATTACCGAAAACTTGTACTATTATTGTGGCCAGTCGTGGCGCAGTGGCACAAGCGTGTGACTGAAACGACTGGTTGTGGGTTCGATTCCCACTCGAGGTGTGGAAATTAAATTTCCATTTTTCTTCGCTCTGGTGTCGAGGTAAAGCTTGGCGTTAAGTTCCGCCACTTAACACGCAAGCCTCCGAATTCGGCAGAAAGTGGGGAACGGAGTGTCTTAACACTAGGTTCCCTCTGCCTACCCTGCTGTGTGCGGGATACAGCGTGAAGCTAAAAAAAAATATATATATTATTAATGCGAAAATCTGTGTGTTTGTCTGTCACGATTTCACGGCGAATCTACCGGTCCGATTTGGATGAAATTTGGAATAAAAATAGTAAAAGAGACTGGGTCTAGCATAGGCTACTTATTTTTTAAAAAATCAACCTCTAAAGGGTGAAATAGGGGATGTCAGTCTATTTGCGATTTTCACTTCTCTGGTCTAAGTGTCGCTTAGTAAGATCAATCGTTTTAAATTCCAGAAATAGTGGACAGAGACATTACCTTGTATAAAGATTCCCCTTTAAAATAAAATATTCCCTCTCATCAAACGTGTAAAGAAAAAATACATTTTGTCGGTAGGCTTAGGATTACAGAGAAACTTATTCTTATTAAATATATGAATAATTATGAAATGTATTATTGATAACGATATCACATTATTTTCATACAATAGCAGACACAAAGAATACAAATATACTGAGACTACAAATATACTCACCTCGATATCTTTGTATAATACCTCATATTATATAATACCTCAATATTATAAAAACTAGCGGTCCCGCTCGCGGCTTTGCCGCCTGAACTATTTCGTTGTATTGAACCCTAGGGGCGCATTTTAAAAAAATAAAGTAGCTTATGCTTAAGCTTATATTATCAATTATATTTATGCCAAAATTCATTACAATTGGTCAAGCGGTTTGGATTAATCATCAAATAAACTTTCATCCCCTATTTCAACCCTTTAGAGGTTGATTTTTGAAAAAATAAGTAGCCTACTTTTACTACTTTCATTCTAAATTTTATCTAAATCGGACCGGTAAATTAGCTGTAAAAGCGTGACAGACAAACACAGACTTTGGCATTTATAATATAAGTATGGATGCTGATATTCATAGCGCAAGTTTTAAATCTTACATTGGATGCCAGAGTCCATTGCATACACTTAAAAGTTTTTATTGCTCGTTCTTTTAGACAATATACATGTTAATATCAATTATCATTAATTTATTCAGGTATGTTCACGCGGTTTGATTAATTTACATATAAACTTTCATATAATTGCTCACACTTGACACTACTGGTTCACATGATTACATTTTTATTAAACTTGACCCCTGAATTATAAATTGAAGTCGCAATATTTAAATTCTACTGTTTTTAAAATATTATTCAAGGCCGAGAAAGTCACACTTATGGCACTATTGCAACGACACTCGTATAAAAACTGTAGTGGAATATTTGTCATTACACTTGTATTACAACTCACAATACAACAACATTTACAATGTCCGCTAAGGTACGGCAACCAATACTTTAGCATATAAAATCAAGATTTAATAATCATATGTAAAATATACAATAAATTAAATTAAATAATTTTAATATAATACTTTGCATTTTACAGATTGTGATCGTCCTCGCGCTGGCCGCGGCCACCTCCGCCCTGCCCGTGCTGCAGTACGCAGAGCCCGAAGCGCCCGCCAACTACGAGTTCCAATACTCCGTACACGACGGCCACAGCGGTGATGTGAAACAACAACAAGAGGCCCGCGCTGGAGACGCTGTCCACGGCTCCTACTCGCACGTGCAGCCTGATGGAGTCCACCGCATTGTAGAGTACAGCGCTGACAAGGCGAGCGGATTCAACGCCATCGTGCGTTACGAGGGACACCCCGTCGCCGCCCCCGCCCCCGCCAAGCTCGCGTACGCTCCCGTCGCCAAGCTCGCCTACGAGCCGCTCCCGTCGCCAAACTAGCCTACGCCGCTCCCCTCGCGCACGTCAGCTACGCGTTCCCCCGTCATCTCCTACCAACACTAAGTCATTCAGTAAACAAACATTGTTGTTAAAGTTACTTAATTTATTTATGATAATTTGTGATATATGTTACAAATAAATATTTACTTATAGTTTGACATTTTCGTATTTTTTATAAACATTACTATGTTAGACCACATAACAGCCACACGCTTTCTCGTAAAGCAGGGTAGTCTGAAACAAAGTATGTCAAGAAACTCGGTTCTTCACCGTTCTAGCTGTTCTTAATCGCCGTCGATATATTATTAGTCTCGAAAATGAGTATAACTGTAATAAAATCAAGAGTAAAGACTCATATAGTAAAAACGACGTCTTCGAAAAGGGGTATATCTACTACATCTTGATATAAGCTTGCCCACGTTGAATCTAAAAGAAATGGCAAATAATATTAGTATAGCACATAAAAAGTTACATTAACATTGTTCTGGGGGACAAGGGGACATCGAGAGTGTCCGATGTTAGGGACCCTATCCTATCCCTATCCATCTAAGAGGAGCTTATACTCGCATTGGGTCTGTTTAATGACAATAAAAGTAATGCATTATAATAGTCTCGTAACAATACAATAATAACTAATCATTATTAACAGGATATGATACTTATTGTACTATTTACAGATCACAAAATATTACTTGAAACAATAATTTTACTTACTTCAAAATTTGCTTAATGCTCTACAACAAACAAGTCATCGAAGGCTCGCATGCTTCGCGCCTCACACTTTACTTTCATTTAACTTACTCACTGTGAAACAAGTGACGAATCATAACGAGCCGAACCAGCCCACACATACCCTGTTCGGTTTGAAGACCTTTCCCGGGTTACGGAACTTCAGCCTATTAGGATCGTAAACAGGGACAGAAAATTTAGATTTGATTGTTGGTATACCATTTTATAAAGCTTACTTATGAACTTCGAAATATTGTTTACTTTAATTTAAATTAACTCAGCAATATTCACCCAGTGTGATAGTTAGTACATGAGTAAGTAAGTTGATATAGATATAAAACGAGTGTTAAAAATAACTTATTTTATGTTCTTGAAGGTTACTCTAATTTCATAAGCATGCTAAGGTGCTTGAAAATTTGCAGCGTAATCCAAAAAATAGTATTATAAAATAATTACGATACTTTTGAAATTTTCAAATACCAAAAATATAAGCGATTAATCCAGTTAAATATATAAGCGGAAAAAAATAAAGGATCATAAAAATTTAACAAATTATTTGAAAATTTTTAAGTGGCCTGTATTTTCGTCAAAAATCAATCATTTTAAACCTTAGAAACGTAAGGTTTTGAAATCTTAGGAAAAAAAAAATTTGAAAGTCATTCACAACAAAATGTGAAGTTGTCCCATGCTCTGCTTACCGTCTATATTCGACATATTGGTGGACTTCAATGCCGCACTATATCTTGTCCATCAGAGCGAGAAAACAAAATAACTTAAGTTCAATGAAATGAAATGACTTAATTTTTAAAAAAAATTACAGTTCATTTAAAAGTTCAAAAAAATTTTGCATTTAACTTAAATTTTCTTGAAATTATTTAAAAAAAATAATAATTAACCGTCTAAATAAAAAGTTATGGCACAGTGACACATTGTGTGGTTGTAAACGATTGGTTGTGGGTTCGATTCCCAATCGAGAAATTGAACTATTTTATATTTCAATTTCTTCGCTCTGGTGTTGAGGCAAAGCACGGCGTTGAATTCCGCCCCTCAACACGTAATGCCTCCCGAATTTAGCGAAGTTCTTTCTGCCTATCCTGTTGTATGCTGGATACAATGTGAAGCTAATAAAAAAATACCGAAAAAAAAGTCTGTTACAACTTTAAATAAACAGATGTCATTTTAATGAAAACAAACACATTACAAATAGCTTTTGGTTCACTTATCGAACATATAATTATAATCATAAGCGCAGCACATATGTCACTAGTAGTAAATAGTACCTATTTATAACATTATTTCTACACTATGGAAAGAATTTTATATTTTATAAACAGCAGAGAGGTGTTCTAGAGGCGTGGGTTCAAATCTTGATACATATATTTTTCATATATTTTTGAAATAAAATACCTTATTATTAACTCCCACTATATTTTTCCACAAAATCCGTCACATTCAGTGCTACAATCAAAGTTTTAAATTATTTAAATTAAACTATTAATATAACTCCTATATTATTAATCTATAACAATAAAATTAAATAACAAGCATACAAATTTTCACGATTTATTCGTAAGGCCAGATAAAATTTCATGAGGCTAGTCGTAGTGCCTCTTCACAAACTGTAACTGTAAAGTAGACCTCCTCTAGTGGGAATCGAATCCAATACCAATCGGTATTGGATTCGATTCCCACTAGAGGAGTGAAAACAGTTAATATTTCCATATATTCCGCTCTGGTATAGAGGCAAAGCTTGGCTTTAAATTCCGCCACTTAAGACGCAATACTTCCAGACTTTGCCGGAAAGTGGGGAACGGAGTGTTTTAACTCTAGGTTCCCTTTGCATACCATGCTGTGTGCGGGATATAGCGTGAAGCTAAAAAAAACATGTAGGTCCAAACACATACGTAACGTAGAATACTATCGCGAATAAGTTACATGTTCATTACTAATGACCTCTAATATAAACAAGTTGAACTAGAAATGGGTATATAAATTCTATTCTTTACAAAAATATAATCGTGGCCGAGAAAGTCTCACCTACGGCACTTTTGCAATGACACTCGTATAAAAGCTGAAGTAAAATATTTACTCAGTACATTTGAATCACAACTCTCAATACACCAACATTTACAATGTCCGCTAAGGTACATTTTAACTGGATTAAAATTTTGGATTAAAGCCAGACTATAAAATAAAAACAAGTTTATTATAACACTTTACTACTTGATTTTTTATACAATACCTTTTTTTTTATTTTAGCATAATAATTGTTTTGTTATAGATTGTGATCGTCCTGGCGCTGGCCGCGGCCGCATCTGCCCTGCCCGTGCTGCAGTACGCACAGCCCGAAGCGCCCGCCAACTACGAGTTCCAATACTCCGTACACGACGGCCACAGCGGTGATGTGAAACAACAACAAGAGGCCCGCGCTGGAGACGCTGTCCACGGCTCCTACTCGCTCGTGCAGCCTGATGGAGTCCGCCGCATTGTAGACTACAGCGCTGACAAGCTGAGCGGATTCAACGCCATTGTCCGTTATGAAGGTCAACCCATCGTGGCCCCAGCTCCCGCCAAGATCGCCTACGCCGCTCCCGTCGCCAAGCTCGCCTACGCCGCCCCTATTGCCAAGGTCGCCTACTCCGCACCTGTAGCCTACGCCGCCCCCGTCGCCAAGCTCGCCTACAGCGCTCCCGTCGCCAAGGTTGCCTACGCCGCCCCTCTTGCCCACGTTAGCTACTCATCCCCCATCATCTCTTACCAACACTAAGTCAAGTTCTGTTGTTATTGTTAACTTAATTTATTAATATGATATGAATAGTTGCAAATAAATAATTTGTAAGATTGAATTATCTTTTTATATTTAAAACCCTTTTGAAACATCATGCATTCAGTGCATTTCACCTTCTCGCTTTTTCCCACATAACAGAGTAGTCAGAGAAAACCAAGTGCACAGACACTCCATTCGTAGAGAACGGAGAACGAAACGAATTTCTGCCCCAAATCCAACATTACATGCAACGTGTACTACATTGCAAGAAATGTTACGTGGCAGAACTCAACGCCATGGGTTGTCTTCTTACCAGAGCCAAAGGAAAGGAAATAATTTAAATATATCCATTTCCCACAGATACATTTAGCTTTAAATATGTTTCAATAAGGTTAAAATTGTTAGTAAAAATATGAACAAAAGTTAAGGGGATTAATTCACACGTTAAAAAGAGATCAAATTTATATTCTATAGCCTTCATCTGAATCAAAATATATGTATATAAAAATATTTCAATATTCTAAAAGTACTTATGAACATGTAGAGTACAGCGCTGACAAGGCGAGCGGATTCAACGCCATTGTGCGTTACGAGGGACACCCCGTCGCCGCCCCCGCCCCCGCCAAGCTCGCGTACGCTCCCGTCGCCAAGCTCGCCTACGCCGCTCCCGTCGCCAAGCTCGCAAAACTAGCCTACGCCGCTCCCCTAGCCCGCACGTCAGCTACGCGTCCCCCGTCATCTCCTACCAACACTAAATAGTTATAGCTTTTAGTTTTATTGAAATGTCTAAAGATAGTAATTTAATATGAATAGTTACAAATAAATTATTTGTTATAATTTTATGAATTGTTTTGATACACAAAACTCTTAAATGATAATTTGTTGTTTGACTTTATTAATTGAAAAAAATACTAGTCCTATGCATTTTAAAATTGGGTGAGCGCATGATTCTTTTGAGAGGCAAATAGAGAAGAAGTCCTGTAAAAAATTGTCTTTACTTCATTCAATTTAATTTCTACCCAATACCCATATTGCGT
The DNA here is from genome assembly GCA_019049465.1 of Dryas iulia moderata. NCBI lineage: Eukaryota > Metazoa > Arthropoda > Insecta > Lepidoptera > Nymphalidae > Dryas > Dryas iulia. The sequence goes on along the minus strand of CM032433.1, from coordinate 4,302,563 downwards.
AGAGGTCGCCTAAAGCTTTTTTTACTGAAGAACGGCTGTGAACTTCACCTGAACAAACATGTCTAAGATTAACTAGATGTGTTGTTTTTTTACTACAGAATTTACAATTACATTTTTTAGCAATGCGTAATTTGTTGAACACTTTTAGTAATCAAGATATTCGGGTAGTTTTTTCTTCGTCATTTTTTTTAATAAAATTAATAAGAGGTGTATTTGGAATTCAATAACGAATGTATTAATTTTATATATTTAAGTAAACGGGGTCAGAAGCTGGAAAAATGATAAACTACAGGTCCTGAAGTCAATTTCTTGGCTTGGTGTTATTTTCTTTCGTATTTTTGAAATAGTTATAAGCTTAGGCCATCGTGGTGCAGTGTCACAGCGTTTAACTGTAAAAGCAATTGAACCTGTCATTTCGAAAAGGGCTCAAGTCCATTAATTAAAACTTTTCAAGAACAACAAAAATTTGCTTATTATAAAAAAGTTATTGGTGGTAAAAAAACTGAACATAAGAGTAGTTAAATAATATAAGTATATACTTTATGTGAATTTTATTTATTAAAAAAAAAGCATTTATCATACAGTTATTTTTGATTGAAGTTTCAGGACTAATGCCTTTTTCAAAATGACTCTCTGATGTTTATAGAAAATCAAATATTTTCAGAAGAACTGTTACTAATTATCTTGAATTTCTTGATACTCATTGTTTGTTGAAGTTATTGGCCATGCAAAGACTTCTGTATAGAAAGTTTGGTACTCTACTGGAACATATTTTTCTAGTTTTTATTAAATCAGACATTTTCTTTTTATTAATTGGCACTTTACCAGCATATGCAGAAGTATTGTTTGATGGTAAGGGGGGGCCTTTTCTTTTTTTTTTGTTTTTTTTTTTTTTTTTTATCGTCAGGAAAATCCGTTACGGATACCCGCCCGGGGTGGGGACCCGGACGCGGTTATGTGGGACTCCGGATCGTTCTTCCGTTTACCCACTAAAAACCTGACGGTGCACCTTACCCGCCACTAGCCCAGGTCTCGGGCACTGCCCCAATCTTCCGCGGACCTGGGCGGCAAGGTAAGGGGGGGCCTGGTACCCATCCTCTGTAAGAGTTGGAAATCATGACTGACTAAACAATCTATGGATTCACGTGTTGTCACAAGACCTGGTGTGGTCTCGGAATATGTAAAATGAGACACTTTGGAAATAGTAAAAGTTTTTTTTATTTTAGTATGTTTATATTTTCAATATTTCTTATGCCAGATTTCTTTTTTCTAAAAGACGCGAGTTCGAATCCCGCTGTGTTCAAATTTTTATACGTTTTCTTTAAACGTCTTTTTCAATTTTCCTAAGTGTGGAATAACACTTTAAAAATGTTTAAAAGTATTCTTTTTCAAGATTTATAAGCAGTTTCGGCAAGCTCGCGATTCTCCATTTTCGTAAAAGATGAAGTAAAGTGACATTAATCTTTACAGTTGCGTTTCGTTTCATTACAAAGGGGTATTAGTCCAGGACTCGTGCCATTTTCAAACAGACTTCAATGTTCGTTTGCCTTTTAAGTTGACTTGTTATGTATGAAAATGCGCCCTTTTCACAGGTAATATGTAAACGCTTCAATAAATAAAATGGCACCAAAAAGTGATATTTGAAAAAAGTGTGACTCGTGCCCTTTTCGAAATAACGGATTCAATTGGTTTTGGGATTGATTTTCGCTCTAGTAAAAGATTGTACTTAAATTATTTTTATTGTCCCGTTCTAGTAAAAAGGCAAACGGCCCTTTTAAAACATATACAATGTCATATACAAAACGACAGACATTATGTCAATTTTGGTAGGAAAGCGGAGAACGGAATGTCTTGACACTTGATTCGCTCTGATTACCTTGCTTGCTAAAAAGCGTGAAACTACAATTTTTTTTTAGCTTCACGCTGTTTCCCGCACACATCAGGGTAGGCAGAGGAAACCTAGTGTTAAAACTATGTTAAAACACTTTCCGCCGAATTCGGAGGCACTGCGTGTTAAGAGGCGGGACTTAACGCCACGCTTTGCCCTCGACACCAGAGCGAAGAAAATGAAAATATTAAATAATTCCACTCCTCGAGTAGGAATCGAACCCGCTACCAGTCGTATTACAGTCACGCTTTGTGCCACTGCGCCACGACTGTCCCCTGGCTATTTATTCTTATCGCTTAAATTCAAATATCTGCCCACTAATAAATCTTACCCACTTTGACAATTACATTACCACTACCAACTAAAACGAATACGCAATTTTTTTTATCACTTTAAGTAATACTTTTGTCTCACTTATCGAACCGGATCAATTATATAAATTAAGATTTAAATAATTGACTTCGTATGCTTGAAATCATTGCTATACAATATATTTTATATTTAATTCCTCGATGCAATAAGTAACAAAAAACAGGTGTTCACTTTGGGATGTACCTAATTAAGCTAAGATTACTTTTTTATATTTTTAGATATATAAATATAGGTATATAGAAAGCATGGTTCTATATACCTATATTTATTTTATAGTGCCATGCTTTTTTACACATAGCAAGGCGGAGAGAACCTAGTGACAAAACACTCTTCTCACTTTCTCCTCATTCGCGGCAGTCTAACTTACCTAAGTGGGACTCGAACCCAAAACCAATTTCGTTTATAATAATAAACGATGATGCTGTCCACCACGATGTCCTCAATATATATTCTAAAATGTAATACATGTCGCAGCTTTACTTTTTATTAAATAAAGCAGATAATGGAGAGAGAAGCCAGTGTTAAATCACTCCGTTCTCTAATTTTACAAAAACATAATGTAAAACGCTAAAAACTACAGCTGGTGAATCATTCAATTAGACGCCTTTTGCATTTTTTGGTTCATGTGTTATTCGTTATAATATTATTAACTTTATGTACCGAGACTACGGAAATAAAATATTCTTCATCATATATAATCAACAACCATTTATGATACAGTTATTTCTAACTGCATCTCGATTTTCATTGAAGCAACTTTCGTTGCCTTAGTTTGCATTTTAAAAAAAACTCAATTTGCTTTTTTACTAATAAAGATGTAATTAAGATATGTTATGAAACAAAAACTAGCCTGAATTACATAACGCTAATAAGTTATTGGAATTTGATCTTAATCTAGTAATACGCCAACACTAAACTAAGAAAGCGTTCGCTAACGATTATCGCTTTGCCAGTAATTATGTAGCGAACAGTCTCATTACAAGCAGGCCATCGTGGCGCAGTGAGACAACATCTGACTCTAAGCACGATGGGTTACAGATTCGATTCCCATTTGAGGGAGTTATTATATTTAAATTATTTTCATTATCTTGACACTAGGACTCTTTTCTCACTCTCTCTTTCTCTCTATGATATTCAGTAAAACAAAATACTGCATTCAGTTCCGTCACACAACACAAAATGAGTTGGATTGCGGAAATGCGAAAAGTACAGAAAGCAGAAAGGAATGTTTTGACATAACACCTTCGTCAATGTGCCCTCTCTGCCTATCAAACTATGGTTGGTCAAATGTGAAGTTGTTAAATTTGCACCCTTTTCGCTTCGTTTTTGAGATGGACCTTAAGTTACATTCATTTCATTAATAAGAGCAAAAAACATTTAAAACAAATATATATTTTTTAATTGATCATAAAATTATACAAAATTACAAATACCTACTATAAGATAAACCAATTCCTGTGGATTTTTCAATTCACTTTATTACTAGTAAAACATTTATTATAATTACATTTCTAATACCCATGTGCCAAAATTTCATAAGTGAAATATGTATTCAATTAAGATATCGAACAGCAAGATTTATAAATTTCAAATATGTCCGAAAATAATGAATTAATAAACTGATCTTATTTTTAATTTAATCATGTCACATTCAAGTTGAACCACCCATACATGCAATCACACCAACGTGTAATAAGAATCGTGCTAAACTACTTGCATACGAATTCCGAGTAAAATGTTGACCTTCACCTCGCCGCCAATTATAGCTTGGCAATTAGTATATGCTCTATAGCCCAGGGCATAGCGTATGTCACCATGCTCCTACAGTATAAAATCCTAAGAAATACACTAGTAAGACACAGTCAAACATCGACAATCAGCAACAATGGTAGCTAAAGTGAGTTACTGACTATTAAAGCACAGATAATAAATATATATTTTTTAAGAAATGAAATTTTAAGATAAAATTTATATATATGACACATAAAATTATATTCTAATTCTAATTTTACATTGCAGTTCGTCATCGTCCTCGCTCTGGCCGTAGCCGCCTCAGCTATTCCCTTGGTACCAGTTGCCAAAATCGCATACGCCGAACCCGAAGCGCCCGCCAACTACGAATTCCAATACTCCGTACACGATGACCACAGCGGTGATGTGAAACAACAACAAGAGGCCCGCGCTGGAGACGCTGTCCACGGCTCCCGTTCGCTCGTGCAGCCTGATGGAGTCCGCCGCATTGTAGACTACAGCGCTGACAAGCTGAGCGGATTCAACGCCATTGTCCGTTATGAAGGACAACCCATCGTGGCCCCAGCTCCCGCCAAGATCGCCTACGCCGCTCCCGTCGCCAAGCTCGCCTACGCCGCCCCTATTGCCAAGGTCGCCTACTCCGCACCTGTAGCCTACGCCGCCCCCCGTCGCCAAGCTCGCCTACAGCGCTCCCGTCGCCAAGGTTGCCTACGCCGCCCCTCTTGCCCACGTTAGCTACTCATCCCCCATCATCTCTTACCAACACTAAGTCAAGTTCCGTTGTTATTGTTAACTTAATTTATTAATGTGATATGAATAGTTGCAAATAAATAATTTGTTAAGATTGAATATTTTTTTTTATATTTAAAACCCTTTTGAAACATCATGCTTCAGTGCATTTCAGTTTTTCGCTTTTCCCACATAACAGAGTAGTCAGAGAGAACCAAGTGCACAGACACTCCATTCGTAGAGAACGGAGAATGAAATGAATTTCGGCTCCAAATCGAACATTACATGCAACATTTACAACATTGCGAGAAATGTTAAGTGGCAGAACTCAACGCCATGGGTTGTCTTCTCACCAGAGCGAAAGAAAGAAAATAATTTAAATATAAGCATTTCCCACAGACGCATTTAGTGGCTTCAAATATGCTTGATTAAGATTCAATATTGGTCACTTCCCCAAATTCCCAATTGTCACGTTTGAGTGTTCGTCACACACGACGAAAATTGTTAGTAAAAAATATAAACAAAAGTTAAGGGGATTAATCCACACGTTAAAAAGAGATCAAGTTTATATTTATCATCTGAATTAAAATATATGTGTATAAAAATTATTTCAACATTCTAAAAGTACCTATGAACATAAAAAAATGAGGCCGTCGTGGCACAATGCGACAGCGTCTGACTGTAAGCAATGGTTGTCTCTTCGATTCCTCTCCCAGGGGAATAATTATATTTAAATGTTGTTTTCTTCGCTCCAATACCAAAGATAGAGCATAGCGTGCAGTTTCGCCACGCAACAGAAAATGCCTCGATGTAGGGTAGAAAGTGGAGAACGAAGTGTCTTGACAATAAGTTCTCCTTGTAAAAAGAATCCATAAAACACGCCTACAACTGCGATATGATGGTAAGTAACTATATTTTACAGAACAGAATAAAGTTTTAATACATAATTTTTGAGAAAATAGCTTTTTTGGTTTTGTTTAAGTTAATAATAACCACTATCATCATTGGTTAAATTAAACTTTTCGCATAACTGTCTTATTTTATTAAGATTTAAAATTAATATGACGAGACAAATTTTGTAATATAATATGTAAAATAAGCTATACCTTAATACAATAAAATATACAGAATTTAAGATATATCTACGTATCTATACGTGCAAAATAATTTGATTAACATAACGCTATATGATTCCACCGTTTCCTCAAAATTGGAACGGTTTCGTGGAACGGATATTCCTCCAGTTCTGACGTATTTTTAATTTAGGTCATTTGTATACTCCTAGACAAAGGTTACTGGGAAAGCGTTGATGAAAATGTTTTAATTTTCATGAAAAGTGATAGATTGTGATAAGGGCTCGGAAGGGTTTTTTAGCTTTATGATGTATCCCGCACAAAGTAGGGTAGGTAGAAGGAACCTAATGTTTAGACATTTCGTTCCCCACTTTCCGCCAAATTCTGAAGGCCTTACATGACATGTGGCAGAAATCAACGCCGTGCTTTGCCTCTACACCTGAGCAAAGATAATGCAATATTAAATGATTTAATTCCTTAAGTGCGAATCGAAACCCCAATCAGTAGTGTTACAGTTGTACTTCGTGCCTCTGCGCTACGACTGACCTCACTCGCATCTTTTTAGAAACTATATAAAAATTATATTGGGACGTATAAGTAAGTTTTAGGAGTTTTTCTCGATTACTCTGAATTCAAGTATATAATTAAAGTCATTAATTATAACCTAGCATAACATCACAGTACATTAAAAGTTAAAGCCACAATTAATAGCTTCTCTCAAACGCTCACATATTGATTAGACTGGAAAGCTTTCCTCTCACTCTCTCACCTGTGACAAACGAAATCTCCGATCAAGAAACTAGTAAAATTTTGCACCCCTGGCTGACACACATCCATTCTGGACAAATAAAACTATTTGCTGCGCATCTCCATCAGCCAAACGGCTGATTGAGATGCGCTATGTCACATTCCAGTTGAACCATCCATCCAAAACCGAACACCGCCGTGTAATAAGAATCGTGCTAAACTACTTGCATACGAATTCCAAGCAAAATGTTGACCTTCACCTTGCCGCCAATTGTAGCTTGGCAATTAATATATGCTCTATAGCCCAAGGCAAACTATATGTCACCATGCTCCTACAGTATAAAATCCTAAGAAATTCGCGAGTAAGACACAGTCAAACATCGACAATCAGCAACAATGGTAGCTAAAGTAAGTTACTGACTTTATTAAAGCACAAATAATAAATATATATCTTTTTAAAAATCAAATTTTACAATAAAATTTATATATAACATTACCATTGACCCATAAAATTATATTCTAATTCTAATTTTACATTGCAGTTCGTCATCGTCCTCGCTCTGGCCGTAGCCGCCTCAGCTATTCCCTTGGTACCAGTTGCCAAAATCGCATACGCCGAACCCGAAGCGCCCGCCAACTACGAATTCCAATACTCCGTACACGACGGCCACAGTGGTGATGTGAAACAACAACAAGAGGCCCGCGCTGGAGACGCTGTCCACGGCTCCTACTCGCTCGTGCAGCCTGATGGAGTCCGCCGTATTGTAGACTACAGCGCTGACAAGCTGAGCGGATTCAACGCCATTGTCCGTTATGAAGGACAACCCATCGTGGCCCCAGCTCCCGCCAAGATCGCCTACGCCGCTCCCGTCGCCAAGCTCGCCTTCGCCGCCCCTATTGCCAAGGTCGCCTACTCCGCACCTGTAGCCTACGCCGCCCCCGTCGCCAAGCTTGCCTACAGCGCTCCCGTCGCCAAGGTTGCCTACGCCGCCCCTCTTGCCCACGTTAGCTACTCATCCCCCATAATCTCTTACCAACACTAGTCAAGTTCCGTTGTTATTGTTAACTTAATTTATTAATGTGATATGAATAGTTGCAAATAAATATTTGTTAAGATTTTATTAACTCTTTATATTTAAAAATATCCTCCTTTAGTGTAATTCAGTTTCTCGCTTTTTGCCACTTAACAGAGTATTCAGAGAGGACCAAGTGTCTGTGCACTCCGTTCGTAGAGAACGGCAAACGAAACAGATTTCTGCCCGATATCAAACATTACAACTATATGTAAACCATTGCGAGCAACATCGTGTGTTAAGCGGCAGAACTCAACGCCACGCTTTGTTTTCTTATCAGAATGAAAGAATGAAAATAATAAATAAACAATAATTTCCCCCAGATGCATTTGGTGGCTTTAAATATGCTTTATTAAAATTAAATACTAACCACTTCCCCAATGTCTTGTTGTATGGCGAACACATGATGGATATTATTAGCAAAAAATAAACAAAAGTTAAACTCTTTTAAACATTTTTAAAGTTCCACACTTAGGAAAATTGAAAAGGGATTCGAACCCGCGACTTCTGAATACCGTTCAGGCGCTCTCACCACTGAGCAGTGCAAGTTAAACTGATTAATTTACACATTAAAAAATAATCAAGTTTAAATTCTACAGCGTTCACCTGAATCAAAATATATTTATTTATATATTTTGTGTATGTGTCTCAGTATTGTATGAATTTATTTATGTATGTGTTATGTATGTATATTTGTATTTATATATGTATGTATGTATGTATGTATGTATTTATTTATGTATGTAAATATGTCTGTGTATGTAATTATGAATTTATGTTGGTTTATGGTAACTTAATGTCATATGTGATTTAATACTTTATGCACCTATCTGCGATCTTTTTTCTGTAATCCATTCGTTATTGGTTGCCTGGAAGAAATTGCTTCTAGCGATAAGGCCGCCATTGCACATTGTACCTTCTGTGTGTATACTAATGTAAAATGTATATTTGTTTAGTTGTGCAATAAAGTGTTATTTATTATTATTATTATTATTATTATATTTATATAGAATTATTTCAATATACTGTATGTATTGTAAAAGTATCTACGTACATAAAAATTAAGGTGTTGTGGTGCAGTGTAATGACACAGCATCTGACTGTAAAGCTATAGTTGTCCATTATTCCCCTGACGGAGGAATGATCATATTTAAATTTTCTTTTCTTCGCTCTGATACTAAAAACAGAGTACGGCGTTGAGTTCCGCCATTCAACACGCAATGCTTTTATTTAGAATAGAATAAAGGAGGCAAACGAGCTGAAGGCCCACCTGGTGTTAAGTGGTTACCTTCGCCCATAGACATCCACAACATTTAAGTTATGGATGCGTTGCCAGCCTTGGGAATGTAGGACAGAAGGAGGGAGGAAGGATAGGAATGGTGGGAATAGGGAGAGCTGGCTTACATGCCATCGAACCGGAACACATCACAAGATATTTAGCGGTTCGTCTTTGACATGATAGTGGTCGCGAGCCAGTCGGAGAACGAATCTCCTACCACCAAGCTGCTGGGTTACCCGCCTTTTACGGGACGCTACCCAGCGGCGGGGGGGGAATTGTATTCTTAACCCGTCCCCCCACGGGGGAATTGCGTGTTAAGTGGCGGAACTTAACGTCGCGCTTTACCTCAACATCAGAGCGAAGAAAATGAAAATATTAATTATTTCCACTCCTCGAGTGGAAATATTAATTATTTCCACTTCTCCTTATATTTGTGCCAAAATTCATTATAATCGGTCAAGCGGTTTAGATTTTTCATATATACTTTCATCCCCTATTTCAACCCTTTACGAGGTTGATTTTTGAAAAAATAAGTAGCCTATGTTAGACCCAGTCACTTTTATTACTTTCATTCTAAATTTCACCAAGTAGGTCATTTAAATACCTCCTAGACAAAGGTTACTTGGAAAAGAGATGATGAAAATGGTTTAATTTTCATGAAAAGTGATGGCGTGTGATAATAGCTCAGGAGGTAATGAAATAGTGAGTGTAATAATTTAGTACAAAACTGTAACAAATTTCTAGTATTTTTTGCTTCCCACTGTATCCTGTACACAGCTGGTAGAAAAAGGAAGTCTAATGTTAGGACATTCCGTTTCCCACTTTCCGCCAAATTCTGGAGGCCTTACGAGTTAAGTGGCGGAATTCATCGCCGTGCTTTCTCTTGACACATCAGCGAAAAAATGAAATATTAAATATTTTTATTCCTCGAGTGGGAATCGAACAAACAACCAGTCGCGTTCTAGTCACACTTCGTGCCCCTGCGCCATGACTGGCCTCACTAGCATCTTTATAGAACCAATTTTAAAAACTACTTTTTTATGTATGTATGTCTATTTGGTGGCTTTTTGATTTATCTAAAATAACTATAATAAAAAGGATTACTTTGTGCAAACGTCTAACACCACTTTGTTACGTTATCGAAAAGCCTGAAACAGACATTTAAAGAAACGTGTAAAATACTCGCATACGAATTCCAAGCAAAATGTTGACCTTCACCTCCCCGCCAATTGTAACTTGGCAATTAGTATATGCTCTATAGCCCAGGGCATAGCGTACGTCACCATGCTCCTTCAGTATAAAATCCTAAGAAATTCACGAGTAAGACACAGTTCAATATCGACAATCAGCAACAATGGTAGCTAAAGTGAGTTACTGACTTTATTAAAGCACAGATAATAAATATATATCTTTTTAAAAATCAAATTTTACAATAAAATTTATATATAAGACCCATAAAATTATATTCTAATTCTAATTTTACATTGCAGTTCGTCATCGTCCTCGCTCTGGCCGTAGCCGCCTCAGCTATTCCCTTGGTACCAGTTGCCAAAATTGCATACGCCGAACCCGAAGCGCCCGCTAACTACGAATTCCAATACTCCGTACACGATGACCACAGCGGTGATGTGAAACAACAACAAGAGGCCCGCGCTGGAGACGCTGTCCACGGCTCCTACTCGCTCGTGCAGCCTGATGGAGTCCGCCGCATTGTAGACTACAGCGCTGACAAGCTGAGCGGATTCAACGCCATTGTCCGTTATGAAGGACAACCCATCGTGGCCCCAGCTCCCGCCAAAATCGCCTACGCCGCTCCCGTCGCCAAGCTCGCCTACGCCGCCCCTATTGCCAAGGTCGCCTACTCCGCACCTGTAGCCTACGCCGCCCCCGTCGCCAAGCTCGCCTACAGCGCTCCCGTCGCCAAGGTTGCCTACGCCGCCCCTCTTGCCCACGTTAGCTACTCATCCCCCATCATCTCTTACCAACACTAAGTCATGTTCCGTTGTTATTGTTAACTTAATTTATTAATGTGATACGAATAGTTGCAAATAAATAGTTTGTTAAGATTTAATAATATCTTTATATTTAAAACCTTTTGAAACATCATCATCAGGTTCTTGGTTTTTCCCACATAACAATGTGTACTTAGTTCTCTCTGACTACTGTCAGAGCATAGACAATCTGTTCGCAGAGAACGGAGAAGTAATGAATTTCAAGAAGGAGCAGAACTCAACGCCACGCTTTGTCTTCTTACCGGAGCGAACGAATGAAAATTATTCAAATATGCTTCAGAAAAATTAAAAACTGGTCACTTTTTCAATCCTATTCACTATTCACATTGTATGGCGAACATACGATAGAGATTATTAGTAAAAAAATAAACAAAAATTTATCCGATTAATTTACACGTTAAAAAGAGATCAAGTTTAAATTCTACAGCCTTCACCTGAATCAAAAAATATAAATGCAAAATTATTTTAATATTGTAAAAGTATGTAAATAAAAATGAGGCTGTCCGTGTGACAAGCGATGGTTGTCTCTTCGATTCCCCCCTCGGGGTAATGATTATATTTAATTTTTCTTTTCTTCGGTCTAATACCAAAGACAGAGCGCAGCGTTAAGTTCCGCCACTGAACACGCAATGTATCGATTTAGGGTGGAAAGTGGAGGATGGAGTGTCTTGACAATAGGTTCTGTCTGAGTAAAAGCAGTAACCTGTAAAAAAAAAATAGGTACATGAAACACGCCTACAAATACGATATGATGGTAAGTAACAATATTTTGCAGAACAGAATATAGTTTTGATACATCATTTTTGAGGTAAAGTCCTTTTGTTTTTGATTAAATTAATAACAACTATCATTACTGGTTACATTAGACTTTTCACATAACTGTCGAATTTTTATAAGATTTAATATTAATATGACGAAGACAAATTTAGTAATACAGAGGCAGTATATTAAATAAGCTATAAATATAATATAATATACAGAATTTAAAATATGCCTACATTCGTATACGTGTAAAATAATTTGTTTAACATAATGCTGTATGATTCCATTGTTTCCTCTAAATCGGACCAATTTCGTGGAAGATATTTTTTCCAGTTTAGATTTTTAACTTAGGTCATTTGAATACCTCCTAGACAAAGTTAATGGAAAAGGTGTCGATAAAAATCGTTTAACTTTCATGACAAGTAATGGAGTGTGATGAGACCTTGAAAGATAATGGAACAGCGAGAGTGCAATGATTTAGTATGGGGTTATAATATAAATTTCTAGTTTCTTGTTAGAGTTTTGGAAATTAGAATTCAAAAATTGCCCAGTCGTAGCCCAGTGGCACAAGAGTGTGACTGTAAACGACTGGTTGTGGGTTCGATTCCCACTCGAGGAGTGGAAATTATATTTCCATTTTCTTCGCTCTGGTGTCGAGGTAAAGCGCGGCGTTAAGTTCCGCCACTTAACAAGCAAGGCTCCGAATTCGGCGGAAAGTGGGGAACGAAGTGTCTTAACACTAGGTTCCCTCTGCCTACCCTGCTGTGTGCGGGATATAGCGTGAAGCTATCTATTTTTTTTAATTCAAAAATTTGTATTGGTATCTATGTGTATTTAGTGTTTTTTTTTTTAATTAAGCTATAATAACTATATCAAATACGATCCCTTTGTACAAATAAGTGCATTACGTTCCCGAACCGCGCAAACACATTTCCGCGTCAAAATATAAGGAAACGGCATGAAATAAAACGGACTGAATAAGGTTTGAGTAGATTTTCTTCAATATTTATTTTCTTCGCTCTGATGTCTAGGCAAAGCGCGGCGTTAGGTTCTGCGAAGCATTAACACGCAATGCCTCCGGTATTCTGCAGAAGGTGTGGAACAAAGTGTCTTAACACTAGGTTCCCTCTGCCTACCCTGCTGTGTGTGGGATACAGCGTGAAGCTAAAAAAAATATAGCTTAGCATAGTATCACTGTACACTATAAGTTTAAGTTATTAATTTCTCTCATACGCTTACTTATAGATTGGACTGAAATGTAATGAGCGCTCACGTGTGACAAACGCAACTTCTGAATACAAAACCAGAAAAAAATTCACTACCAACTGACACACGTCCATTCTTCACAAATAGTTGGGCTGATTAGGATGCACGGTGTCACACATTCAAGTTGAACCACCCACACATGCAATCACACTAACTTATAATAAGAGTCGTGCTAAACTTCTTGCATACGAATTCCGAGTAAAATGTTGACCTTCACCTCCCCGCCAATTGTAACTTGACAATTAGTATATGCTCTATAGCCCAGGGCATAGCGTATGTCACCCTGCTCCTACAGTATAAAATCCAAAGAAATTCACGAGTAAGACACAGTCCAATATCGACAATCAGCAACAATGGTAGCTAAAGTGAGTTACTGACTTTATCAAAGCACAGATAATAAATATATATTTATTTAAAAATCAAATTTTACAATAACATTTATATATAAGACCCCATAATATTATATTCTAATTCTAATTTTACATTGCAGTTCGTCATCGTCCTCGCTCTGGCCGTAGCCGCCTCAGCTATTCCCTTGGTACCAGTTGCCAAAATCGCATACGCAGAACCCGAAGCGCCCGCTAACTACGAATTCCAATACTCCGTACACGATGACCACAGCGGTGATGTGAAACAACAACAAGAGGCCCGCGCTGGAGACGCTGTCCACGGCTCCTACTCGCTCGTGCAGCCTGATGGAGTCCGCCGCATTGTAGACTACAGCGCTGACAAGCTGAGCGGATTCAACGCCATTGTCCGTTATGAAGGACAACCCATCGTGGCCCCAGCTCCCGCCAAGATCGCCTACGCCGCTCCCGTCGCCAAGCTCGCCTACGCCGCCCCTATTGCCAAGGTCGCCTACTCCGCACCTGTAGCCTACGCCGCCCCCGTCGCCAAGCTCGCCTACAGCGCTCCTGTTGCTAAGGTTGCCTACGCCGCCCCTCTTGCCCACGTTAGCTACTCATCCCCCATCATCTCTTACCAACACTAAGTCAAGTTCCGTTGTTATTGTTAACTTAATTTATTGATGTGTGATATGAATAGTTGCAAATAAATAGTTTGTTAAGATTTAATGACCTCTTTATATTTAAAACCTATTGAAAGATCGTTTAATGTCGCATTCTTCAGTGCATTTCAGCAGCTCACTTTTTCCCACTTGGTGTAAAGACACTCAGTTAGTGGAGAACAGGGAATGGGACGGATTTCTTGAATTGAATACCGATCACTTTCCCAATATCTCGTTGTACACGCGACGGATTCAGGAAAAAAAACATAAGTTAAACAGATTAAAATACATGTAAAATTATGAAAAGAGATCAAGTTTAAATTCATTAGCCTTCACTTAAATTAAAATATATAAAAATAGAATTATTGCAATATTGTAAAAGTGTGTACATAAAAAATGCCTACAACAATATATTTGGTAAGTAACAATATTTTTCAGAACACATTATATTTTTTTAGCTTCACGCTGTATCCCGCACACAGCAGGGTAGGCAGAAGAAAGCTAGTGTTAAGACACTCCGTTCCCCACTTGCCGCCAAATTCGGAGGCATTGCGTGTTAAATGGCGGAACTTAACGCCGCGCTTTGCCTCGACACCAGAGCGAAGAAAATGGAAATATTAATTGTTCCCACTTCGAGTGGGAATCGAACCCACAACCAGTCGTTTAAAGTCACACGCTTGTGCCACTGTAAGTAAGTAAGTTTATAATATTTTTCATATCTTAGGTACCAGAGCAAACAAATGAATATTTAAAGAGAATCAGTCCCTGAGTGGGAATCGAACGCACGACCATCGCTTTTACTGTCCAAATGTATCTTGTCGGCCTATAATAAGCTTTATATTTCTTTTTCTTTTTTTTTAGCTTCGCAGTGTATCCCGCACACAGCAGGGTAGTCAGATGAAACCTAGTGATGAAACCTATATTCCGTTCCCCACTTTCCGCCGAATTTGGAGGCATTGCCTGTTAAGTGGCGGAACCTAACGCCGCGCTTTGCTTCGACACCAGAGCGAAGAAAATGGAAATATTAAATATTTCCACTCTTCGAGTGGGAATCGAACCCACAACCAGTCGTTTACAGTCACATGGTGCCACTACGCCACGAATGGCTTCAAGCTATATGTTTGCTATAATACAATTTAATAAATAACTACCTATACTTATATAGGTATAAATAATTTGTGCGATATGGTACATATACCTTTTCATACTTTTAGATACTTAAAATAAATTTGTTTAAGCAGAATAGAAATATAGATAAATAAGTCTTATTTTTTAACGGAGTTTAAACACCCCACGGAGTTTTGGGTTTGTGTTATTTTCCGCTCTTTTTTCTGTTTCTTATGATTTTTTGTTATTATTTATAAAGCGTCAAATGAGGCCAGTGTGGCGCAGTGGCACATAGTGTTACTGTGAACGCGACCGGTTGTGTGCTCGATTCCCACTCGAGGAAATGAGATATTTATTATTTCATTTCTTCGCTCTGGTGTCGAGGCAAAGCGGCGTTCATTTGTGCCACTTAACACGTAATGCCTCCAGAATTTTGCGAAGGGTACGGAGTGTTTTAATATAAGTTTCCCTCTGCCCACCTTGCCATGTGTGGGAATATGGCGTGACGCTAAAAATACATAAACTGAGTACATAGCCATAATTTAAACAAATAGAAGATTTACTAAGTGTAACAAAAACTATCCACTTATATCTTTCGAAGCCGCGACAATATCGCTAGTTCACAATATATCGCGAACCCTTTTAACACACATGTATATCAACTTTAGAGGCAAAGAGGGGGTCATACAGGGAGGCTGGGCGTGGGTGGACCGCACCTGAATTATTCATATAGCCGCATAGTGATTTCATCTCATTGAATCGAGCTGCCGCCGGCCGTGATTACGAAAGCGATACCTCCGCTCGGCCGACTTGGACAATGCAGCTTGTCAACTAACTCTCGTAGCTGATAAGCATCGGATTATCTAGCCGTCATTTATCTATGTAGTTATTAGATTTTTTTTAATATTTTTAATTATATTACTGAGGCTTCTGAACGTAACGCAGTGGATAATATGTGAGTGTAAACACAATGGTTGTGAATTCGATTCCCAATCAGGGAAATGATTTTTTTTTCTCAGTTTTGGCATGACAAAGCGTGGAGTTAAGTTTCGTCACTGAGCACAAAATGTCTTAATTTCGAGGGAAAGTGGAGAACGCGGTGCTTTGATTAAAATTTGTGATCTAATATTTATCTAATCTTTAAATACAATATTTTCCATGTATGTATAAATTGCAACGTTTACTGCTACCACTCGGTATGCACTATATAATAATAAAAAAAGACAAATGTAATGGAGATGTGTAAAGGTCAAACAAATCATAAAATATTTTATTGAATAATAAATAAACAGTTTTGTTAAACAACTTCAACACAGATGCAGTAAATGCTATTTATTTAATTAAAAGTCGTAAATCATCAAAGTTATAAATTTACGTACCAACAGTAGTCTACTGTTGTTGTTGCTACTTTACATACCGCCTTTTGCACGTGTACTTTCTTCTGTACTTCTCCTTTTTTTTATTTTTATGTTTTCCTGTCGCATAGAATAAAGAAAATATTGTCAAGACATATGTTGTGTACTCCCTTATGCACTGGCTCGTCAACCTACGATGTGCGCAGGCGCCGCGTCCGCTCTCGCCGGTGGCTCGCACGATAATGACTACGCGCGCCCCGCCACACCGTAAGCTCGAGACAGTGTTTATATCTATACTATAGATATAGCCTAATACAAACACTACATCCCTTTCTTATCAAAAACTTTATTAATATGAACTTAGTAAGTATACATATTTGAATCATGACTTTTTAATTTAGTTAATCATACTAGAAGTATCTATAAATCATAATTAAATCATTTTGAATCCCAGCAATTTACTGTCTTTCATTTACCCCAGAGTTAACAGTTTCATCTTCCTGATCTTCACCTACAGCTTTCCATTGCCCTTCTATTCTCTTTAAATGTAATATATTCCTTCTAAGTGTTTGTCCAGTTTCTTCATTTCTGATTGTTACGTCTCCATTCTTCATATTCTCCACAATGTGTGGTGTAGGATTATAATTTAAAGTAAGTTTATTTGTTTTATTAAATTCTTTAACATACACCTTGTCTCCTTCATTTAAATCTGTATCCCGAGCATTCCTCGTCTTATCACTGTAATCCTTTCCTTTTTCCTTTCGTTCCTTGTCCTTGTCCCTGATCTCTGTATCATCAATTTTACTACCTATGTCTTGAAACGTTGGAATCTTATCTCTGTTTAATCTTTTGAAAAATAATTCTGTAGGTGTTTTTCCAGTCACAGAATGAGATGTTGAATTATACATCATGAGATATTTATTTAGACATTCTTGTAAGTCTTTTTTTCGAGTTTCCCAATCTTTAAGCGCTTCAATATGTCCCGATTTTGCCTTTCAACTTCACCATTTTGCTGAGGCCAGTAAGGGATAATATGAAATAACAGTATGTTGCAATCTTTGCAAAATGTTTTAAATTCTTCACTAACAAACTGTCGTCCGTTGTCGGCTGTGATAGATGAAGGATAGCCTAATCGGCTAAATATTTCTTTCAATAATCTAATTATAACAGCGCTAGTAATGATTTTAGTGATTTTCACTTCCTTATAGCGGCTGTAATAATCGACTACCACTAAAAGATAGTCACCACTTGGTAATGGACCGAGTAGGTCCATGGCTATGTCTACCCAAGGCGCTTCCGGCAGTTCGCGACGCTTCATAGGTGCAGGTGGATTTGGTAAACTAACTAACGTGCAACTCTTACAACTCCTCACTAAGTTTTCCGCATCTTTATCTATTCTCGGCCACCATACTTTGCATCTCAAACGGCCCTTCATTGCCACAATCCCTGGATGCCCCTCATGTGCAGCGTCTAAAACACTTCTCCGAAGCATAGATGGTATGACTAGCTTGTTACCCTCTTAAAAGAATATTTTCAAAGAAACATAATTCATTTCCAAATATTTTATACCCTTTTATACTCTCGTCCCATTCATTCTCGTAAATACCTTTTTTTACCTTTAGTATTTCTGTATCCGTCTCTGAGTGCATTTTAATCTCAGCCATGGAAACTGCACGAGGTCTTGCATTTTCCACGATTTGACTAACATGCTCATCACTTTCAGTCTTCCGGTAATTTGCATATTTGCATAAACGTGATAACGAATCTGCTATATTCAACTTACCCGGCTTATATTTAATATTACATCGGTAAGCTTGAAGTCTTAACACCCATCGCTCTATTCTAGCGCATGGTTTTGATTTTGCTCCAAATAAAACTTCCAATGGCTTATGATCCGTGATGAGGTCAAACTCTTTACCAAACAAAAACACATTGAAGTGTTCTATAGCCCAAACCAAGGCAAGAGCCTCTTTTTCAGTTTGACTATATCTTCGTTCACAATCTGTCAATGTACGGTTCCCATAAGCAATAATCCTAGGACCTTTAGAGTCAATTTGTACCAAGACTGCACCTAGTCCGACCGGGCTAGCATCGGCTATGACTTGAGTTTTATCATTAACATCGTAGTAACCAAGTGTCTGAATATTCGCTAACGTGTCTTTTAATGCGTTAAAAGCATGATCCTGTTCAACTGTCCAATACTCTTCTATGTTTGCATTTTTACCAAACTTCTGCCTCAATAGCCGTTTTAATGGTTCAGTTATCGTAGCCATATTAGGAATCCATTTATTAATGAAATTTACAAGACCTAAAAAACTTTGCAACTCTTCTACGGTTTTCGGAACCCTAAAATGAGCTACACTCTCTATATACTTATGTAATGGCCTGATACCGTCCGAGGTTAATTCATGACCCAAAAAACTGACCTTCTTGACCTTATATAAACATTTGTCATTGTTAAGGAGAACATTATTTTCTCTTAGTACTTGCAACACTTCTTGAAGACGCAAATCGTGTTCTTGCTCTGTCCGACCATAAATCAGAATATCGTCGATGAAGTTTATAGCACCATCACATTTTAGAAGCATTTTTTCCAGTATTTTTTTGAAATATCTCTGGTGCACAGGTAATACCGAACATAAGGCGCTTATATCGGTAAAGACCTTTGGAACTGATGAAAGTTGTGATGTGTCTCGAGTCTGGATGGAGTTCCAGTTGGTGGAACGCGTTCTTAATATCTAGCTTAGTAAAGTATTTAGCTTTTCTAATCTTTGGCAAAAGATGATCCATAGAAGGTAATGGATGGTTCTCAGGCATAATAGCCATATTGGCACGCCTCATATCTACACATAAACGCAATTCTCCATTATCTTTTAATATGGGAACTATAGGAGAGATCCATTTCGATGGTACATGAACCTCTTCTATTATGTCACTTTCTAATAAGTCCTTGATTTTCATTTCAATCTTTTCTTCTATTGGTATAGGTATTCGCCGATACGGCTGAGAAACAGGTTTTTGTGAGTCATCAATTGGTATCTGGATCAATATGTCTTTAAATTTTGGAAACGGCTTATTTATTATTTGATTGATGTCGACACCTAGCTTCAATACACCGAGATTTATAGCACTATCTTTACCTAGCAAGTTTCTGGATCCATTTGCAATAACATAGAGATGTGCGGTCTCCTCGCGATTATTTACCTTAATCGTTGTCTTGAATGACCCTAAAATATTTAACGGAGTTTTACTGCCGTATGCCAAAAGAGTTTTCTCAGGATTTTTGTTTTGGCTTAAGCATGTCACTCCTTTCTCTTTTAACATTGTCCATGTCTGATCTGCAATTAGATTATACTTTGACCCCGAATCGATTAACATCCTTGTTTTTATACCACCAACATCACATTCTATTTCCGCATTGTTGTTGATATTAAAAACGTAGTCAACTTTTCCTTCTTCCGTCACATTATTAATTTCTTTTTGTTTCTTCCATTGTTTCGATAGTCTTCCTTCTTTTTGTGTATCGTTTTCTTCTATTTTCCTCTTCCTTTGTAGTTGTGACTTGCAATATTGTCGAAAATGACCTAATTTACCGCAAAAATGACAACTTTTCCTTATCGCTGGGCAGTTTTTCGCATCTGAGGAGTGTTTATAGTTACCACACCTGCCACACGCTTTGTCTGGAATATTCTTGAATTTTTGAAAGTTAAATCTCGAAGTATTTTTATTTCCTCCGGTAAAAGTAAGGGCGTTAACGTCATTGTTCTTATTGTGCTGTCCATATTCTTCTAATTGTCTATTAACAACTTCAAGTGTATTAGCTTCCGTTATTATCTTATCTAATGTTATACTGTCACCTATTGTTAATATCTTCTTCCTTAAATCTGTCGATATACATTTCTCTGTAACTTGGTCTATCAAATGCTCTTCAGGTTTATCAAATTGACATTTTTCCGCCTGGTTCCTCAACCTTACAATAAACTTTTCAAATTTCTCTCCCTCTTCTTGCCTAATCAGGCGGAAGACATGTCTTTCGTAAACCTTGCTCTGTTTCGGAGTAAAATAATCATTAAGCTTCTGTATCGCTATTTCGAAAACATTATTATTATTATTCGGTTCCGCGTTAGCCCCTGGTAGGTTATAGAATATTTCTTGTAGGCTTGGTCCACCAAGCAATAATAGTGTCGCTCTTTTCTTTACTGGTGTCGTTATATCCGTTGCCTCTAAGTAAATGTTTAAAGACCGTTTCCACTTTTCCCATCGCTGTCCTAATGATCCATTATCGCCCTCTAAATCAAGTCTTTCTAATGATGGTAGGTTGGTAGACATTATGATGAGTAGTTGGGGCGTCCTGTAAATAACAGAAAATAATCGAATTCAGGTACCTTAGTACCAATTATTTCCAATTTAATGGGGGTACATTTGTACCAAATATTTCCAATTTAATGGGGGTACATTTGTACCAAATATTTCCAATTTAATGGGGGTACATTTGTACCAAATATTTCCAATTTAATGGGGGTACATTTGTACCAAATATTTCCAATTTAATGGGGGTACATTTGTACCAAATATTTCCAATTTAATGGGGGTACATTTGTACCAAACATTTCCAATTTAATGGGGGTACATTTGTACCAAGTATTTCCAATTTAATGGAGGTACTTTTGTACCAAATATTCACAATTTATTAAGGATTTATACTATACAAAACCAAATAAGTAGGATCAACCAAAATAACTCCTTTACAACTATAAAGTCACTTAACAATATATCTGTTTGTATTACAACCATATTTTAATTTAATAAATTTAAAAACACATTCCTTAGTGTAATAACACTTTAAATATGTTTAAAAGTATTTAATAACACTTTAAATATGTTTAAAAGTATTTAATAACACTTTTCTTTACTGGTGTCGTTATATCCGTTGCCTCTAAGTAAATGTTTAAAGACCGTTTCCACTTTTCCCATCGCTGTCCTAATGATCCATTATCGCCCTCTAAATCAAGTCTTTCTAATGATGGTAGGTTGGTAGACATTATGATGAGTAGTTGGGGCGTCCTGAAATAAACAGAAAATAATCGAATTCAGGTACCTTAGTACCAATTATTTCCAATTTAATGGGGGTACATTTGTACCAAATATTTCCAATTTAATGGGGGTACATTTGTACCAAATATTTCCAATTTAATGGGGGTACATTTGTACCAAATATTTCCAATTTAATGGGGGTACATTTGTACCAAATATTTCCAATTTAATGGGGGTACATTTGTACCAAATATTTCCAATTTAATGGGGGTACATTTGTACCAAACATTTCCAATTTAATGGGGGTACATTTGTACCAAGTATTTCCAATTTAATGGAGGTACTTTTGTACCAAATATTCACAATTTATTAAGGATTTATACTATACAAAACCAAATAAGTAGGATCAACCAAAATAACTCCTTTACAACTATAAAGTCACTTAACAATATATCTGTTTGTATTACAACCATATTTTAATTTAATAAATTTAAAAACACATTCCTTAGTGTAATAACACTTTAAATATGTTTAAAAGTATTTAATAACACTTTAAATATGTTTAAAAGTATTTAATAACACTTTAAATTAGTTTAAAAGTATTTAATAAACTCTTATATTAGAATTATATTGTAATGATACTGTTTCCGAATAATCTTGATAAAATATTATGTAAACTACAAATTAAATAGCTCACCATAGTATAGGAGTATTTGTTTTATAATATATTTACTACAAAAAAAACAAATAAATATAAGGCATGTATAAATATAAAAACAAAAATGCATAATTTACTAACATCACTATAACCGACAATGAGATTATCATTTTATTCTTTAATAACAAATGGTTGTCCTCTCTAGATAAATATAACTCATCGATCGATTACCTTACATTGAGGAATTATATTTACGTAGCTTATTAAACTTCAACGAGTATTAAACAATAAAATTAAAACATCACTAACAATTCAAACTTTACCATATTACCTACATTTATTTTAAATTATGATATATATTTCAGCCAACAATCTATGGACATAAAATATTTCTAATAATTAACTCGTTTATCGATATTTATTTTAATTTTGTTAAGAATGACATATTATTACTTTGGTAAATGATTTAACTAATAGTGTTACTTTGAAGTAAACAACAAAACAAGTTTGCTAAAAACCATTGCTTAAATTGATTACCCTACATTTTCTTATTTTTTTTTTTGTTAATTTATAGTAAAATTGTTTGACGGACCTTTAACCTCGTCGCCACTTGTTGTGTACTCCCTTATGCACTGGCTCGTCAACCTACGATGTGCGCAGGCGCCGCGTCCGCTCTCGCCGGTGGCTCGCGCGATAATGACTACGCGCGCCCCGCCACACCGTAAGCTCGAGACAGTGTTTATATCTATACTATAGATATAGCTTAATACAAACACTACAACATAGATTCTTAAGTTTCCGCTGGAAAATCAAGACATTGTGTGTTAAGGGACGCAACTCAACGCCGCCCTTTGTCTTACCAGAGAAGGAAGAAATATAAACAATTTAACATAATCATTTGTCCGAATAGGGAACGAACACACAATCAATCTCATTTGCTGTCTTACGCTAACAAGGGGACCTCACGGATGAATATTACCTTTCTATGTTCAATACAATATAATAATAACAATAACAAAATAAAAAAACGTTCCAAAAAAACGACAATCAAACATTAATCAGCTTAGTTGTATCAATTATTGCCAAAATAAATGAAACATTTGCGTTAACTGATCAACGGCACGAATCGAATGGCCGAATCGCGAATCGCGAATGGCGGCGGCAGGTAAAAATGAAGAGATTGGTTTTTATCTGTGCCGCGGCGGCAAATTGAATGTAAAGTTGATTTCCCGACGGGCCTCGCGGGCCCCGCCGCATAATTCCCCACAAATTAAGCGGATACCGATTCACTTGCTACCAATGTAAATATTTTCGGTAAATGCCTCCATTATATTTGTATGTATTTAATATATTATAATATGTGCAAAATATACGAGTTCAGCCGCAAATTGTAGCTATTCATTGATACCA
The DNA here is from genome assembly GCA_019049465.1 of Dryas iulia moderata. NCBI lineage: Eukaryota > Metazoa > Arthropoda > Insecta > Lepidoptera > Nymphalidae > Dryas > Dryas iulia. The sequence goes on along the minus strand of CM032433.1, from coordinate 4,279,040 downwards.
GTTGGGCGCGTGTACGCGGTTTAGATACCTAGGTAATTACTTATATAAGTTATGTTCTATTTTTTTATTGTGTTTATAACTGTAATATGAAGAGCGTTAGACTATAAACGCGACTGGTTGCAGGTTCGATGCCCACTTCCCACAAGTGGGCACAATAATTGAATTTATATTATCTTCATTTCCTCTTTCTGGTACGAAAGCTAGGCGTTAAATTCCGCCGATTCACTCGGCGCGCAATCTCTTAAATTCGAGTTGAAAGAGGAGAACGGGGTGTTATTACACTAAGTTTTTAAGCTTAATGATCACTTTTTAGCAGGAATAACGTAGAGCTACTTTTTGCTTTTTGTTTTACTAACTAGTTTCTTTAAACTATCAACTATTGTAAAAGTGGCTGTAGATGTGACGGTCTCAGGTTCTATTTTGCAACGCAAAAGATTTTTTTAATTAAATTATTTTTGTATTGCAATAAGGCAAAGCCGAAATTTAGTGTCTAATTGTATTAGATACAAATGGCCGTAAAACGGAGAACAGAGTGCCTTAACACTAGTTTTTCTCTTCCTGGAGTATTTTCTAAATGTAGGAAATACGTGTAGAAAAAATATTAAATAAAATATGTAATATGAAATGAAAGTAATAACGTGTAACTCGTTTGCATAACCCATTACTTATCAAATAATAGACTTTCAATGTAGCTATTAACTTTTTAAATATTCAAAAGTGGTCGACCCTCTACCGCAATGGTTTGTCCGGTTGACCTCGCGGGTTACAGGTTCAAACCCAGTTTAAATTACAGAAAGTGTGACCTTGGAGCACTCGATGTCGTACAATTTCTACTTTTTCCAAGAAGTGCAATTATTAATAAATTATTGCTCCATATATTAAAGCAGTTTTGCCTTGAATTACATATTTGTAAAACATGAATATGATATTATAATATGCGTAATCGTCAATATCACTCGCGTGTTTGATATTTCAAAGCTAATACAGGGAGTATGATGACAAAAATGTTCTAATAATTTACATTCTTTAGACCAGGTATGGGCAAATATTTTGATAGTCGGGCCTTGTTTGAAAATAAAAATTTGGCCCTGTGTTCTATTGCTTAATATTTCATCTTATTTTTTATGCACCAATTTATGTTTCACAAAAACTAATATTTGTGTTTTTAATCATAATATTTCAGACAAAATTCTACTGCGGGCCGCCATTTGCCCAGGCGTGCTTTAGACACTATTTTTACGACAGGTACAGGTAAAGAGCTGTTTAAAAAAAAATAAAAAATACTTAGTGACTTTCTCGGTCCTTTCCGCTCATACAGTGTATTATTTATTACATAACAAATGTACCTTTAAAATTGATTTTTAGGTTCAGTTTCTGTTTTTTGATATTTAAAATATTACATTAATATATGTACCTTCGTTCATGGGAGGGTTGTGGTTGTGGTCGAGGTTCATGGGATTCTATTTCAACACTTTAGAGGTCGTTTTTTGCCATATTAAGTAGCTATGTCTGACCCTGGGTTATTTACTACTTTCATTCTAAATTTTATCCAAATCGGACCGGTAGATTAGCCGTGAAAGCGTGACAGACAAACAGACAGGCTTTCGCATTTATAATATAAGTATAGATATTTGCCCTAAATATTTACACTTCTATTAAATTAAATTTATCATCACACTTACATACAAAAGTATTTTATTATCATACCAATTTCAACAAAATGTTCCCACAGTACGACCGACTCAGGATCACGGGCGTATCATCCCTAATAGACACAATCCTCTTACGAAAAATTAATCAAGAAACCCTACGGCTTAGGGGGTGGTTTTCTCGCTTTGTACACACGAAATCAATACCTGTTAGGCTGTTACTAAACTAATCTCTGTCTGCGATCCGAAATATATATGACGTTTGATCTTTCAATACTTTTTCTTTATCCTCGTAGGTTTATGTCCCGTTTTATTTGCATTTTCTTTGGTAATACATATTTTTTTGTATTTTTTTTAGTCTGCAGAGAGAAACTAGTGTTAAGACACTCTGTTTCGAATTCTGAAAGCATTGCGTGTAAGGTAGCGGAACTTAGCGCCGCAATTTGCTTCGAAACCAAAGCGAAAAAATTGAAATATTGAAGATGTCAAGAATATTTCGAATATCTCGAATAGCTTTACTTTTAGTAATTTAGTAATATTATATAAATTAGGGATGGATTATATGAAAATTATTCCGATTTCTTATAGTGTTTTTATCCCAGGTGCTTTTATTTTTTGAAAGCATTAGAATTTTCCAAAACTTTGAGTTCAACCACTCGTATTTGACCGGAAACTAGAAAACGGAGTGTTTAGACACTGGATTATCTGCCTAAAGTACACAGAGATGATAACGTACGAAGAAGTATATACTGTTTATTTTAATTATTTAAATAACCTAAGCTAATTGATAAATAACGCTAAACAATAAACTGTAGTTAACATATTAAAATAATGAAAATAAAAGAATTTAATCGATATGAATCATACATTTATTACTTATTTACGTTTTAGTATTTTTGGGTGGTATCGGACATTCGTAAATGTTTAATGTTTTATCTTTAGAAATTGACAACAGTTTGTTACCTTCAGAATTAAATTTCACGTCCCATACCTGAAACATCATATGGAAATATATTAATTTCTTGTAATATATTTACATAATAAACACGTGCAACAAAATAATTTCGTTTATTTGAATTTCCTTGCTCGGGTAAGACGAATCGTGGTGTTGAGTTCCGCCTCTCAACAAGTTATATCATAATTTTGAGCAGAAAGCGGAGAATATTGAAACTAGATTCTCTGTGCTTCGTTTAATAAAAAAAATTGGTGTTGAAAAAAGAGGAATATTTATAACCAAAAATTTAAATCGTTTTTAGAAGAAGAGCATAATTCTTTATCCAAATAAACTTATATGTTCTTATGTGAGTCTAAATTTGTTATATTAAAAGAAAATATCTATATATAATATTAGTTGTGGGTTCGAATCCCATTGTATAGAACGATCATAATTTAACTATTATTATTTTTATTTCTGTTCTGGTGAACAAGATGAAATTCAGTCTTGGCATTAAAGTCTTCACATTAAATTAAATTAAAAGAGCGTGAAGAAAAACAATACTCACCGTATCAACATGTTCTTGAAATGTTTTCAACACTTTAAAATCGCTTACTAAAGCGATGGTGACAGTGCCGTCGCCGACCGCGATGCCTATACGAGTAGCGTCGGGGGAGAAACATGCACATAGGGCCCAAGATTTCACCTTCAAAACGCTTTTCTGATTACCGCTATCCCTGTGTTGATAAAAAAAATATGTTAATGTATAAAAATAATAGTCATATTTAGAAAAAAACTATATTTTTTGACTATAATTTCAAGTTGTGACCGTTGTGGCGTAGACGGACTGACTGTAAAAGTGACGGTTGTGTTCGATTACCATTCACGTAAAAGGTTATATATTATTTTCATTTCTCCGCTGGAACACAAGACAAAGTGCGGCGTTGAGTTTCGCCAATTGACATACAACGTCTCGATTTAATCGAAAAGTGGTGGACGAAATATCTTGACACTAGGTTTTCTCTCACTATCCTACTTATGATAGTTCAAGCATTTTCATGCGTCGACGACTTTAATAATAAAGTAAAAACTAAAAAATATACTTACACATCAAATAATTTAACATCACCATCGTTAGAAGCTGTTAGCAATAATTTAGAATTAGGCGAGAATTCCACACTACGAACTGTTTGCGTGTGAGCTTCTATGGTATGTATGAGCTTGGCTTGTGATACATTGAACATGTATACGGAACCATCAACAGATCCACTTGCTATGTATTTACCATCGTGACTCTGAAATATAATTATTTTGTTAAGAGAAGTCGATATGGTACAGTTGGACAGCGTTTGCCTGTAAGCTATAAGTGTTGGTTTGATTTCCGCTCGGTAGTATGACAATATTTATTAAGGGTTTAATAATTTACCACGCAATATGTCGATTTTTTAAAGAAAATGGCTATATATATGAGAAGCAAAAACTTTAAAAGATTAAAAGATAGACTAAACAATTATATGTAGTAACAGAAGGATGTTTCATTTCTTTCAAATGATTACATAGGCTCATGTAATCTTCATATAATGGTTGTGTAGTTTTGCTCTAGCGTCATGTAAGTATCCTAATAGTTCTACCACCCCATCAAACTTTATAAGACTATAATTTCATCATCATTTAAATAGCCTCAGACTTATCTTAAATATTAAAATGGACTTTTTGTTTGATCTTAATAGTGCATTTAAATTTAAATTTAATTATTATGTATGTAGTATCATATAGGACATTTGTATTATGAACACACAGTACTACATAAAGCAAGTTTTTAACACCTTAAGTCTTTCTTTCTAAAGACAAAAGAATCTGGTGTCATTTAGGATGTTGATGATGTTAATCATTGGATGTCTAATGGTAGAACTAAATAAAATTATTATGTTCAGAGTAAGTAAAAGAGAGTAATTTAAATATAATCAATTCCCTAAGTCAGAACCAAAGCCACTACCATCTCATTTATAGTTAGATGCAGTCCCACTGAGACACAGTGGACTAAAAATGATAATTAGAAATACCTTCATAAATATTTTTTTATATTTTCAAATCTGAAATGTACATCAAATCATGTACAGAAAAATATTAAACTGAAAAATTGTATACAAATACTATAAACAAAAGTCTAATATATTTAAAAATTATGTAAAGACTTACCCAAGCAACACACAAAGCAAACTTTCCTCTACTATCAAGAACTTTATCCAACGTATTATTCACTATACCATAAACATTGACTTTTCCTGTGTGACTACCAGAAACCACTTGAGTGCCATCTGGTGAAAACGCTACTTTCCAAACATCAGTCGCTCCAGTCTTTATATCGTGGACTTTAATACCACTTGTTAGTTCCCAAATTATTAGAGTTGAATCTAACGATGTTGATGCTATGGCTGATAAAAAATAACTCTTAAACTTAAGGTTCAAAAATTAAAAAATATACAAATATTTTACACAAATAAGGCTTACTATGTCCGTCTGAACTGACTGCTACAGACACAACAGCCATGCAATGGCCTTCTAATACATGAAGAACTTCTAACCTATTGTTTTCATAATACCACACTTTTACCAAGTTGTCTAACCCTCCAGTCACTAAAAAATCTTTTTGGGATACCCTAAAAGTCAATTAAAGGAAAATTAGACAGATTAACCAATTTAAAGTGATGTAAATAATTCGAACACAGTTAATAGGTATGTTATGAGAATTAAAAAATATTTACACAAATTTGCTTACTTTTCATTGCTCTTAATCCGTATAGTCGCCCAGGCGCAACAATAAATTGGATCATCATGAGCGTTTTCTTTTTTATTTAATAAAGAATACTAAAAATAAAACAATTTGGTTAACATATGGATTAATTCTATTTATCGTCCATATTATGAGTGGATTTGCACTTACTACAGCCGCTGCAGGCATTATTACTAAAAAAAATATATGATTTCTATTGCTTAGATAAAAAAATCTTAATTTAAGTAAATTAGAAAAACTGTATATTTGAATTCTCCAATATAAAACAAATTTGTTTTTGACAGTGACAACAAAAGAAGCATCAGCTGATTCTGACATATATTTTTTTAGTAAAACATTGAAACAGATGGAAGTATTTATTTAGAAACTGTATCTTAGACTTGCTGAAAAAGTTTTAAAAACTTAGATTTACTTGAATTCTACAATTTGAAAATATTAAGATTGAATAAAAAAGATTGGTTGAGTATATCTTGTTACATATCCAGTAATACAGAAAATATGCGTGTCCCTTAAAATAATACATGTAAGAGACTAAATACGTATAATAAATAGTTTCTATTATTTTAGATCCTTACATTTAATTTAAAAATATTTGAAAAGATTCAAAGTACTAAACATAAAAAATGTGAAACAACAACTTTATTCATTTATTCTTTATCCACTCTTCCCTTATTATTTATTACATAAACTTTACTATAATGGACAATCATAAATATTTATACTCTTGTCTTCTGATATTGATATTATTTTATTGCTCTCTGCATTAAACTTCACGCCCCACACCTGAAACAAAATATAATTAAATGAAAAATAACAATAACAATAATAAGCAACAGTGGACTTATTTATAAGAGATGTTTTCTAGCCACCTTTTGGATTTAGATAAAAGATCCAAGATATATTGAAATCGCAATGAAGCACTATAATTATATTTTTTTATTGTATTAGTATACGACTTTGATAATTCAAATTATAATTCTATTTGAGCTGATTTGGAGGCCATTTATCCACTGCACAGTTACGTAACTGTAAATATATTATTAAACTTTGTTAAGACACCAATGAGATCCACCAATAAATATGATTTATAATATAATTCATTCAGAAAATATCCTGTCAATAATTTAATAATTATTGTCTGTCCTCTATGCTTATACTAGTAGGTTGCTATGCTGCAAGAATAAAAAGAGTGACTCAATATGTTTATGGAAACTACAATTACAACCTACAATGGTTGTGGGTTTGATTTCCACTCAGGACAAAAATTATTTACTAATTCCATATACAAACTTATTTGAAATTAATATTTAATCTTTCACACTAAATCTAGGTAAAAATGGAGAAAGGAGTGTTTTGAAACTGCCCAGTTTGGCTGGGGTGAAGCTGCACTACCTGATCACTATGTTCTTTGAAGACATGTTGGCACTGTTTACTTTCCAAGTCCCACACTCTTACAGTTCTATCAGAACTTCCTGATACAAATCTCTTGCCATCTGGTGAGAAGGCCACTGATAACACCCAAGACGCGTGACCAGATAATGTGCCAGCCAAGTCTGCATGCACCCTATAAGGAAAAATTTAAATCATATTAATTTTACAAATTTAACTTTTATAATTCATTTGTAAAGTTATTAAAACATCTCAGTTTCACACTTTTTTCTGTTTAGTAGAATAATCAGTGCCAAGACACTCTGTTTTCCACTCATTGCTCATATTTAAGATATTAGAGAGTTGTGTTCAGTGGGGACTTGAATGCCTTGCTGTCTTACTAAAAAATTATTACCATTTCTATGAATGGGATCAAACCAATCGTAATTACAGTCACTTGCTCTGCTACTGTGCACAATAGCTACAAAGAATTTAATTCACTAAACTCTGTACTATTAATTCTGAAAAATTTAATTCTATATACACCTATTTTAGTAAAGTGTAAGAACATATAAATATCTTAATTATATTTTTCTAAAAATGTCAATATTAATGTTTTGTTGCAAGTCAAACTAAAAGAAATAGAATAAAAGTATCTTACACATCATAAAGCTTCATATGCCCATCATCAGATGCAGTCAACAACAACTCTGAGTCGGGGGAGAAACATAAACTTCTTATAGGCATAGCATGCCCTTCTAAAGTATGCACTAGCTTCCCTTGAGCCACATCAAATATATTTATAATACCGTCTAAAGCACCACTTGCAATATATTTTCCATCTGGGCTCTGAAAATTCATATGAAAATAAGTAGAATCTTAAACCTATTTACAGCGCATTCTATACTTCATGCCCGATTTAAACATATTGCTTGTTGGATCATGATGAACACTGGGCTTTGTCTTACTTACCAGAGTGGAGAGATAAAAATTTTCAAGTGATGTTTATTTCTACAAGATGAAAGTGAACTCCTCAAGCAAAATTCATGTAGTTAAATATATGATAGATTGAAAAATTTTCAAAATAACACAATCTCAATTCTTATAACTTATAAATCTGTACTATAAGGAATGATTTTTTTATTATTCTCATAATCTATGACTATAGCGTGTTTCCTATCTTTTTTAAAATAAAGCTTATATATCTAATATATAATAATTGTATATAGGACATTTTATTATATTCCAAAAAATACATACATAAGCTACACTCAGTGTGAATTTCCCCCTTGTATCTAAGGTTTGTTCCTGTTTACCACTCTCTACACTGAATATTAATATTTTGCCTGCATTACTGCCTGAGATAACATGTTTACCATCAGGTGAAAAATCTAATGTCCATACATCAGTTGTGCCTGTTTCCATTGTTTTTAATTTTTCTCCAGTTGTTAGATCCCATAGAATTAATGAGGAGTCTTGAGAACTGCTTGCTAATGCTGAAAACACAAATATGTTTTCAATGTTTTTTTAATTAAATTTATATTAATAAATAGATATTAATGTAACCATGGTAGTCTGATAAGAAATATTTACTTTTTCCATCGGGGCTCACAGCAACAGAGATTACACCAAGAGAATGGCCTTCTAGTTGATGCTTTACATCTAATTTACCATTGTCTAGTTGCCATACTTTTATTATATCATCTAATCCACCTGTGATAATATAGTTTTCAGGAGGTTCTTGTGAATGATTTGAATCTCTGAAACATGGAATAATTATGTGTTCATTAAATTGATATGTGTCTAATACACTACAACAACATATTCTAAAGTATAAAACGTAAGTGTTTTCATAATATACTAACAGATGTCACGTTTTAGTATTATTTTGTTTTAAGCACCAGATATATATTTTTTAAAAGGTTATAACATACTGTGAGTGTTCTATATTTTCAGCATTTTCAGTTACTTCTTTACTCTTTTCATGTGTAATTTGACTCCATCCACAACACCATATGGCATCTTCGTGAGCATTTTCTTTTTTCATTTGCAAATAATACTGTAAATACAATTAATATAGCATTATTAAAACATAGACCAAAAATGTTATAAATTATAAAAGGAAAGAGATATCATACCAATGTTGTTATAGACATTTCAATAAATTACTTTATAAAAAAATACTAGAATAATATTTAATATATAATGAGATATAATATCATATAAATGCAATAAGCCGCAGCCCACTGGTACCTAATACAACAAAGCGAAGTTGACAGTGACTTTGACACTTAAGCTTTTTAAATACATATTAAAACATGTTACGATTAAATTAAACCAATTTATAAAAAAATCTATACTTTATTTTTTCTAAAATAAATTTTATTTTATAATGTTGATACACTATTTAGCTATATACACTATTTATGTATTATATGTTTTTTTACACAAAAAATAATTTATTTTTGTCTAAGCTGTGACTATAAATATCTGTGACACTTAGTAAAAAAAAAAACATTAAATATCATACGCCAACATGGCGTCCATTTGAGTGATTCACAAATCACAAATCGTCATTCACAAGTTACATTATTGTTTAGTTCAAACTTTATGAGGAGGTAGTGTAAAATGATAAGTATTAAAATTATCTTCTTAAGTATCTTGTGACACGTGTTAGTTTGTTAAAGTATAAATAGTAGAATCGTTATTTCGAAGTTATGGCTGTGTCCAAATCAACAAACACATATAATCGTCAAAATTGGGAAGACTCGGTAAATAATTACAGTTTAAAATTATAATCATCAGATATATTTTAAGATTCAATAAATTGACGGTAATTCATTTCTTTTCCAGGATTTTCCAATATTATGTCAAACATGTCTCGGAGATAACCCTTACATTCGTATGGTACGTACTGCGTAACAGAGATTTTGTTATTGAATGAAATTAAATAACATTTTTTTTACTTATAATTTTTTTTTTATTTTTTTTTTATTTTTATAGACCAAAGAAAAATATGGCAAGGAATGTAAGATATGTGCACGTCCATTTACAGTTTTCCGTTGGTGTCCAGGCGCGAGAATGCGTTTCAAGAAAACGGAAATTTGTCAAACTTGTTCTAAGCTAAAAAATGTATGTCAGACATGTCTTTTAGATCTTGAATACGGTTTACCAATTCAAGTCAGAGATGCTGCGCTGAAAATACAAGACGATTTACCTCGTAACGAGGTCAATAAAGAATATTATATTCAAAATTTAGATAGTCAAATGTCGAAGTTTGATTCCACACAGCCGAGCAATTCTGCACTAAAATCTAAGGGTGCCTCAGATCTCTTACTAAGATTAGCTAGAACAGCCCCATACTATAAGCGTAATAGACCACATGTGTGTTCATTTTGGGTGAAAGGAGAATGTAGGAGAGGAGAAGAATGCCCGTATAGACATGAGAAACCCACTGATCCAGATGACCCATTAGCTGATCAAAATATCAAGGACAGGTACTATTTATTTTTCATTACTATATTTCCCTATTGATTTGATAAAAATTTGCATGCATGGGCAAAGTGAATGAAATTATCATATTTTTCATAGGACCAAATTAAGGATGGTTTGGAGGTCCATAACTATAACCAAAACTATCTAATAATATGAAAATAAAAGAGCAATTTATAACTTTTGGATTTGGACAAAGTCTTAATGTGGCTGTCAAATAATAAATCATTAAAAAAAAATTAAAAGTACTTTTGATTAACATAATATTAAACAAAAAAATGATAATGGCCAAAACTAACTTACTTTCCTCAAATGTGATATCCTTACAGATATCTAAATCAAATATAGTGAGTGATACTTATATTAACTTACTAGGGAAAAACTGTGTAAACTATGTGACTGTTTTGTTATATTGCAACCCTCGAGGGTGTATCTTAGAAAAATAAAGTAGCCTATGTTTGACCTGGGATTATCAACTATATGTATGCCAAAATTCATTGTAAACCGTCAAGCAGCTTAGATTTTTCATATAAACTTTCATCCCTGTATTTCAACCCATTAGAAGTAGATTTTTGAAAAAATAAGTAGCCTAGCCTGTTTGAATCCGGACTCTTTACTACTTTCATTCCAAATTTTATCCAAATCGGGCAGATAGATTAGCTGTGAAAGTGTAACAGACAAAGAGACAGACTTTCACATTTATAATATAACTAAGGATATGTACCCAAATCTGAAATGTTACATCCTTGACATTTCTACATAAAAGTAATATCTCTCAAGTGTCTATGGATACTATGTTATGAGTGAATTTCAATTGTATTCTAATTGCTTTAAATTAATTTAAAATAATTTTCTTTAATGAAAAATATCAACTATTGTATATCAATAGTAATATTAGTCTAATAATAATTGTTTCTAAAACAGATACTATGGAGTGAATGACCCAGTGGCAGAAAAGTTAATGAGGCGTGCAGCTGCAATGCCAGCATTGCCCCCACCTGAGGATAGAACTGTGACTACGCTGTATATTGGTAACTTACCAGAAAATATAACTGAGGATGAATTGAGAGGTCATTTCTATCAGTATGGAGAAATAAGGTTTGTGATATGAAATTTTGTTTTTTTTTTTCAGCTACTTATTAAATATTAATATGTGAAGCGAAAATTTATATAGTGAAGGAGTGCAGAATTCTAATATTTTTAAAAACGTAATCTAACAGACTTTATAGATAGATTTATACAAATTTCTGCTGAACTAGTTTATTTTAGTGTTGGTCAAACTTTATTTGCAATTGTCAATATAAACAGATCATTATTTGTAGTGTCCAGGGTTCGGTCGAAGGTTCGGTTTCGGCCAAAAAACTGCCGAACGTTCGGCCGTGCGGAAACTCGGAATTCTTGATTTGTCACACATTGCGTAGCTACTTTTGACTGATTTTATAACTTGTGGACCTAATCCCAAGAACCGGTAAATGATTTCAATGCACTACGCTACACGATACAGCTCAAAAAACCCCTATGTAAATCCGCCCAAGGAACCTCGGACCAAGAGAACTAGTCTAGACCTTTAGTACTTAACACTTTCAAGCTTCACTGTATGAAAATCGGAAAAATAGTTGTGCATTCGATTCTCATTTAGGGAAATGATTATTTCATTTCTCCGCTCTGGTTAAGACGGAATACGCAACGCCTCGATTTCGCGTGAAATGTGGAAAACGGAGTCCTAGGTTCCTTCTGACTACCCTGCTTTGCGAAAAAAGCAAAGCGTGAAGCTGTAAAAAATATATTTAAATATAAAAATATTTACATTTTTAAGTTTAAATATAATTTTTTATTGTAATAAAATCGACCTAATCGTAATGACTCAAATGCATATGTACTAACTGTAGAAAATGAAACTATTTCGTAACATATTATTCAAATTTTATGACATCATCAAGAGTTTCGGTTTCGGTTTCGGCCGAAACTTAAGTCAGAGCCGAAGGTCCAGTTTCGATTTCGGCTGAAATCCTAGTTTCGGTCGGACTCTAATTATTTGTTTGTGGGAAATCACATAAAAATCACAATTAGCTGAAAATTAATTCCTTCACAATTATTACACTATAATTAACTATGTATGAGTAAATTGTGATTTTGCACACAAACAATTGTTGTTAATATTTATTTCTTGATAGCAACTAGATTTCACTCAACATTGATTATTTCTACTCACCGAATCCACATTATTTTTTTCTTTAAACATTTTTTTTTAATTTTTTACTCCAGGACACTCACACTAGTGCCCAGGGCTCAATGTGCATTCGTACAGTACACTACACGCAGTGCGGCTGAACATGCTGCGGAGAAAACATTCAACAGATTGGTGATTGCTGGCAAGAGACTTGCTATTAAATGGGGTAAATCTCAAGGTAAATATCTTCATTTGACTTCATTTTCTTATATTACCTCAGTTTCAGGTGGCATATCTAAGCAAAACGAGTAATCGATCACCTCCAGCCTCGCAAGGCCCCCTAAATTAATATCTAAGTCATATTCTCTTTGTTTATTTTATTTTAATGTTTTATTTGGCTTACTGCTGTCAGTTTTAAGTGAAGCGAATACTCTTTAGCTTTGCAATATAAAATGGTGAATAGCCCATGTCTTTATTAGTATTTATGTAGCGGATGTAGTCTAAATACACATGCGGTGGTTGTGAACTAAATTTTCACTTTACAGTATACTAATACTCATATATAAAATTATTTTTATTGATCCAGCATTGTCCTTAAGATAAAGAAAGGTTTTTTCGCCGACTTTACTAAACAGGTTGGCCATTCAATTAACATTAAATAAGAACACGATTTTAAATACAAGAAGTACTTGTATAAATGCGACACAATTATAAAATAAAATATATAATAAAGTTATGTATGACGGAAGCAAGCACTAACCTGTCAGAGCGGCAGCCATCCTATTCATTAAATCGAGTGTGGGCGAGTGAACTGGTATTAAAGCAAATTTTATTTTTGAGTTTTGATTGTATGATTATTTTAAAATTCAATTATTAATATGAGTTGTTTAGTTTTATTTTGACAAGAACATTTTTTTATGCTGCATTTTTATGTAAACTGTCCGTAATATTTGGTATGTATAATAAATATATCACCATAAAACATTAGAGAAAAATAGTAGTCTAATTTTGCACAAGTTAATACCTAAGTTGGTGAATTGGTAACTCGTAAACCACTAAACTAAATAAATTTCTAGTTATGAAATGAATCAGCGCGTCTATTAGGTATTTTTTTAATTACTTTACTTACTACATTACAGACATGATCTGTACCTTTTTTATGAAATATTAATATAAACAATGTTTTTTTTTATAAATTAAATATCTTTGACAATTTTCGTTATTAATAATTAGGTATAGGCTAAAAAATATTTATTTAATAAAATCCATATTTATAATTTTAGGACGTCAAGGAATAAATGAAAAGAGTGATTCGGCTCCAGTGTTGGAGCCGGTGCCCGGTCTGCCGGGGACTCTGCCACCACCACCTGCATTCTTACATCCTTTCCCACCACAGGTATGTGTAATATATTGACTTGATAAATAATATACTAGATGTTTTTCAAGCAATATATGTTATATTATGGGTTTTAAAATGAATATGATAAACATGTCTTTTTATTTTTTCACTTTATTATTAAGACTACATAGAATTTATTATTTTTCAAAAAAAAATAACATTACGTATTATTATAAAAATTACGTATTATTATGTAAATATTTTAAATTAACTAATATTACAGCAATTGATATTAACATACTATGACAACACATTAGTTATGGCTTCAAATTGTACTTGTATACTATTAAAAACAGAATTTTATATTATTAGACTCACAGCATACTAAATAATCAAATGCTATTACATATCTCATACTATATTTCCTTAAACTTACAGATGCCGCCACCAAACCGTCCGAACGATTTCTTCAACCTGCACTACGCGGGCGGATGGGGCGCGTGGGGCAGTGTGGCTCCTCCTGCGCCGCCTCCCATGCACTATCCCAGCCAAGATCCTTCACGTTTGGGACATGCTCATGCTAACACACCCCAAACATAGATCAAATGTACCCTAAAAGTTGACTGGACGTACCCTAGATCAGTTGTAGCCTAAAAAAGTGGCAGTACCCTAATACATAGATCAGATGCTCCTTAAAACATACCAGACGTAGACCAGGTGTACCATAAACAAAGATCTGTTGTACCCCAATGTTCATCAAATATTCACCAACTGACATGAAATATGAAATATTGACTGTACCCCAAACATAGATCAAAACAAACCCCATATATAGGTTAAATGTACTCTGGAATATGACTTAAAAATAAGTCACTTGTGCCCCAGAACACTTAAAATATTGTAAAGTACCCTTGGCTTAGTGTGGAAAGTGGGGGCTTAAAGATTATATGTTTCTATTAAAGAGTTTCAAATCAGTATGGAAGTGATTTTTTTTTTCATTTTTCCCAACTTTTTTTAAAGTACTTTGGTTTGATAATTTAATACAGATTAAGTGTAACAAAGTGAAGTAAACAATAATAATATTAGGGGACCAATTATATGTTGAATTTGTAGTGTTCTAAGGACTGTTGATGATTTTTAAAGCAACAATGATTTTTACAATTTAAGATTTTAATATAACCTGAATATGAAAAATATGAAAAATGTTGAGGTCTAAGAATATCGTGTACTTAGTATGGAGAAGGGGGATGATATTAAAAGTATTTAAAATCAATAAACAAATGTTTTATTTTTGCGTTTAATTCTAACTTTCAAATCATGGTGATAATTGCGATTATAGAGTAGTCCCATTGTGTCTAATACTACCTAAGTTAAAACAATGCAATTTTTTTTTATGTAACACTAAAAAGAATGAGCCAGTAGTAGCTTAGTTTGACAGCATCTGACTACGTGATCCTTGTGGGTTCGATACCCACTCAATACAATCAATGTATTTATTTTTATATTTCCTCTAGTCTAATGAACAACATAAAATGTATTGTTTTCATAAAATTAAATTCAGTTAAAAACCATAAAAACATAAAGCTATAAACTTGAAATGATCAAGGATAAATAATACACCATTTCGGAAACTATATTTAATATTAATTATAAGTTTATAACATGACTTAATCGTTACAAAACAGTTAAACATTTATTTAAATTCTACGCCTTCGCTTACCATTATCTGGGTAAGGACGGTCTCAATAATTTACATTATACTAGGCCCAGATACATAAATAACTACATACGATGTCCGAAATAGGACAGTGATAATAAATGATAGATAGATAGATACGTCAAATTATGAGAAAAGAGGTTATTTGCTTTTGAATTTATAGCACAGATAATATAATATTACGTTATTTGTATACTTAGAATTGTTTTTTCAATTCAATTACGTATATTGTAAATAAATGTAATATTATATTTGAAGGTGGACGAATTAATATTTAATACATTTGCATTAAATTTATAAATACTATAAAATATTTTATTAAAAAAATAATAATTGCTGATTTAGCAAGTAATTCAATATCGATTTTATTGTAACAAATCATTCGATTAAATAAATCGTTTAAATTCATCCACCTTCGCTGCACTATTAGTCAATTGACTAGTTCTGTGTATTTTCTTATCTTATGCTATATATAATATAAACGCTAAAACGTAGTCTTGTGCATCTAAATCGTAACACGGCAAGTTGCAATCACTTACGCCCAATATCAATAATCGATCCTAATCCAAAAACTGCAAGCTTAGATTGATCTCCCAATTATTTTGGAATAAATTAGTTAATAAGTAATTAAAGTTATTACTTTTTAAACTTTTTTAAAGTGTTAGTGGAATAACACTTCTTTAAATGTCTTTTTCAATTAAAGTTATTGCCAATAACCAATATAATTATTGCATATACAACTTTTACTTCACTCAAAAAGATCTAGATCAAGAAGTTGCAGTTTTTGAAATAGAATCG
This sequence comes from Dryas iulia moderata, assembly GCA_019049465.1. Classification (NCBI taxonomy): domain Eukaryota; kingdom Metazoa; phylum Arthropoda; class Insecta; order Lepidoptera; family Nymphalidae; genus Dryas; species Dryas iulia. Next base: position 4,262,779 of record CM032433.1, on the reverse strand, counting down.
ATTATTGATATAGGATGTTAGGAAACATCGACATTAAGTAAACAGACCGACGAATGTCACACAAGTATAAAAAGACGGTCTCTAAGTAAAATGTCGAAATAATTAACATATAAAGTATTATTCAAACTTTACTAGTTTGAATAATACTTTATATGTTAATTATTTCGCCATGAAAAACATTTCTTTTTAGAAAAAATCTAAAAATGTAATGCATAGATTCGAACCCATGCCTGTTCGAAGCCGTCCAAGCTATGACCACTTAACCATGCGTTCTATATGAAGCTAAGTCAAAATCCTTATATGCTTATTACAACTTATTTAAGTGAAAATATTTTTTTGTTAGATAAATTTAACCTGAAAATGAATATAAATAAAATAAAAATATTTACTAAGAGACCGACGATTATGTAAACGATTCCATATAAACTACTATCAATGTAAATTTGGAAGGGCATCTCAAAATATTTACACTTGCCCGTGCAATGTGGAATGTTATTTTCTAAACGACCAATGATTTAAAGGTAAAAATGACAAGTTCAAAAAAATATGAAATAAAACAGCGTATAAATATGTCAAACTATTAGAGGAAGAAAAAAAATACAACTTATGTTGATCAAATTTGGAGAATTTTTCAAAATAGCTGTACTAAATTATATCATTTAGTTTAATATGTTGTTTTATGAATATTTTAAGTAAAAAATTAAATTCATTATTTTTTTCAGGACCCTTCTGTCACATTTGGCTTCAAAATCACCATTATTAGTAGTCGTGATGTAAAAAGATATCTATATGATTTTTTTATTAGTGCAACACTATATTACGTCAATGTCAACTCAATTTATATTATCTGTGATTATATATTTTTTTCTAATTTTTGATGCGATTACGAATACAAATCCAAATACGAGAGTGTACATTATTTTAAAGCGTCGGTAAGCTCATGTAATTAATAACTAGCACAACTAAATAGGTTTTATTGCAAATTAAAATTAATTTATTTGTATTAGCGATTTAATATTATTAATTAATAATTAATTTATTATAAAATATGGGACCCAGATATATTTTTAGCAAGGTACATTATATAAATTAAATACGAATGGTGATTCGATTATTCGAAGTAAATATCGATATTATAGACAAGTGTTCATTATAATATTAAATATTGTAATTATTTACAGTTATTACGCGTTCAATACACTTTATATAAGCAAAAAACACACTTCAAACATTAATTTTAGAAATTCAAAGATAAATAATCTCGAATAATCGTATCTTAAACAATGATGCACAGCCATACGACGTTGTGGCCGTTACAATAAAATGCGTATTACATTCAAAGTTCTTAATAATAATTGTAATTTAAGCTTTGTTGAGGTTAAAATTAAAATTTATATATATTTTTAATATTACTGCCACTTTATCAAGTTTTTTTTTTTAAATTCAATTAAAGTGAATAATGAAGAAAAATAGACGGTCCATTACCATAGCATATGGGAAATTTTAGGAAATTATAATTCTTAATTTTTCATAATCTCGAAGAATCAATGCCATGTTTTAAAAGAGAAATAATTTAAACTTAAAAATATTTATATTAATTCCCCGAGTAGGAATCGAACCCACAACTGTCGTTCTTGGCGCACTATATATAGTGCGCCAAGAACGTCTTAATTTCCTATAATTTTTATATTTATTCAATCCATTTTCTTAAGGACCGTCGTAACAATAATCTTAAGAAGAAATCAAACATGTCAACGATATATAATTATGAAGAGCTGTCACTCAATACAAAGCTAGTATATAAAATTTTAAATTAAACAATAACTGCAATATATTAGGCAAAAGGCGTGTCCGCTAATAATTCAAGAAAAATATTTTTATCTCATTTAATTAATATCTTAATAGCGCGTTCATTGTTACTTGCACGAGGCTCTAGCAAAACCTGTAATGTAGAAAAAAATACTTATTTAACATTAACTTGAAAATTAGATTATTGTAGTGTATTGTAACTTTTTTTAATTATTTATATGTAAATTTTATGTGTGTGTGCGTGTGTATGTGTGTGTGTATGTGTGTGTGCGTGTGTATGTGTGTGTGCATGTATATGTGTGTGTTTGTGTGTGTATAATGGAATAAAAACATTTTTAGCTTTATATATTTCTAACCGCAAAGTCAACTCAAAATAAATAACTCACTCAAACAATCATACTATAATAAAGTAATCGTTTATATTAATGTAAGTGAACAGTTAAACCAAATAATATTCAGAAATAAGCCCCAATACCTAGTATCTGTAGCATTTGGCCAGTCGTGGCCCAGTGGCACAAGAGTGTGACTGTAAACGACTGGTTGTGGGTTCGATTCCCACTCGAGGAGTGGAAATTATATTTCCATTTTCTTCGCTCTGGTGTCGAGGTAAAGCGCGGCGTTAAGTTCCGCCACTTAACACGCAAGCCTCCGAATTCGGCGGAAAGTGGGGAACGGAGTGTCTTAACACTAGGTTCCCTCTGCCTACCCTGCTGTGTGCGGGATATAGCGTGAAGCTATTTAATTTAATTTAATTTAATTTATATGTTAAATAAAAAAAATAAAAAAAATACATTCTCTTTACGACGAAAAATACATACTCTTTATTCTTAAATTTAAATAAATAATCAATCTTATCTTATATCAAAAAGTAACTAAGCAACTTTAGCATTTATATCAAACATGCGGCCTGCTCGTGTCTTTGCCGCGTGAACTACAAAACTGTTTGGTTTATTGCAACCCTCGGGGGTGGATTTTGGAAAAATAAAGCAGCCTTTGTTTAACCTTGGATTATCAACTATATTTATGCCAAAAACCATTACTATCGGTAAAACGGTTTAGATTTTTTTATAGACACTTTCATCCCCTATTTCAACCCTATAGAGGATGACTTGTAAAAAAAACAAGTATAAGCCTATGTTAGACCCCGGATTAATTACTACTTTCATTCTAAATTTGAACCAAATCAGACCCGTATATTAGCAGTAAAAGCGTCACATACAAACAAACAGACATTCGCATAATATAAGTATAGATGCAATAAAACAAAAAAAATGCAAAATCCCACCTAATATCTGTTAGCATTAGCGATCTGTGCGTTGACAGCGGCGGCGGCGGCGCTCGACGCCGCGGTCTGCACGTGCTGGTTACGCAGAATCTCCGTCGTGAACTCCGCTTGCGCCTTGGCTAAGGAGGCGCCTGTCGATCTGTAGATACGGTGTACCTGAAAATGAAAATAGATATGATTATTTTTATTATTAAACGCACGGAATAATACTAAAAATTAAGAAAATATAGCAAATAAAATATAGCGAATAAACCCATTATATAAAAATTTGACACATAACTTAGCGGTTAGACCGCTTGAGCAGTTTTCAAGAGGGTTTTGAATCCCTCCCAAGTATTGATATATATTTTTTTAGCACCACGCTGTATCCCGCACACAGCAGGGTAGGCAGACGGACCTAGTGTTATGATGCACCCTTCCTTATGCACCGTCAAATTAGGAGGCATTGCATATTAAGTGACGAAACTCAACGCCGAGCTTTGCCTCGACATCAGAGCGAAGAAAATAGGAATATTAAACATTTCTACGCCTCGACTGGGAATCGAACCCACAACCAGTCACTTTACAGTCACACTTTGTACCTCTGCACCACGACTGGCCCCAAATGGATATATATTGATATTTTAATAAAATGGTCACGTGCAATAATCATAAAAATAAACAAAATATAGCAAAGAATACACGTGCAAAAATTTTAACACATAGTTTAGCGGTAAACGGTGTGAACGCTTGGGCGGTTTTCAACAGGCGCGGGTTCGAATCCCGTCCAAATTTTTATACGTTTTCTAAAGATTATTTTCCTTTAAAAATATGGAATAAAGCAGTACTTTTAAAAAATACAACTAACCCTTTATAACTTATCAAACTAAAAATGAAAAAATATATTGTAATTATTGTTTTTTTTTAATATTTAGTATAAGAATAAAATGACTTGCAAATATATAATACTTACCTCAGAATTAAAGTGCCCTAACTTAAAATTATATTTTGTTGTAAATGAGAAGAAAAGCTTAGAACAAGCTTATTATGGACGTTTTAAATAAATAAACAAAGATTGCATAAATTTCGTGTTAGGTCCGCAAATTTGTAACAGCTTCTATATTTCAGTATATGATATGATTATCTACATGTAAAGCAGTAATTATGGTCTTTAACTATTGATATAAAATATCACTATATACATATAATATGAGACCATCACGGCGCAGTGTAACTGTAATCGCTATTAGATGTAAGTTCGATTCCCACTCGATGTAAATATCATAATTTAATTATTTTTATATTCCCGCTCTAGTACGTAAAACATAGCACGGCGTTGAGTTCCGCCACTCAACACGTACTTAATGACGACTCTTCGACTTGATTTCGTGTGAAAAGATAAGAACTGTCTTTACGCTAAAAAAGCTCGCTAACATTTAGAAAACGTATAAAAATTTGAACGTAGCAGGATTCGAACCCGCGCCTTCTGAATACCGCCCAGGGGCTCTCACCGCTGAGCCATGCGTACTACTATCAGCTGCGTCGAATTCAACAATATAACAATATTTTATACGTTTTCTAAATGTCTTTTTCAATTTTCCTAAGTGTAGAATAACACTTTAAAAATGTTTAAAAGTGTCTTTACACTAGATTGTCTGTAGTCAAGTGTTAAGTGGAAAAGGCGTGAAATTGAAAAATTTATATATTACCTTGGTAATAAGCATGATATCAGCAACGACGGCGGTTACGAAGCCAATAGTGACGATGAGTGTAACGACGCCGGCTCCAACGTTAGTCTTAAACGTTTCGATACTCGTTATAAGACCACTGAAAATTAATATAAAATTATAAATATTAAAAACGAAGAATTATTTTAGAGGCCAGTCACGGCGCTGAGGCACCCAGTGTGCCTGTAAAGCGACTGGTTGTGGGTTCGATTCCCACTTGAGGAGTGGAAATATTTAATATTTTCATTATTTTCGCTCTGGTGTCGAGGTAAAGGCAAGTGTCTTAACACTAGGTTCCCTCTGCCTACCCTGCTGTGTGCGGGATATAGCGTGAAGCTATGTAATATATATCTACACTAAAATAAAGGGGTAAAGTTTGTATCCTTGTTCATAAGGGGTAATCTTCGGAAATACTGAACCGATCGTGAAAATTCTTTCACAATTGGAAAGCTACACAATTTAGGAGTGCTATAGGATATATTTTATTACGATTGAACAAATAATTCAGAAAATCCTAAAAGGATAGGAATTTAAAGTTGCAGATTACGGGGCAGTGAGAGATTTAATAAATTTAATGTATTTCTAATATCATATTTGACTAATGTTGGTTTTCTGCTTTTTTTTCTATATGAACTACAACTATGTCAAATTTCTATTTCTACACACTCGGAAAAATCATTGTTATATTAATAATATTTACATTTCCCCGCTCTGATAAGACAAAGCGCGACTATAACTTCCACCACTCAACACGCAATCTTTGTAATTTAGACACAAAACGGAGTATCACGTCACTAAGTTCTCTCTACTTTCTGAAAGCGTAAATTTGAAAAAAGAATGACATTAACACATACTAATAAATAATAAATTTTATTACTTACCAAGAACCTCCATCAGTGAATCCAATAGACTGTACCAAAGTAATCAGTATTTGGAACAGAAATATGAAGAAGAAAACCATGAAATTAAACGACGAGTCACTTCTAAACGCCTTGTAGATTGGTCTGTACCAGCATATAAAGCTGAACGGCGTTAATAATACAAAATAGAGTATGGATAAACCGAAAACGGTGAAATTCTCCTGAGTAAATAGTAATGCAAGTCCGCCGACTATATTCAACGCTAGTACCAGCGAATGGACTGAAAAGAAAAACATTTATATGTTATTATTGAGTAAATAGAACAGTAAGTTAGTAATTGAAGGCGTCGTGGCGCAGTGGGGCAGCGTTTGACTGTAAAGCAATGGTTTTGGGTTCGAATCTCATTGAAGGAAAGATTATATTTAAATTTTCATATCTTCGCAGTGGTACCTCAGAAAAAGCGAGTCTTTCAGCTCCGCAAATCAACTCACAATGTCTCGATTTCGGGCGAAAAAACTTACTATTTCATTTATTTAATAGAAATAAACAGTTGCACACAATTCAGTTTTACCAAGTAGAGGCCATCATGCTCATTGGTACAGCAACTGTAATTGCGACTGATTGTAGGTTTAACTGTGTGCAGGACTGGAAAACTGATAAGTTACTTATTTTAGACAAAACGTCATTGTTGATGTCCATCACCCAACACCTAATGTTGAATTCGGACTACAATAAGTTCTCTCTAACTTCATGGAAAACATGTAAAGTCTAAATTGCTAAAATAAATTTAAAAAGAATAAACACAACTAAATAGTTGCTTTTGAAATCATAAATATTCAATTCATTTTAATTATAAATCATAAAATTAAATCAAAAAATATATATTAATAACAAAAAAATTAAAAATACTCACACATCCAAAGGTGATACAAGTGTCGAACAATCCTTTGGAATTCCAAAGGTATATCAACATTAATATCTTGGTAGAAACACGGTTGTATGGGACAGAAGGCAGGTAATGGTGGCCAATTGTTACGCCTGCCTGCTGAACCTGCTCTTAGCTCTGCTTCACGTCGCGCTAACTCCTCAGCTTTTCTTTCTAATTCTTCTTGTCTTCTCTATATCAAATATTTAGTAAGTATTTATAAAAATTGATAATTTAAACTTGTATAATAAATAAGAATATAAATTATGATGATGTCTTTTTTGTGAGAGTATTATGGCATAGTGATGGTGTATGAACACATGTGATTGATATAGATTGAGTTCGCTTGAGAGGTTATATTTAAATTTTATTTAAGTTGTAAATTAAAGTAAAAGTTATGTCTTGCAATTAGGTGACTAAAATATCTTAACATTAGGTTTTGTCGGCTTATCCTGTTATATATACAAAGTACATCAAGCTAAGAAAAAACCTTTTTTTAATGACTTTTTCCTTTAGGTATGATACTGTATAGAGGGTCTAACCCAGATCCATAATTCAGGTAAGAGGATAATGTAAAATCATATGACTAACGAGTCATATTTTCCATATGCAATAAAAAAATACTTTACATATTTTGGTACCAAATTTAAGCTCTCCTTATTTAATGCTTTTGAGCAAGCCAGATGTTATTATGTAAATAATAAATACATAATTTTATTGTATTATTAAAAAAAGTGATATAAAATAAATAAAGATAATATGAAAGCAATGTTACTTTTAATACTAAAAAAACGTATGTGTTATCTATTATAATTGTTACTTGTTGCAACATTAGCCGTTTGAGCGTGAGAATGTCCAGATAGTGTGAGTGGACTGACTTTTTTATATCTTTTAGAATAATTCTCGATAATTAAAATAACTAAGAATAGAATAAATTGAAAATAGCATTTTTTATGTTGTCAAGTAATAATAATTTAATTCAGAAACAAATATACCTAATCAAAATAATGGACTTCCTTTGTTTTTATTTTGACATACATGATAACAAGTTATGTGATAAGGATAAGAGGAAAGTGTACAAAGCAATTGATCATAATGACTAATAAAAGTGTTTTTACCTTTAGCTCCTTCAGTGCAAGTTGGAAAAGGCAAAAGTGAATTAAATAGCATGCAACACTATGACTATACTAGGAAGAGATTTTTATAGACAATTTCAACTATATAACATTTTATATATTAACATTTTCTTCTACATTACTCTTTTATTTAAATTTAATTTTTAAAAATTTCATGAAGTACTACAATATTACATCAATTAAAAATGATTATTTTTATCTGTGCACATTATAGGGAAGTTATATTAGTATTACAAATTGAATAAAATCATACCTGAAAATCAGCTGTAGTAAAATTTTGAGGGGGACCTTGACTTTGTTGTTGTGTTGGCCGTGTATATTGTCCGCCACCTGCTGCTGGTGGCGAAACTGCTTGCATTATGGCAGGCTGTGTAGGCTGTTGGGAAGGCTAAAAATACAAACATTTATATAAAATAACTATAAATAAAATATCAGTGTCTAATAAAAATAAATCAGATTAATATATTACTAGGCATGGTAAAACAAGAAACTACATTCCATAAAATTAACATCTGTGAAGATGTAACTAACAAACCGGTTGACAAAGTTATCGTGTACTATCATTTATTTCTCCGACCGCGTTATCAACCCACTAATATTCTATAAATGACTAATATACAAAGTTTACCGTAGCCTGATTTGCATTTTGCTGTCCATCAAACGGATTGTAATCATCGAGACCTCGTGTCGCATTATTGGTACTTCTAGCTACTTGTTGTACTGCGGGATCCTAAAATAAATGAAGCATATTCATGTAAGATTAAGGCCAATAAATACAAGTTAAATAGAACTTTCATTTCTTAAACCTACTCACCGCAAAGGGATTGTCTATGGCTGGATCACTAAAGGGATTGTCCTCGAATTTCGACATATTTTCTTGTTATTTACGCCACTTTATATTATAATACTGATTACGCAGCACAAAAGAAATATTCTTCTACTATATTTTAACATAAATGATGATAAATATAATCAATCTACTATATGACAGATTGACGATGGTGACGAAGTGACATTTCAACTTTAAGTATTGCCATATTCGAAAAGAAACTACAGATATGTGTTCTATAATCCACTATAATTATTTTGTGTGTCTTAGTGAACAAATTAGGTAGGATTTTTGAGTATTTTGACGTTTTAATACAAATATTTTAATAAAATATATCTTTTTGTTTTATACGTACCAGATAGATGTAAATTTTACTATCTAAAAAAAGTACACGACACGCATGGCTTTAAGCGACCAATTTAATATTTTTTATTAGGTTTTTAATATTAACATCGTCATTTTGATTGGCCAGTGTCTGCATCTATATTTTTAAATATTTATGGTGCTGCTGGTATTTTCAGCGTGTGATTGAATTAGTAAACATACTATGAGTATAATATGAATTAGTGTATAAACTAACAACGAGTTTAATCATTCACATACGTGACCTTATTGTAAGATCTGTGTTATTTTTAATATAACAAATAAAATATTTCCTTTATTAGCCTTTACTCAGTGGTCTAAATCTTATATTGATGAAATAGCAACCGTTTTGCTTAAATTACATACAATGTAGATTTGAGATAAAAATGAAAATAGTTATTTAATAATTTAGTATTTTATTTCTGAATAAGTAGTAAATATAAGATTTTATATTTAATTTTAAAGAGGTTAAGCTTTTAATGAAAAAAGACCTTTCTCAAATTTAAATAAGTATACTTTTACATTTTGTGCTCAAGTTCTTGTTTCGATTCTGGGCGGAAAGTTAAGGACAGTAGTCTAGACACTAGATCCTTTTTGACAACCCTGTTATGCGGAGGAAAGCGTGAAGCTCCTTAAGATCTTTTTGTATTTGTTCTTTATGAAATACTTAACATAGCTTAATACGTAAATCGAAAAATACATTTAATTAACTTAATATTTACTTTTAAACAACTTGTTCCTGACTTTAATGTCCCAGTTGGGACGAGTACATAGAAGCTATTTTAGAGATAAAAAAATATGGATTAGTCAGCAACAGCACAAGTTATATTTAATTATACCAAAACCTACTGTATATTTTACTTTTATTTGTCTATTTAAATTTTATTCCTTCATATTATTTTCAAATATATATTAAGTTTTAGGAAACCATTAAAGTCAATCAGTGAATTTTCTAGGGGTTAAAAAATTTCCCATATAGTACGTCACGCTTATTACGTAAAATCCAAAGGACTTGTGACGTTATACAAGTTACGTCTTAACTTCTTCACGTTGGCAATATAGGAAAGCGAAAGTGATTTTACAGTTGGCAGACTCACTTGTCAGTTTATTAGACGGTTCTGTCAAAGTAGGCAGCTGTTTACGTTTTGTATAGTTATTTTGCGAACGTTTTGCAAACTTTTATTATTTCTATTAAAGATTTTGTTTGAGTTTATATTGTTTACAACCCGTTTTCTAAGATAGCATATATTTCTTATACTTGCGTTTATATGAACCATGTCAGATGTCAAGAGGTGAATAAGCTGTGTTGTGCTTAACGTGCAAGTGACAGTTTTTATATTGTTTGGGATTTGGTGTATAAACATAAACGGTAAGTGGCAGTTTCCTTTTTGTATTCACATTAATTTCCAAGTACATACTCCTATAACTACACTAGGTAATAGTGTACAAACAATTTAAAATATTATTTCGATATATTGTAACGTGCAATTTTGAAAACTCAAACAAAATAATTAATTTTGCGGTTTATATTTATTATTTCAGTAGCACTATGAGCTGTAGTCTTTTTATTAGTTATTGTTATTAATATTTTGACAACTTGGATGGTACGTTGCGCCCGCGCAGTGTCGACATTAAAATAAGAAATGATCAAGTTGTTTAGTGGCGAAAGTTGTTTGCTCTTGATATCGAGGAAGTAAGAAAATACTCTTATATCATTAAGTTATTAAATGTAAGGTATTAAGAATTTTCAGCTATTGCATTAAAGAGTGACCTTGATTTTAAAAATCTTACACAGCTTTACATATTTAGTATTTCACCCTTGATAAGTCTTACATAAATAAAACATCAAAAAAGTTAGGCTGTCCTAACTTTTTTGATGTTTTATACAATTTACATAGAATTTTCATAAAATAGATTCTGATTAAACATAAGTTAAGCGTTACTGAATAATAAATATCTTATAGAATACTATTGTTTCATGTAATTACCTACATTAAAATTATTTATTCCTATTATTAGAGATACACATTTTTTTAAAACTTTTTTAGCTGATAACAAAATATCTTAAACACTGGCAAATTTGCCATGTTTGTGTTGCTTAATATTAAAAAGATTAAATGTAAATTGTATAAAACATCAAAAAAGTTAGGCTGTCCTAACTTTTTTGATGTTTTATACAATTTACATAGAATTTTCATAAAATAGATTCTGATTAAACATAAGTTAAGCGTTACTGAATAATAAATATCTTATAGAATACTATTGTTTCATGTAATTACCTACATTAAAATTATTTATTCCTATTATTAGAGATACAATTTTTTTAAAACTTTTTTTGCTGATAACAAAAATATCTTAAACACTGGCAAATTTGCCATGTTTGTGTTGCTTAATATTAAAAAATGGTTTTACTAAATTATAATTGTAATATTATATAATACTAAGATTTATTTAAATTTTTATTCCATCTAAACAAATTTCTTTATTGTATTAAATTAAATTTTCACTTTCACATATGCATAATGTGAATGAAAGTGCTAATAAGAGTTACAGATATATGTTAGTTTGATTATGATGTAATTTGCTTTAACTTTTATTTTGTGATTTTATTTATTTATTAGACCTGACATGGCAGGCCGTAGGGTCACAAAGTGTGACTAATTGTGACTGGTTGTGGGATTAATTGCCATTTGTAGAGTATTTAATATTTCTACTTTCTTCACTCCTGTGTTGAGGCAAAGCATGGTATTAAGTACCAACGCTTAACATGCCATTGCATGTTAATTTTCTCCAGAAATTTCAGCAGAAAATAGGGAACAAAGTGTTTTAACACATAAATAAACAAGCATACAATGGTATAGTGACTTGTGATTTGATTTACCACCATAATTTAAAAAATACACTTTAAAAAAGAAATCACCAAGCCCAGTGAAATATATTCATATAATAGAAGGATATGATAGTTCCTTTTTTTCTATATATTATATAATATCATCCCATTAATAGATCCCATACAATATTCTATAAATAGTACTAGCACCTAGTAAGGTGGTAGTACTATTTTTTAAATATTTTATCCCTATTAAATATTGAATAATTTATTAAATATGGGAAAATTACCCTACCCTAAATTTTACTAAATATGACTAAATAGTCTAATGAATGATGAAAATTAGTTTATACCTAAAGTTGCAAACACTTTAATTATCTTCTCATTCTGATTGTTGTGACAAGGTCAAGTTTATACAAATTAAATAACATGTTATAGTCCTACCCCAGTATACTTTCTAATATTGAAACATCTTGGTTAGCAAGAAAATTTTACAAACAAGTAGAAACAATAAACTTGTATATTTTACTAGAACACAGAAATTATAAAAGGTTTTTTTAATGTATTGATTTTCAATTGGTTTCTCCAACTTCTTTCCCTATACCTCGTTTATAAGGGAAAACCTAGTATTTTCAAGAATCCATACATTCAGTATAACTTGTTATCTAATTAGGTATAAAATATATAATGCCATAAAAACTCAGAGAATTCCTAAGAATACATATTTATTTAGAATCATTAAATACATATATATTTCTATAAGTATATTAAACTTTGGTGGCCAGTCGTGGCCCAGTGGCACAAGAGTGTGACTGTAAACGACTGGTTGTGGGTTCGATTCCCACTCGAGGAGTGGAAATTATATTTCCATTTTCTGGTGATTTCCTCGCTCTGGTGTCGAGGTAAAGCGTGGCGTTAAGTTCCGCCACTTAATACGCAAACCTCCGAATTCGGCGGAAAGTGGGGAACGGAGTGTCTTAACACTAGGTTCCCTCTGCCTACCCTGCTGTGTGCGGGATATAGCATGAAGCTATTTAATTTTTTATTTTATTAAACTTTATAAATTTTATATGGCGCTGACATTTATGCATAAATTAATAAAAAGTGTTATTTTAATATGTCTTGAAGTATTCACAGAATTTGGATAAGAACAATATATAAGAAAATATTTAAAATTTTATTTCATTAATTATATGTGCTACAAATCAAATTTTATAATTTCGAAATATTGTTTTTGTCGAGTTGGTGTGCTTTTATCTCACATGTGTATAAGAAAATACTTTTTTCATTATATCAAGATCACATCTAGGACCATTATGCCACAATGTGTCAGCATCTGACTCTATATGCAAATGTTGTGAATTCGATGCCCAGTAGTTGTAATGGGTATATTAAAATTACTTTTATTTTTCTGCTCTAGGACCTACGTCTATTTAATATGCAATATGAATGGAACACTTTCCATGACTTGACTGAGACCCAAGTGTTTTTTCTACACTAGATTTTTTATAAGGCGCGGGCAAAAGCGCGAAAATAAATCACATGCACAAGCAGTTATATTATTTTAACACAAAAATATTATTTTTTAATTTAAATTTCGTTAAAACATGGTTTGAAAAATATTACAGGATATAGGATACTTTTAAAAAAAATTGCTTAATTCGTACTTTTTTACGCATAGCAGGGTTGTCAGTGTCAAAACATTCACACAAACATACTCCACTTTCCACCCAAGTTGATGCCACCATACGTATTGAGATACAATACGTATTGGCTGAACTAAGAGACAAGAGAAGAGACAATTTTCGTGTTACCTTAGGGCTAAATGAAAATAAATTAAATACTATTTTTCCGTGTGGGATCGAACCTCCAACCATCGCGTACAAAATCAGATACACTACGCCACAATGTCTTCTACATATAATAAATCGAGGAACAATATTGTAATAGACTACATTGTCAATAACTATTTGAAATTATATATGTATTTCCTTAATAAAATAATTTATTTTAAAATAACATAAAAATATGCCAATTATATGCCTAGAATGTAGAACATTATCAATATATGTAGTAACATTTTAATGACTTATTTATGGTAATTGCTGTCATATTTTTATATCTCAGGTATTTAACAGGTGTTATAATATTTTTTATATTGTCTATTAAAATTAATTGAAATGTTGGTAGTCAGTCTTATTAGTAAAAAGATTTTACATTTCTTTTTAAATCAATTTACATAATTTAAGAAAAAAGTAACGATACTTTTGGTGCATTTAAATTTTATATTTTTTAGAAACTATATTCAATTTGTTCCAAAATCCAACAAAAGGCCAGGAAGTGTGAACACAAAGTAAAAAAATACACCCGATATTTTTTTGGGAATTAAAAAAAAGAAACATTCTTTGAAAATTGATACCCTTTATGATATTTTTTTTATATTACGACAACGATTTCTCGAATATTCGCGTTCTTTTTTTTGTTTCGGAAATCTTTGTAGTACAGTTCATACCCAAAAGCCTTGTAAAGTCTACTAAATAATTACTGTGTGTTTCCTAAAACTTTGATAGATATAATAAATGTATTACACTGATCGTGGGGATAAAATTTTACTTGCATGACTTTTTCGAGTATTTTTAAAACTTTGTGCAACGAATCGAGATTCCATAATGGCTTATACCATTATTTAATTAGAAAAAATATACACCTTTTCAAAAACCGAGTTTTATAATTTAATTGCCCTGAATTGGCATTATTTTTTTGGTAATTCTTAGAATTTGCGATTTAAAAATTATTTTCTTCCCTAAAACTATAATAGATTATATTTATATCTCAAATTTATTGTGAATCTCCAATGTAACGGTTGTACAAATAGTCATACGTCTAGGACAGGGGTGGCCAATATGCTGCTCGCGATCTAAATCTTTGATAAATTATTTGTATATCTTTTAAATAAAAAAAATTTTTTTTTGCACATCCCTTAAGTACGAATATGATTGGGGGCCGCGAAAATTTTAATTTATGTTAAATAGCGGGATATGATTTAATTCTCAAGGAGTTTGGTCACCCCTGATCCAGTATATACTTATCGTGTATTATTTTAAATCACTTATAAAATATGATCTTAATAAACCTGCTGTGTGCGGGATACAGCGTGAAGCTAAAATATGAGCTTAATAAATCTAGTACACATTGTACACACAAAATAAACGTTTTTGGGTTTGGGTTTTACCTTGTTTCAAAGTTTAAAATGAGTAATTATATTATTTTCCGTTTATAATATTCCTTATTCTAAATATTTTGCGTTATCTAAGACCATATTACAATAACACTTGTAAATAAACTTAAGTTCTTAGAAACATTGGTTAGTTGATTTGTTTTGTTTTGCTCATTATTACTATATATAATGAGGAAAATAAGTATCTTCTTTTATGTGGACCAATTATAATTTTATTATTTTAACTTTGATTGTATTAATTTAACGGGAATTTGAATATATGTATATGTTAGATATATTTTAGTGTCTTGGAATTCATATTTTTAGTTTTTTTTTATTTTGGCTCCTGGTTTTTCTGCATAGCAGGGTAGTCAGAGAGAACCTACCGTACATTCGAGATGTCTGTTGAGTGGCGGACTTTAACGTCGCGTTTTGTCTTATTCACCAGAGCGGAGAAAGGGAAATAATTAAATTATGAACATTTCTTAGAGTAAGAATCGAAACCACAACAATTGCGATTACAATCAGACTCTGTCCCACTGCTTTATGATGTATATGTATATTCACATTGAATGAGAATTCATATATTTTTATGTAAAGTTAAGTTAAATAAAAAAAGAAAGCTTCTAAATACATTATTCTAATTATAATATGGTTCGATATGGACCTAATTATGACCAAGAAAAGACCACAAAGGAAGTGCTGAAGCTAATGTTTGATTAATTTGATAGGCGCCCTTGTAAATTTTATAGTGTCTCTTTCATTAAAAAAAATCTATACGAGCTATCTGCTAAATGTTTTAATGTCAAGGCCAACTACGCCAATATCGCTATAATATTCTTTATATATTGAAACATCGATATATAATCGATCAAATACTATGCAATCGTAGTATCTAAACAAATAATCCATAAAAATCGTCGCATGTATTACGAAGTGAATTTAATTACTCATTGTTTTATAAAGTCACGAGGAAATTGTTTATTATGAATGATGAGGTTGTTACACTCGAAAGGTCATTCTTACGTTTCTACGTCGATAATGAATTGATGCACAGTAAGTATTACGTAAAATAAACGTGGATATTTCCGAGCCACTTCACTCGTATATCATAAATTTGTGGATAAACCGCCTTTGGGCGTCACCGTGACTATGCCGAATGTCAGATCTTAAAGGGAATAGCATATCTCATCGTGTTAAATGAACTAAAACAGGTAACCGACTTTATAAGTCGACGGTTCCGCGGCCCGAGTGCCATTAGATAAAGTGTGAATGATATTTAATACATTGAATATGCATATCGGTTTTGTTTTTGTTACGCGTGATTTGTTGAAAAGAAGGGCGGTGATGGATGTAATGTATTGATTACAGATACCTGTATACTTATGTGTTTATTAAATATTTTTTAATGAGGACAACTATAAGTTATGCTATCTATGTATACATATAATAAAATTATAACTGATAGCTGTCTGTAAATGGAAGACATACGAAAAATATATTGTTTTTGTTTATATTACCAATGTAACGGAACCCAAACAATGATTATATGTTTTTGTATTTCAGAAACGGCTTAACTTAATTTAAATGTGATTATTGTGTTTTGATATGTTTTTTTAACATTATTTTATTGTATTTATTTTATTTAAATCGGTTCATAAGTAAAAAAGTTACAATAATTTGTTTTTTATTTTTAACTAGCTGCCCGATCGCGGCTTCGCTGCGTGGACTGCCTAGTTTTTTCGTTATGTTGCAACCCCCGGGGGTGGATTTTTGTAAAATAATCCTATCTTTGACCTTCGATTACCAACAATATTTATTCCAAAATTCATTACAATCGGTCAAGCGGTTTTGTTTTTTCGTATAAACTTTCATCCCCTATTTCAACCCTTTAGAGGTTGATTTTTTAAAAAATAAGTAGCCTATGTTAGACCCAGTCACTTTTACTACTTTCATTCTAAATTTAATCCAAATCGGACCGGTAGATTAGCCGTGAAAGCGTGACAGACAAACACACAGACTTTCGCATTTATAATATAAGTATGGATAAATGCTCTAAATTAACTGTTTCATTATATTAACTGAAACTTCAATATACGCAGGCAAAGCCGCGAGCGAATTAGTGTAACTAGTACTAAAATAATATCAAGTTAAATTTCTTGAACATAATATGCATAATATGTACAGTACATATTATGTTCAAGAAATGTTAGCATAAACTCCAAGGAAAATTAGCGTTCTAAAATCACAATCAGATAGTTAATGCGGATGGTAAACGTAGTTTATTTAATGTTTAAAAGTTCCAGTGAACGGGTAGCCTTGTGTTGCCGCTGTTTTATAATATTTGGCCTAGTAAAAATAATGCTGAACAATAAAACTGTTCATAAAATTTAATTGTTGGAAACAATATTTAATACTATTTACTTTCCCGCATATTGTCGGAGAGAAAATTAATGTCAAGGCCCTCCGTTCTCCACTTTCCGCTCGAAATGTAGTATATTTAATAATAATTGTATTTTGCGATAAATATAAGTGAAATTATGATTGAATTTAATGACACGATCATTAAGTTTTACACCTTTGTGTGTATTGTTTGTATTGGTTGTGGTTTGATTTCCACTGGACATAATATATATTTTAGCTTCACGCTATTTCCGGCACTATTGACAAAGGGAACCTAGTATTAAGATCATTCCGTTCCCCATTCTTCGCCGAATCCCGGAGGCATTGCTTGTATAGTGGCGGAACTTAACGCCGCATATAGTAATTAGTACATACATAGTGTTTAGTTTAAATTATTTTAATTTCTTTTATTTTATGACAAGATAAAACATTGAGCTCTGCCACTTAAAATGTAATAAGGAGTAACTACTAACTACTGTAATATGGAGTAGTACTAGGTTCTCTCTGTCTACTCATGTTTGTGAAACGTGAAAAATCGTAAAGCTGAAAAACAAACGTTCTTTTATTACAAACAAAAGAAAGAATTAGCTATAGAACAAATTTTCCCTGGCAACATTTTCATAAGTTTAAGAATAAAATAATTTTACGGTTAATATTAAAGTAACAAAAAGCGAAAGTGAAATTTATTATCCTTGCGCTTACAACAACTGGCGATTTATTACAACTTTAATTGTGGCTAATAAAACCTTGGGAAATATTGAACTCGTAAAATTTATACATTTATAATGGCGTACTTAAAACTACTGCAGGCTGTTTTAAAAGGCACAACTATGTTCTTTGAAATGTATTTTAGTTCCGTGCTACTTTATTTCCGCGTTTTAAGCTATATTTTGATATAGTTTCATATTAAAAATATGTCAGCTGGACTTAGTAGTTATTTTTATGTCTTTTAACATTTTTATTGTGTTGTTAACACACGTGGTATATAGAATCATTTATAGAAAATATTTGAACTCGTCGGGATTCGAACCTGAACCTGTGAACGTGAATGAAACATTGTTTCTTCTTAAAGAATGGATAACGGGCTTTGGATGGATGGATTGAATGGATTTTCTAACTTTTTATAAATTATCTAATATTATTTATAAAAAACTTTTTTATGTCTATTTTGTTAAATAGTTTTTTTAGTTTAATTTTATAGAGGCCATCGTGGCATAATGGGATAGCGTCTAACTGTACATGCGATTGGTTGTGGGTTCGAGCAAATGATTATATTTAATTTTTTTCCGCTCTGGTATGACAGTTAAGCGGGATTGTGTTCCGGTACTCATCAGAAAATGTCTTGAATTCAAGGAGAAAGTGAAGTGAGTCAAGAATTGAGAGTGAAGCTGTCTTTCTATATAGAGAAGCATGGTTTTATTTAGTGTTATATTTATTACTTATATATTTTTCTTCATACACCGTATATAGTTATTAAATAGTAATAATTATTTTTATTCTTTAGTTTGATTATTTACAAAATCATGGTTTTTAATACTTAAAATGTATTTTGAAATTGTTTTTTTAACAACGTTTAAATTAATCTAACTTCAAAGTGGGTCAAAAAATCGTGTTCAAAGATTCCGTAACATATAGTTAAAGCCATCATAAGTGTGGTATAATATATACCTTATTTATTATACAACAAATGTTCTATACACATAAGGGTATTTTTATTGGGTACGAACGCCGAAGCAAGCATTGCAAACGATTGAAACATTTTTTATATTTATTTTATTGCTTAGACAGGCCTGTCCACTGTAATCGTCACCCGTTTACGCTCCTCGCAGATTTACGGGCTTTTCTGATGACATAACTTTGCTGCAAATTGCCCCATAAAAGTTATTTGTGTGCCCTATTTCTTAGCTCACGTAACTACGACTATTGAAAACAATGAACCTTGATAAGGGCGTAGGGTCGACTTACGGTTAAAAATGTCGAAAGAATTGCTTAAGTGCTACTGTTGCTCAAATTTATTTTACACTAGCTGTTACTGGCGGTTTTACTTGCATGGTCTTTAGGCGTTAAAATAACCTATACATTTAACCATGTTCTATTATAATAAAAAGTTTATCGAAGTTTTTTTTTATTTTATCGATGGAGTGTTCTATATAGATTAATTATGGATCTCTCCGTGGGAATGACTTCTATCGCGGTAAAAAGTAGTTTACTCTCCAGCCTCCTAACTATCTTCACTTAAATAATAATGACGATATTTTTCCATTTATGATGTTAGTATATCAAAAAATCTACATCTATTTTGAGTTTATAGCAGCAAGTGCAAGTGGATATAATATAAAAATAGAATATAGTATTGTTGAACATTAGATTTTCCTTTATATATCTACATACGGACAAAATATAGGTACATACGAGTATAAAGTTAATATTACAAACACAAGGAATAAATTAATGTGTTTCCTCAATATCGCTTTACAAAGACCATCGTTGGATTCCTCTATAAAACTTGTTTACCAAGTTTTACATTAGCGGCAAAATTACTCAGAAAGTGAAGAATGAAAAATCTATTACTAATAATAGGCAGTTATGATGTGTAGTATTTTATTATTACGTGATAAGTCTCTTAGTGATAGTACTAATGGAAAAGTAAAACATTTTTGACCAACAGCTGACAGTTGTTTTTTTATTAGAGATAGGTATTATTGTTGTTAACACACGTGGTCTTTTCTTTGAATTTCACTTATTTTTTAAAATGACATTTTTTCTAACATTTTCACGACTTAAAACTAGTAGGTAATATTACGAGAGTTAGTGGTAGCGAAGTGTCCATAAAACACTATTCCCAACCGCTAATGTTAGATTTTTAATAATTGTTTTTAACGCCGGCTTAGAGGTAACTCTACAAAATGCACAATCTGCCATTTTGGTCTCTACGCATGTCAAATATAAAAATCTACATACATATATTTTCTACGCATGTCAAATATAGCCCCGTTATTATTAATTAGTAGCCCTGGCATTAATTATTATATGTAACCTAAATTCATTACATAAAAATCATATTTAATCTTTATATTCGTCATAACAGTTGTTTAATAACCATATGACATGATTTATCTATCTGTTAACATATTAACGCCAACTGAAGCATGTCTGTTACGTGTAGCATTAATGAACAACATCGATCAAAAATACACGAGAACGTGCACTGCGTTATTTTAGTTTATGTGGACGTTATATTTTTGTGTGTATTGCAATTATATGTTAGGTGCCCACTAAAGGTGTTATTTGTAAGCGTGTCACGGAACTACGACCTTACTATGAGGTCGACATAAAATTAAATAATGAAGCTTATCTGCCTGCACTCAGACAACCGCGACGTGACTGTTTGTTTCCGCGATTTTTGCACACCTGCGTTATGAGATGTTAGTCGTTTGGTAGTCTAGAAATAGATTTAGGTTTTTGTTGTTATATCTATAGTTAGAATAATTATGTGTTTCTACGTGAAAATGTGAATATTATTGTTTTTTTTATAAGAGTCAAAAACGCTACTACTGTTTTGTATTTGCTATACTAGCGATCCGCTCGCGGTACTACCCGCGTGAGTTACACAAGAGTAGCTAACTATGCTTGAATAAAAATATTTTATCATTATCCTGGTCGTCATGGCTAAGATCAAATGATATGGCATAGAATCCGGAAGGTTGAGTAAATTTTTAACTAAATAGGAATATTTTTTTTGTTAAGTGGTAGATAGAGGAAAAGATTATAAAAGCGTGTAAAAACATCATGTGGCTTTATTTTAAAAATATATAATTATTTGGTTTTCCACGCCGCTTTCCGGCCTGATAACTACCTCAGTAAATCGTTTATTCATTATAATTATTTGTATATTCAGTACCTTCATGAATAGAACATCACCTATTTACATGAATTACAAATAATATTGGTGTTATATAATAAGTACTAACTTGTTAGATACCAACAAATGATTACGTAAACAAAAATATTTTACAAAAGAACCCTTCTATCAATAAATATTAAAGAAATATTTCGTCCTTTGTCAGATATTTTGTCTTGTTTCGATACACTATTGCTATCCATGGCACGTAAGTTTATGCTTATTACATTATGTTAGGTTGTAATTCGATCCTAGCTCGCCGGACGACGTGAACGTTCGCAAGCTAGGCCTAGAGGGTTTAACGTATTTACTCAATGCTAAGGTTGTGTAACGGGTATTACTAAGGTCTCCTAAGGTTATCTAATGTTCTTAACCTCTTTACAAGTACAAGAAGAAATATCCTTATATTTTAAATAGTTATGTGTTTTTATTTACGTATTTGCTCTCCAAATTTGGACGTTTATGTTTCGCAGATTGTATCTTAACCATTAACTAGGTTTATTGCGGACCCGATAGGCCTCATTTTGTTTGCCTCTAATTGGTCTATAAACACTTATCTAGGACATTCCATCCTCTCTTCATTACCACTGTGGGCCGAATAGTTAACGAAACAATTTTAAAAGTACCCATTAATAATATCTATTACTGTTCATTACAAAATTGTTTTATTAAAAAGCAAATTACAGATTTGGAATCAAAATAAATATTTTGATTATATGATCTCATAAGCTTCTTGTTCAAAGCCTGGTATTGTTAAAGCCACGATAGCCGATACAAGACACAAATGAAATTGGTTGTAGAATACGATTTTCTCATAACATATAATGTTATTATTTCACACAAAATATCACGATGATACTAGCGCGAATGACCTTAGAAACTGGAACGCAGCGTAGAAACATATCATAAATTCAGTAATATAAGGTTTCCCCGCAGCTAGTTGCCTTTTCGAGTGAACTTCCTTTCAGCCCCGGGAATATGTTCGCTTTGTTTTGTTGTGTTTGCGAATTACGTGTGGCAAATTGTAGGATTACACAACTTGTAAGTTGAACGGTCAACAGCACACAGGAATCTTCTTACGAGATGACTTTACAGGCCCCAAATGTTTTTTGATGATCGAATTTGTTTGCTCTCAAAACATCGGATAAACAAAATAAGTTGCCAGTAACGTAATTTGAATAAAGCTTTGTTGGTGTTGCAAATTAGGAGTTTGTTTTGTTTGCATCGTTTTGTAAATTACCAAATGGTAGTCGGTAAAGAATGTTGGCGGCTGACACGTCGCTCTAAGGGACTCGCTTGTTTTCCATTTCGAAAATAATAACATTACAGGAGTTTGTGAAAACAGTGATTTATGTTTGTTTTCTTCAACAATCTGGTCATTCGTCTGTTTTGGATTTACTTTAGATAGCACCTTGTAACATTGGGCTTGGTCATACAGTTCGCAGTAAATTATAAACATATTATGCCATATTTTTATACCTCTACTATTCATTGAAGCCACAAGGGAACGTTTCTTATTATTATGACTAGGGTTTCTCCGTATATTTTAACTAAGCAAGTGTCTTATGTTCAACATTCATTTAACACTATATTGAGTTATATCTTAAAAGTCTGGCGAGCATTTTCATGTTCATTATACAATTAATAGACACATAATCATACATGTACGTATGTGTCTTACATATCGATTACACCGACCTTTGTCTTAGCAGACAACGCGCAGAATAACGACCCATTCAATTATATTTATCACAGAAGTATGAATTGAAAATTAGTTATACATAAATAGTGTATACCATATTATTATTCATAAAATGATAAAGAAGATAAAGCAATTAACACACAATCCAGTTAGATTAAACAATGGCTAAACAATACCCAATTGTACTTTTAAAACTATTTTCTTACAGCTTTCCTTTGTTAAGACAAAAAGTACCCTTTTCCCAGGCAGTTAAGGATTCTCAAGTTGAAAAGGCAATATGTAGTCGTTACTGCGATGCTATCTACTAGAATTGGAGGAAGCAGTTTAATATTATATTATGAGAATTCGACGATGTTAACTACAATAAGATGTTGCTATTTCGTTTGTATTGCCTTCGTATACGTACGTCGTATACATAATATAGGTGAAGACTAATATATTAGACAATATATCAGGTGAGGTTTTGAATTGCAAATTAACAATCCGGATGTCAAAACCGAGAGCAATAATTTGCCGTTTATATAGAGATACTAAATATTCATTATCCTTTGAAATAGACGTTACGAACAATAACCAAATTTCACACTAAATATTACGTCGTTCACTAAAAAGCTATTATTGTTGAATAATAAATGTATCAAAATAGCAAATAGTGTTTAGATAATTACACATCACGGCTGTGCAAATGAATTATATATAATACGTTATAGCTGTTATTAAAGAGACTTATCAGAATATAATATTGCGTTCGTCCATCACTAACATTATGTGGGTTAGGTAATAATATTATATTCGTTTGGAATATAATACATTATCGTAGCGAGTATATATCTATTTTTATTAACTGGACTAATGTTTTTGTTATTTTTTTTTGATACATGGTTCTTTAATTTGCCGTCTTAGTTCATCTTTTGGTTTCGTTTTAGTTTTTTTTATGTTTTGAGGCAGTTATTTTGATTATTTTCATTTCTTCTCTCTGGTTACTAAGGGAAAACCGGCGTTGATTTCGGCATTTTAAATGTGAACCAGCGTCATTTTAGGTAACTCCGTATACAAATAGATGAACTGGTAATTGCGGTTTTTTATATAGGTAAAATTTATGTTACCAAAGATAAAAATTATGTTTTATGTGTTACTGTATAAAATATGCTAAGAAAATACAGTGTCAGTAATAAAACTGGAATACATCTAACACCCACGTGGATGTTACACTGGATTATGTGTGCATTGACGTCAACGTTCAAAGTTGAAACACGCACTGTTCCGTTACTTACATTAATCGAGTGAGACGGTGTCCTATATATGTATTCAAAGACGTCTTGTTTATCTAAAGTTCATTCATTTGAGTAAATTTGATGTAATGCTCTTTATTCAGTTATACCCTTTCATTCACTCACGGTGTTGAATTCCATTCAATATGCAATGTCTCATTTCTTAAGAAAATGGAGAACGGAACGTCTTAACATTACGTTCTCTCTAACTACTCTGTTGTGCAGGAAGAAGTGTGTACCTGCTAATTTTCATTATATTCTTTCATATGCGTTTAAAGAGGCAATCTAGTGATGTAACATTGTGTAGGTATGTGATTTTAGCGATAGTTTTAAAATTTTTAGATTTAGCTTTTTGGATTTGGGTATGATAAAGTATATAAGAAAATTATCTTATCTACTTCGGTACGATTTTTTTTTGTTTAATGTTACTTTAATCGCAGGTGCCTTTATTTTTGGTATTATCTGTTATGGACAGACAGCCCCTGTTTAAACTCCGCTCATCGCAATTGCAAATCTGAAATTATCGGAATCTTTTATATCTGAATCAGTTACGGTTAAAAATAGTTTTTTTTATTTTGTATATCCCGACAGCTTTGGTTACGTCTACGGTGTTCTATAATATCCAAGGATGTGTTCATCTTATGTCGTAGGTAAATTAGTGACAATGGTAACAACATTTTTAGAAAATGTAGAAAATTTTTAGAAAAATATTTGAAGAGATCAATCAGGATTCGATCTTACACCTTTTGTACACCGTCCAAGAGCTTTGACCAAGTCCGTTTTTCGGTGTCCTAAATGTTTAAATTACACATTAAAAATGTTAATACATTTTTTTTAAAGGATTTTTTCTTATTTACCTCATTATTAATATTAAGAAACACTGTTGCTGGTTTACTACATTAATACAACATTTCGAGTTAAAATACAGTGTCAATGGATACAATATCGCTAGGCGAGTCACGTTCAAATTGTCACGATATGTTGTTTTCCGTGGTCAGGAAGCTTACGTGGTCAAGGAGTCGTTACTAACTTACATAACTTTGTGCTAGCGTTACGTGAAGAGAGTAACGAAACTTATGCATAATGCGTTACTTTGAAATTTATGTTTGTTTAGACTTAATATAGGTTAGGTTATTTTTAAATGGTTATTTTTAACTGGATTAATTGCGTTTGTTTTTGATATTGGAAAATGTATTTTGGTAAGATCAATTTTTGAGCACTTTACAGAAATTCGTGGTCACAGGTAGACTGAAGGAGAGGGTCTGTCTAGAAGTCTAAGAGATTAATTTCAAAATGTATAAAAATCGTGAAAAAAAAAGATCTTATTGATTTTATCGTTAGGTTACTTAGAATAAAATAGGGAAAGTTTTGTGTTCTTATACTATTAAAGTACAAAAACCATCTTAAAGTAATTTTAGGAATTTAAAGTTTTTGTGACTTAACAAGGTAAAAAACGTGATGTGATACGATTGAAATGTGATACGATTTGAAAATACATTTTATATTTTGAAGGCAATATTTTTTTTACTTTAAATATAAATTAACTGACTAAGAAAAAGGTAATTTTGGCTGTTATAAGAAAATGTGTCCGAGCACAAAACTTGTGTACGCAGTTTAAAGTCAAGTGTTGCACCTTGGCCTCAAAAATCAATTGTTTCTCTTCGCCGCCTGCAACGCTGTAAGCTACGCTTGATGAGGGCCGACCTTGCCCTACACTCAATGGCGGGCATTTAACATTCATTGGTTCGTGTACAGTGCCGGAAAACGATTAGATTTTATCGTAATGTTGACTGCGAAACTTGTTCTTAAATATATGAAGGTGTTGTCTATTATGAAATTAATGATGTTTATATTATAAGTGATTTTGGTGTTCCTCTGCCATAGTCTATATAAAGAGATCGTTGTCTATATAAAGAGGAGCAGTGTTATAGTGCCTGGCTAATTTGTTCCTACTAGAGGGAATGATTATATGTTATTTTCATTACTCCACTCCGGTAGATAAATAAAGCAATACGTTAAAATCCGCCATTTAACACACGATGTTTCCGTTTTGGGCGGAAAGGGAACACTGAAGTGTCATGAGACTAGTTTCACTTTGATAACTATGCAAGAAAAAATGTGATGCTGATATATCATATTTGTATAAGTATTTGTATTCAAAGTTTCATTTAGTCATTTTAAATGAATCTATTTTTTTGCAATTGAGGTAGTACAATGTAATTTAATAACTTATTAGTTACATTAACTATTATAATGTAATCAAAACATCTTGCATATCGGAAGAAATACAGGTAATTGTTTACTTGCGAATGCAGGATGCAATCATCACGCAATGCGAACAGTTGAATAACCAACCTAATTAGCAATTGAAGCGTATGTAGCTGACCATATTTTGTTACAACACGCTGCATCGACTGAACATACACATGTACGCAAAAACATAATATAACATTCATTTATCACTTAAAACAAGTTTCTTGTTTGAGGAATATTTGGTATCACAATTGAACATTGGGGCCAGTCGTGGCGCAGTGGCACATATGTGTGACTTAAAACGACTGGTTGTGGGTTTGATTCCCACTCGAGG
Organism: Dryas iulia moderata; assembly: GCA_019049465.1. Taxonomy (NCBI): domain Eukaryota; kingdom Metazoa; phylum Arthropoda; class Insecta; order Lepidoptera; family Nymphalidae; genus Dryas; species Dryas iulia. The sequence goes on along the minus strand of CM032433.1, from coordinate 4,235,955 downwards.
AGTGGAAATATTTAATATTTCCATTTTCTTCGCTCTGGTGTCGAGGCAACGCTTGCCTTTGCTTTGCCGGCGTTAAGTTCCGCCACTTAACACGCAATGCCTCCGAATTTGGCGGAAAGTGGGGAACGGAGTGTCTTAACACTTAATACTAGGTTTCCTCTGCCTACCCCGTTGTGTGCGGGACACAGCGTGAAGCTAAAAAAAAAACAAAAAAAAAAAAAAAAACAATTGAACATATAGTAGAAAATAAGAAGTCTCCTACAATTTTAATATATTTTTATTTTTTTTTGTTAATATTGCTTAGATATAAAAAAAATTATAGTGATTTTCAATAATGTATCTTAATTACGTAATTTGCAGCGCATTTACACAAGTATTTTCTAGTCTCATTTAGACCATTTAATGTGAATAAGAAGTAAAAGAAAATCCCTCTTTGTGCAATGAGGAATAAAATTAAAAAAAAATAAAATATTTAAATCAGATGATTATTATATAACTGAGATAATTTTTATCCGACACCTTTTAAATGTAAGTGTACTACAAGTTAAATATTTGTTGAATAGTGAAAGGATTGACGTGAGAGGCATTTTACATTTTGTGTTTTTTGTCGGCTATCTTCACTTTGGTTACGTAATGACATCTGGTTTAGTGTTCTAACTTGTAAGGCGTAATTGGTATTCATAGTAACAAAAAAATGTTTGTTTTGCATAATTTAAAGAGATTTTATCATTCAAAAGTCAAATAAGTTTCTATATTTTTGTGGTAAAATATTTTCTCTTTTTATACAATATCTGTGTTTAAGTTTTGCTACATTTGTTTTGTTATATACATATAAATATAAAGTTGAGAACAGAGTGTCTAGGTTCCCTCTGCCTACCCTGATGTTTGCGGGATACAACGTGGAGCTAAAAAAAACAAAAAAATATCATCTATTTTACTTTACAAGTATAGGAAGATTTTTTATACATTGTCAATTTATCTAGAACCACGAACCTATTTTTATTCCGTCCATAAAAATGTCCTACTTCATTTCTGTTTATAATATCTTATTCGGTTCCGTTATTAATAACACAAGTATATTACAAAAAAGCCAACAGAAATTAATATGTAATAATTATCATTAAGAGTTATACAAAACGGAACACGGGTTGTTTCTTACCTGTATTAAGTTTATTTAAATTAATTCAGATCGAATTTAATAATTTCAGCCAAGGTTACAATTTGTGCAGATAATTTAAGTTCATTTAGACTGACATTGAAAGTTCAATAGAAACACAAGTAATGGTTATCAATAAGTACTTTTACTTTTAATACTTAGCGTGTCCGGATTACTCATAAATCAATTTGTGAATGTTATAGTAACAATGTCATAATTTGTTTTTTCCTATCTCAAGGAAAAGGATACCTTTCATATATATAATTGAATATAAAATATTTTTATAGCCGTGATAATAGTGGAACAAGTATGAGACCTTATCGTGGTTATTCCACATAAAAGCAACAGGCTACTGACATACCGTCGTAACAAAGGGAATTAAGCCTGAAAGGAGGTCGACTTGAGAACATAAGAGGACTCGAGTAAACCTCCGTTAAACGGTGGCGGACTTAGCAAGCGCGTTGACAACCTAACTGTAGGATATCACCCGCTATGACAATAAGACTACACAGAGGTCTACTTCTAATCTTTGTTTTTAGTTTGACTTGAAGGATTGTCGTCTTTTCACCGTAAGAAGTACTTTACTGTAGCTCTTTGAATAACGTAGCACCTTCTACTAATTTTGCAAAATAGTATTTTTTTCTAGATCTGTATATTGTAAATAAATTCTTTAATATTTCCTTAATAAAGTGAAACTCGGCGTTACATAATTGTTGTATCAATTGTGTTACAAACGCTGTATAATTAGATAAGTATCGATTCAACTAGATGTCGCGTGCTTAGAGACGGTTTTTATTTATTCTTTAGCATTCTATTATCTTGTATTATTTTTATGAATAATTGTATAATTTATTTAGATTTATAAAGATTACATTTAATTGTTTAAAATTTAAAGATTACATTCATGATAAAAAAACATTGACTTCTTTGTAATATTTACTGATTACTACTACAAGTGATTGTGATGACTTCTACAGTAAATATTTTTTACTTTTTGTACATATTGTTTACCTTTTTTATATATATTTATAAAGAATTTGTATAAATTATTTACAAAATGATATTACTCCACTGATCCAGAGCGGCGATTGTAAATTTTCAGACTTACAGTCAACATTTACAATGCAGTGGGAGTGTTCGTTTTATGGCGCTAGAGGTTCAGACCCGCATACAAATTACAGGTGGCACTTTCTCGTTTTACAACATCGTTAGTCGTTCCAAAATATTACGTCGCTAAGTGCTTAAAATGTTACCATGGTAACTAATGTATAAATATAATGTGTAATTATTCTGCTTATATAAAATTTTTGAAGTGTTATTTAATTTGTTTTTTATTTATTATTAGTTTTTGTATAATTGAGGCCAGTCGTTGTGAAGGGACACAAAGTGTCACTGTAAATGCGTGTTGTAGGCTCGAGTCTCACTCGAAGAATTGAAATATTTAATATTTCATTTTCTCCCTGGTGTCAAAGTACGGCATTGAGTTCTGCCACTTAACACGTATTGCCTACAGAGTTCGGCAGGAAGTGGGGAAAGGAGTGCTTAACAATACGTTCCCTCTACCTACCCTGCTGTGTGCAGGATACAGCGTGAAGGTAAAAGAATAAGTAATAGATCGTCGTAAGTATATAGATAGCTTATCGTAAAGTGTTTATTGTAAATTTTTATATATAAATATTGTAGATTTTAATTATGATGGGAGTTTTGACATTCAATACACAATGTCTGGAATTCTCTAATATATATTAGGTGCGTTATCTGCTTTGATGTGTAAAAAAAAATCGTAAAGCTGCAAACTAGACAAATAGACTAGGCAAACTAGACAAATATACATACATAAATATGTTTCTCTCTATTTAAGCACTACATTAAAACGTCTTGACAGTGCACAAGTGGGTATTTTTGACACTCTTAAAATAAGGATAAGCGAACGATATGTTGCAATAATTTCAAAAGTGAATCGAATAAAAGAGAAACTTCATTAAACAACAAGTGAAAGTATACAGTGTGTGGGTGAGATTTTTTTATACCGCAAAGATTTTGTTTCAGTGGTTATTTTTATAGATTTTTTATTATCGTTTTAAATATACTTTTTGCTTTATATTATACTTTTTAAGTAGCAGCTTGTTCTGGCTTTTAAACTTCAATTTTTTTGTAATGACTTTTTAATCAGGATTTTAGAAATGGTGTTTTTACAATTTAAATAGTTTTTTTTATTATTAAAAATTGATATTTGTGTGTTATACATAACTTGTTACACATAATACACATAATTGCTGGCTCATCGAGTTCGATTACCTCTTGAGGGGATTATATATTATTTTCATTTCCCCGCTCTACTAAATTCGAAATGTTTCAATTTCCGGCGGAAAGCAGAGGAAAGAGTGTCTTGGCTTTCTTATTAGGTTTTCTTTCACTACCCTGCCATGCGAGAAGAGGTCCTCGCTTTTCCCCTGCTTTTTCAGCTGCTTTTTATACACATAATTAGGATAATTCGACATTTCAATATCTCTGATAGAAAGCAAAAATGTCATCACATATATAATTCGTTCGTCGCGGGCTGTTTAATTTGTTAAATTGGAAAGAAACATCGTATTGTACTCGGAATTAGGTTTGTTTACGGAACGCACTCGCTCGTAACAAAGGATCCCTCAGTCGGAAATAAGTGAATGGAATAAATGAAATGTCCTATAAAGTGGATAGGATGCGGCCGTAAGGAGTATTCTGCTTATTATACTGCAGCCATTCTCGAGACTTGGATGTTATTTTCATAGACTTTATACTCTGTGGCAATCGACTGCCGGATTTTAGGATTTAAGGCTAATAGAAAATGAAACGTAATGCGCGAATAATGAACGAGTCGACTCGGATTATGGCTTCGTCGATTTCGTTTTTTGTTAAAATTTATATTTAGGTATTGGGTGGGTAGGTATGTATTATGAAACGATAAGGTTCTTAACAAGTGAATTATGACGGATTATGATATTAAGTTGATAATTAATTGGTGTTGCCAATTAAGAAGTTACGTTTTCTATATATAACCCCCAACACTTATTTGATATTTCTATAAAAAGTAGTATCCGCAAAATCTGAACTTAAAATACCTCATCTCTCCAAAAATTACGTCTCTAGATAAAACTTATAAAAAAGTTTTTTTTTGACTCAAAATTGTATATTTCCTATTATACATGAATTTATTTTATTTTTCTTTATTTACATAAATAAAGAAAAATAATTTATTTTATTTTTCTTTATTTATGTAAATAAAGAAAAATAAAATAAATTCATTATTAAACTTACAACTGAGAAGCTTAAAAGCTCTATATGACAATTGAATGTCATATATATACTCGTACTTCTTGAGGTCGCGCCACCAATGGCAGTGTATAGGCGGGCATAAGATGGAGCTTAAACTGTTAAGAAACAGGACGTCGGCTGGAGGATTATTTCTAATACTTACTTACGTCGTAAAATATACAATGTTGGTACACTGTTGTGATCCGGCTTTGTGTTAATGAATATTGGAGTTAAACAAGTCGTTAATAGAATTTTCTTTCAGTTCATTTGTTCTTCACGCTTCACGACTTTTCCCCCATATCAGAGAGAACCGAATATCGAGATATTTCCTTCTCTATTTTCCAATCGAGACATTGCGTGTTAATTAGCGGAAGTTAACGCTGCGCATTTGATCTTTTTTTTCTTATTGGATATATTATGTGAACTTATTTGTAGGTATAATCGTATGCAATATTTTGTGAATTACTTGAGAATACAATATTTTCGAAGAGAATTGCGATTTCCTTTAGCAGAAATAAGATTTAATGTACCTACTAGTGTATTTGTTACTTATCAGTGTGTAGGGTAGAACGCTATCTATCTACGTATCTATTTGCGTTTACTTTTTATATATTAGGCAATATATCTTTATCCTGTTAAGTATTTAATAGGGTTTAAAGCTAAGTAAGCGTTAATCTTAGTTGAACTTTTTAGTAATATATCTCTATTCTTCATTTTCTATTCTACGGAGGAGTTACGGAACGCAACATCGCACTTTGTCTTACTAGATCTAAGAAAACACCTATATTTGGAGTGGGATTTGAACCCACAATATTTGCCTATAGTATATATTATAACTACGCCTCGAAGATACTATATTATAAAATTTGAAGACGCACAATTTTTGCAAAGTTTAATTTGACAATTAGACAACGAATTTTGTGATGATAGGAATATTACTGTAAGACCTGAAATAGACATTGAAATATTCAATCTATTGAACGATTCATACGATGATTTAAAAAATTACTATAACCTTAGAAATAAAGCCCGTCCTGGTGCAGTGTAACGTTTGACTGTAAACGCGATCGTTGTGGGTTTGATTCGTACTCAGGGATTCTCAAATGATTGATGTTGATTTTATAAATAAAACTAACTTGGAGTTTAATTAGATTTCACAATCAGAGAGAATTACATGTGCACACTTTGACAATTTTAGAGTAAGAGAGCGAGTGAACGAACAAACTAAAAGAAATTACAAAAACAATACTACCACCATATATTTAAGCGTTCACTCTCTCTGTAACAATTTTTTCGCTGGGAAATGCAGTTTACGCAGACCATCCGTACGCAATGCAGGCAGAACTGCTCTGCGTACGGATGATACTGTGGGACTCACCCACTAAAACCCAGCGGAAACCCTCTCCACTCTCGTGAGACGTCGCAGGTTCACTTGCGCATTCCACTACGACGCCTCGGTGGATGCCCGCCTGTTACGGGCCACCATCGCCAACCGAAATCAACCATTATATCAACCAACAATGCCATATGTACTAACAATGACAATGAGTTATTTTAATTTCCCTGCTCTGGTGTCACTACTCAACACGCAATACCTCGAAATTAGGTAAAAAGTAGAGAATAGTGTCTTGTCACTTTTCACTGACTTCTACTAAGCGAGAAAAAACGTGAAGCAGCTTTATTTAACTTCATGTATACATATTTTACTTATAGTTCAATTTCAATATCATTTTCCACATAGTCTATAGCTCTTATAAATTAAACGCTTATTTTCCCAAAGGATTCATTAATCATCCACGTCAGCGCTTATACAATATCTTCTTTGGGCTTAAGACCACTTAATTCCTTTTTAGACAACCGGATTTTGTATAATAAAGTGCTTTTTGAATAAAACAATGGGTGTTTACCTATTGTACGCGTTCAAGTGTAAATAGGAAGATATTCTTAAGTTTTGAAGTGTAAGAAATTGTGAAATTATTTGAATTGACTATTTTAAATGTTTCTGTGCTAGTTTTAGTGTTGTTACATACATATATATGGCGTATGTGAGGGCGTCTTCGTGAAGTGGAGTATCGTATGATTGTAAAGATGATGGTCGTGGGTTTGATTTCCATGCAATATCTTAATTTTGGGCGGAAAGTAAAGAACAGTAAGTCTCAACACTAAGTTCTCGCTGACTACCCCGCTATGCGGAAAAGATGCAGATAATGCAGTTGCTTTATTATCCATTAAATTAGGTTAATAGAGTTCGCTTGTAAACAAATGGAGATGATTTGAAAATATATATTTTTAACTAAAGAGATGACATACATTTTGAAGAAGTTTTCGTTATTCGAGACATCTTTGTAAGGACATAAGGTTCGTACTATAAAGGTTTAACTTGTCATCGACCTGGACACGTATGTGAATTTTCTGGTAAATTAAAGATCATATATTGGGTATATAATAATGGGGTTGAAAGATTTTCAGTATACTTAAATAGACATATAATATGATGATGATAACAAAATTGACTTGAAAAGGGTTAGTGTTTCATTAACTAAAAACAGGGCACTGTATCTTTTTAAAAAATGCGCGGAATAAAATATAATGGTCATGGCTCCACGCTTTTTCAGTGTGACATCAGGGTAGATAGGGAGAACGTAGTGTCAAGACACTTCATACTTCACTTTAAAGCTAGTAATATTTGAATAATATATTTTTATATATTGTTATTTAATAAATTTAAATGCTCGGACTTAGTCAACTTAAGAAATATTTTGAAGTCTTAAGAATTTAAAGACATACGAATTATTTATTATAAGGAATTTGAATTTGCAAGAAAATATGTGAGAATATGTGCTAATTACATCCGTCTAGCAATTGAAATATTTACATCTAGAGTTACGTGCGGTGAAGCACGTGTTTAAAAAATAAAGGAAAAAATGATGAATTGTAAATGTAATTCTGTGGAAAAATATAATTTAATCGAGATTGTGAATTTAATTATTTTTTTAATCTATTGTAAACAATTTTATATGTTTGTAATAGTAACAAAAATAAGTAAACAAATTTATGATTCTTTTCTTCTTTCTTTAAAGTAATAAAGATTTGGGATCAAAAAAATAAATGTCTTGTGTATTTCACTTTTAATTTATTGATATTTGTTTATAGGCCTTTTTAACTTTATCCCTAGCGCGGTAGTCCAGAAGAATGGACTGGTAAATACTACAATCTAATATATTCGTTTTCCTTAAATTATACATACACTGATGAATTTTGTAATTTAATGTCGTTTCCAAATACTTTTTTATAATTACTTAACATTTCTTTTCTTTTTGTTACAGGTATGTGGAATTCATCTTCCTCCTTCGTAACTGTCGAGTAAAATGACAATAGTACTAGATATATTTTAATCATTACACTTAATTCCTCATAACGAGGTGAGTATAACATGGCGGAAACATACCCGCTATTTGTATAGCGAGACCTGAGAAACGATATTAATCTCTTAAATATTGAAATCAGCAGAAGGGTTTCGAACCAACAGCCATCACGATTACAGATAAAGACACTTTCTCTTTTTGTGGCACAAAGTGTGCCTGTAAAGCGACAGATTGTGGGTTCGATTCCCAGTCGAGGAGTGGAAATATTTAATATTTCCATTTTCTTCGCTCCGATATCGAGGCAAAGCGCGGCGTTAACCACCACCACTTATCATGCAATGTCTCCGAATTCAGCGAAAAGTGGGGAATGGAGTGATATAACACTAGGTTCCCTCTGCCTACTGCTGCTCTGTGCGGGATACAGCGTGAAGCTAAAAAAAAACAATTGATATTTCAGCCGTACTATACCCACTGCTAACGTTATATTAGTGTACGATCTATATAAATAAAGGCCGTGTGATCGGGATGTTTACATTATTAGATGAGAATGGAGCCGTGTGATCTATAATGTAAAACATCATTGTGTTGAACGAGTCAATGAACGTTGCATAGGATGTTTGGTGTTAGATGTTAATATGTGTAAGAAAACATAGTTATATTTAAGTGTGATTTTATGTTCGTATAGCTGGGGTGTTATAATAATTTGAGTTTTCTACGATATAGAAATTAAACATAAAAAATGTTTAAGTTCCATGTCATGTTTTGAAGTGTTAATATTTTATTATTTTCATAAATACATTTAATGAAAACGTATAAAAATTTGAACGCAGCGGAATTCGAACCAGTGCTTCCTGAATACCGTCCAGGCGCTCTCACCACTGAACATGCGTTCAAGTAGTGAGAGCTCAGTGGTGAGAGCGCCTGGATGGTATTCAGGAGGCACTGGTTCGAATTCCGCTGGGGTCAAATTTTTATAGGTTTTCTTTAAATATCTTTTTCAGTTTCCCTAAGTGTGGAATAACACTTTAAAAAATGTTAAAAAGTATTTTATTATTTTATTAATTGAGGCTACAGTGGCGTAGTTAAACACTGTATGACTATAAACACGATTTGTTGTGGGTACGATTCTCTCTCGGAGTTTTCTCCTATAGAGAATCTTTTGATTATATATAAATTATTTTTATTGTTTTTTGCTCTGATACATAAAACAAAGCGCAGCGTTAAGCGCTGCTACTAAATACATTATGTGTTAAGATTCGGTTTTCAGGCGCGAAGTGGAGAACAGATTGTTTTGATACGAGGTCCTGTCTGATTACCCTGTTATGCATGTCCATATAATCATTTGTTATTTAAAAAAATATATAAAATATTTTAGATTGGAACTATTTGCACAGGATTAATTGCGTATATTAATGGTAGTCCATAGTCAACCTAAGACCTACCGGTGAATAACGAACTACTGTAGTGCTTCAAAAGTAAGGTTTTGTAAAGTATATTTTCGAATAAAAGCGTACATAAAATGTAATAACAAATATCTTATAAACTAGAAATAATATTTTTACTTATTTGCCCATAACTACACGAGATTTAAATATCAAAACCTCCTATAGACTGCCACTGCAGCGCCTATGTGTATTTTATTCATATAAATTTCAAAGGCTAAGTTCCAGAGGTGACCGCTGGCTATACGGGCCGCCCAACTGTGAACTCGTTGCTTCAAAGCTGTTTACACAGCGGTTTATTTGTCTTTAATATACACACGGACGAATGCATCGTCCTGCAAAACGCGATCCGACAAATTTTTGCCTATATTTCTTACTAAATATCAATTGGGCTAGTCGTGGCGCAGAGGTACAAAGTGTGTCTGTAAAGCGACTGGTTGTGGGTTCGATTCCCACTTGAGCAGTGGATATATTTAATATTTCCATTTTCTTCGCTCTGGTGCCAAGGCAAAAAGCGCGGCGTTATGTATACGCAATGCTTCCAGAATTTTGGGGAACGGAGTGTCTTAACACGAGCACTCTCTGGCTACCCCCCTGTGTGCGAGATAAAGCGTGGAGCTAAAAAAAAAACAATTGAGACTATCGTATGGCGGTGGACATACTGTAAAGGCGATTGGTTATGAGTTCGATACTGGGGAAACGATCGATTGCGGATTGATTATAATATTAACTCTGCTTTAAATAAGAAAAAGCGTCGTGTTAAATTCCGTCACTCAACACACAATAGATAATTGAGACTAGTTTTGGGTGGAAAGTGGAGTACGGAGTGTTTTTAAACTAGTTTCTCTCTAGCTAGTAGTCATGCTATGCTGAAAAGCGAAGAAAATATTCATATAAATTTTCAGTATATTTAATTGGTTAGTGTTTGTTTCTTAGTACTATAACTGGCAGTCAGCTATTTGCCTATATACTGAACAGAGACTGAAAAGTTTATTAATTTATAATATAGTGGATGAAATAAGGCTTAATTATTTAACTGTTGGAATTTTTGGCCAGTCGTGGCCCAGTGGCACAAGCGTGTGACTGTAAACGACTGGTTGTGGGTTCGATTCCCACTCGAGGAGTGGAAATAATTAATATTTCCATTTTCTTCGCTCTGGTGCCGAGGTAAAGCGCGGCGTTAAGTTCCGCCACTTAACACGCAATGCCTCCGAATTCGGCGGAAAGTGGGGAACGGAGTGTCTTAACACTAGGTTCCCTCTGCCTACCCTGCTGTGTGCGGGATAGAGCGTGAAGTTGGAATTTTTTATCTTTAAAAAATATCCGTTGGCTTATACATATTGTTATGGTTACTACTACGCCTAGATTGTATCACAACTGACTTAAATAAAATGTTTTGAGACTAGGCGTGACCAGACCTTTTATCAACGGGCCTATACAATTTATTAAATTTGGTGGCGGGACAAAATTACACTATATATAATATCTGAAATATAAATACATGCGCGTTTGGCGGGCCGCATAAAATTACTAAGCGAGCTACGGGTTGCGCATTTCTCTTTGAGACGAATTTAATCTTCGCCATTTCTGCTCATGTGGTGCAATATCTCTCATAAGATATTATAAAGATACAAACACGCAAAAATACACCAAAGAGAGCATACAGCATATGCCATAGAGCCTTAATTAAGTGTATTTTTTCTAATATAACCGACTAAGTCACATCGGATGTGTGGCTATGTGTGTTCCTGATAAACATTTTGCTTTGCATGATAACATGTCGTAAACCTTATCTATGGTACTTCTTAGTATTTAATGTTATCTTTTAGAAGGTGACTTCATTGGAATTGTTTAGAAATTTGAATAAGCCCAATAAAAAATATTCTCACATTGTTCATCTGTAACCATAATCATAGTAGTTGAGAAATACCAAGGCCCAGTGAGAAAAAGAATAATGGTTTTCAAATAAAATGAGATTGGAGAAAAACGAGTTCATACTATTTAGAAAGAGGCAGGGGGAGACATCGGTTAACCTTCGAAAACACAGTATCGACGATACTGAAGGTAGGTCACGTAAAAAGGATGAGGACCCCCTGAAGGGCGTGTATGAAGAGGTTGATGACAGTGGACGAGGCGAAAGAAGTATGCAGGGATCGTAGCGTTTGGCGCTCCGTTCTTTCTGACTACCCGGCAAGGGAAGACAAAAAAAATGTTTAGAACATAAATTACAATAGATCCTCATAGTAAGATCAAAATAATAAAAAATGCAATTAACTAAGACTAAATTTAATCTTTTACTTTAAATTTAATTGATTTCGCAAAAATAATTCGTTTAATTAACAATAATCCTCAAAACATCAGTCGCCTGTTACGAATCCGCCATATTTACTTAATACTTACGTACATATAATTACAATACATACTTACTATAAGTAAAGAAGTAAATTACTTCCGAATCGCCACACGCCACCAGACAGCTTTTTCAACAAGTTAAGCAATGCTCGCAAACTCGTTCGCGTTGACGGCTAATTGATCAGAGGAAAAAGGACTTTTAGCGACGTAGAAGCGCAGTCGTTCGCAAAGATAATAAAGTGAGATAAAAAATTAAGATAAAACAGAAAGATAAAATGTGTTTTTGTTTGCTATACTCGTATAGGGTAAAACTTGGTAATACGCCCCACTTTTTTTTAACCTTCAATAAAACCCAAATAATCATAGATTTAATTATTTCTTTTATTCCTGGACGTTAATTGGTTCGTTAACAATAATTTTACAAAACCTTAATGTAATTGGAACGATGGTTAAAGATCTATTTCAATTTTTTTGCAGACATGGAGTGGGGCGTTTTATCAGGTACATGTTACCTAATACGCCTCGTTTTGTATTATAAAATGCCCCATGCAATTTAAAATGTCCTCATATATGTCCATACCTAAATTTTATCCAAAACGTAAAAAAACACAATATATGAATAGTTTAATAACTTACAAACATAACACAAATGTAAGGCAAGACTTAAAAGTCCTTAAAAACTCTAAATAAAAAAATACATTTTCATTTGTAAGTAATTAATTAAAAGAAAAGTTGTAACAATAAAAAACACCAGTCTTCTAAATTAATGATTAACATAACAGTCTTTTCAATTAACTTTGACATAAACCAAATTAAAATTATCATAAAATAGTTGAATAGAATAAAATCAAATCTTGCTGCTTTTAACAGCTTCTCTCTCAGCTTTCTGCCCATAGTTGTTACACAAACGTGGTACCCTGAACGTGTCAAACTTGAATCCAGTCTTCAGGAGACTTTGTTATGTAGTAATTTTCTGTACATTCAACGCTTTTATTTATGTCCATATCCGAACAGTTTTAAGGTGCTTCTCAAAGATGGAACTTTGAAGTGCTTTGAAGCTTCATTCTCTCCCATTTTTTTACTTCATACAGATCGCATTGCCTCCAAGAAGCTCGAAGAATCTTGCGTTTATATTTAAGAGACATACTTTGTAATAAAAATACAATATAAATTGGTATCTATGTAATTTCGTTACGGGGGCATTTTAAAAAACATGCGGTGGGGCGTATTGCAAATTTTGCTTTTTGAAACGCCCTATTAAGAAAAAAGCCTCAATTTCAAAGTTATCACGTTTAACGAACATTTATAATAAAGTGTATTTATGTTTATTTTAAACAGTTAATATCAATTTAACTTAAATTTAATGAGTATTAAAATATAAAAAAATGTTTGCAACTTACCACAAATTGTAACTTTACTGAAACACTAAATTTATTAATATTTTTTAAGGGAGCGTAATAAACCACACGTGCACATTAGCTATGTTGTTTATCAACTTATGGCTACTCTCCGTGCAATACGTGTATCATCTAGCTTTCTTAATGTGCCTGCTATGGCTGTGGGGCGTTTTGTCAGCTGGGGCGTTTTACCTAGTTTTACCCTATAGAGATTTGTGTTTTTGCAAAGAATTAAAAAAAATAGTTTTAGAAAGAAGTTTTCTTTGGCAATCTATATGACTTCTTTCTCTAACGTACGCATATTTAAAATAAATAAAATAAGATTTATTTTTCATATATTTATGTTGTAACTTCACCTAAGTCTGTCTATTAATTAATCATTGTAAGAAAATGTAACGCTATTTTGATGCACTTCTTGTCGTCCGTTGTGCCTGTAAATTTGTACACGTACCCGGATGTGTTGATAATATATAAATATTTTCATAGCATGAGCTTTATATCCTTGGCGAAGACCAGGATAACGTAAAACTTATTATAAGCGTGTTCCTCTTAGTGTCCTTTTATATTTGTTGCTGTTTACCTAAAGATCCCGTGATCTTCCCGTCGGGGGACGGGTTAAGAATACAATTCCTCTCCGCCCGTGGGTAGCGTCCCGTAAAAGGCGGGTAACCCAGTAGTTTGGTGGTAGGAGATTCGTTCTCCGACTGGCTCGCGACCACTATCATGTCAAAGACGAACCGCCAAATATCTTATGATGTGTTCCGGTTCGATGGCATGTAAGCCAGCTCTCCCTATTCCCACCATTCCCATCCTTTCTCCCTCCTTCTGTCTTACATTCCCATGGCTGGCAACGCATCTATAACTTTATTGTTGTGGATGTCTATGGGCGAAGGTAACCACTTAACACCAGGTGGGCCTTCAGCTCGTTTGCCTCCTTTTTCCATAAAAAAAAAGATATACCTAAAAATTCAAAATTATCTGTACACTTTTGTATAATTAAGCAAGAAGTATGTAAATATTCGTTCATTCATTTTTAATTCATACATTTAGTGCCTGGTGCATTTTTTTATTTCCGTAAATAAAAAATTGCAGGTAATATTTATAGACAAATACAGTGTTTTTAAATAAAATATATACGCTTATTATTCTTATACAGCTTTTTTGTCGTCTATATTGTCGTACTGTAAATATATACAATTCTGTGCCATTGCTAAAAATATCCAACAGCTGAAACCAATTTCATTCGACTTTGGTTCAGTTACACCTCACTATTCCAATAATCTGAATCCAATAGGCTTCTTACTGATCAGCCAGTCGCAAGGATTGAACCAGAATGTAACATGTCAAAGCAAATAGCGAGCGAAAGACGAGGCAATATCTAGTCTGCCTGGGGCTCGGAATTGTTTAATCGTCCAACGTGCCCGCCGGCAACTTTCCCTTCAAGTTTCAAGATTTAACATATTATGCTTTATGTTTCAAATTACCGATGACGCAAACAGTTAACAATGATCGTATAATATGTTTGTACGGGTTATGAAGTTAGGAATGTGTAGTGGAGGCGTATTTGATTTTATGGCGGCATATGTTGTAGGTTTGATTCCTTTTTGAAGTTTTTGCTTGAATGTTGTATCGTTTAATGTTATGCTGTCGTAGAGCAACGGGAAAGAAGACAGTGTTTAGTTCATTTTATGTTTTATTTAATAAATCTTTAGCACTAGAAGTCGTCATTGTTATATATTTTGTTGTCATTGTTGTTTTGTTATGTTTGTTCCTGTTACCTTATAATGGAGTGTAAAGTTTAACAGATGTAAGTTGACAGAATGATCATATGAATCATTATTTTTGTCAATATAAGCTTGTTTAAGATTTTTATATATGAAGATGTATAGAAAAATATTTTATTTTTTATTTCTTTTTTTTAGCTTCACGCTGTATCCCGCACACAGCAGGGGGTAGGCAGAGGGAACCTAGTGTTAAGACTCCGTTCTACACTTTCCGCCGAATTCGGAGGCATTGCGTGTTAAGTGGCGGAACTTAAGCTTAAGAGCGAAGAAAATGGAAATATTAAATATTTCCACTCCTCGAGTGGGAATCGAACCCACAAACAGTCGTTTACAGTCACGCGCTTGTGCCACTGGGCCACGATTGGCCACACGAATATTTCGCATTTTTTTAATAGGAACTGCTAGCAAAAAAGATAGTAATGTTATAAAAATATACGGATTATAATCACCAGATGCAAGTAACTGATTGCTGTTATTATATATAAAATATTCTCATACATGAATATTTTATAGCAACACCTTTAGCGTTGGATCATTATTAAATATGTATATCTGAACTGAGCGTATCTGCATTCCTTACGTAATAACGATTGACTATATTTGAATACATATAAATTACTTGTAGCATATTCGCTTTGTGCATTTGTTACTTTAACATCTGGTAATGTTTATTCTGATATAAACAGATGCACAGTGTCTAATGCGCTGGTTGTAGGTTCGATTCCCATTCGAAGAAATAATTAAATTTCAATTGTTTTCATTTCTCCGCTCTGGTACCTAAGACAAAGCATGGCGTTAAGTCATTTAATATGCAAAAGTCTTGATTTCGGGTCCAAAATGAGGAACGGAGTGTCTTAACACTAAGTTGTATATAGTCATAAATTAATTATTATATCTCTCTTTGTTATGTATTAAATGTTAATTTAACAACTTGCAACGTTATTCTGATATAAGCCGGTTGGTTTACCTTAGTGTCCGGCCGAAACTGAATTTTCAGCCGAAACCGAAACCGAAAACGAACCTTCGGCTCTGACTTCAGTTTCGGCCGAAACCGAAACCGAAACCGAAACTGCTGATGACGTCATAAAATTTGTATAATACGTAAAAAAAATTACATTTTTATGCTTTAAAAATTACATGTGCATTTGAATTATTGTGATTACGTTGATTTTATTATATATGTTTTTTTCGTTCTTATTATATATGTTTGTTTCGTTCTTTTTTCGGTAGGTAGAGGGAACCTAGTGTTAAGACAGTCCGTTCCCCACTTTCCGCCAAATTCGGAGGCATGGCGATACTTAACGCTCCGCTTTTGCCCCAACACCAGAGCTAAGAAAAGGGAAATATTAAATATTTCCACTTCTGTGGGAATCGAGCCGACAACCAGTCGTTTACAGTCAGACGCTGTCCCACTACGCCACAAAGACCTATAAACGCGATTTGTTGTGGGAAGGTCGCTAAAACAATGTTAATAAAAAACGTATCTTCTAATATAAATATTTTTCAAGTTCGCTATTGGCTAGGGTTTGCCTTTTGACATTCGCCGATTTGGATGTAGTAGTTTAAACTACTACATTTAATAAACTTTTACACGTTATTGTCTTCACGAGATTATTATCATGTAGAATTACAATGTCTACGATACAACACAGTGCAATAAAAGGATTTGTACTATTAATACTATATCAAATGAATTGTCAACTGAGATAATAGACCGATCCACAAGAGCAAGGCACAACTATTTTCAAGACCGGGATAAGAGCTACCGTTGTCCTCTTCTTCCACGTCCCGAAATGCCGTATCTAAGAGTAACTTTTAATATGTATAAACTTAGCTTGTTGTTTGGGTCTATTCAAATGGCTCGCGACCACTATCACGTCTAAAATTAACCGCCCAATATCTGATGATGAGATCCGGTTCAATGACATGTAAGCCAGATCTCTCTATCTCATCCTTCTCTCTTCTTCATCCTCAAGGTCGCTAATGCATCCACAACTCCTCTAATGTTGTAGATGTCCATGAGCGAAGACAAAAACTTACGATCCGACGGTCCTCCTATTAGTTTGCCCCCTTTTAGAAATAATAAAAAAATATTAAGTACTAGAGACCTTCGCCAGTTCTCTTTGCCCAAGGTTTCTAGGGATTTACATAGAGGCTTTATGAGCTGTAGCCCAGGGACCTGTGGGTTATCAAGACCCTCAGTCTCCACTTAAGACTGGCAGCACTTGGTAAATAGGTATTTTTTTACGAAAATGAATACCTTTTACTTAACTGTGCATTTCTTGCAAGGAAATTTATGTGCTAATTTATGATAAGATTTACATTAGATATATATTTATATAGCTAACGGTTATATTTAAATAATAATTATAAGGCCAGCATCCAATATGGTAACTAGCCCAGGATTTGAAAAATTCATAGTTATTACGCCCCTTGAAAGGAGCCACGAACAGACACACAGTTACGTTACAGACTAACAGGGATAGTTCATTTAATCTGTCGTTAGCAGTTCATAGTATTCTCGTCATTAATTTATAATTTATAATATATTAAAATTGTTTATTATATCTTAAGATTAGGTTTACAAGCTATAAAAACACTCAGTATAAAGTATCTAAGCGATGTGAAATTTCATGAGTACCTCATGTGTGAGTAGTTTCGGCATTGCCGAAGGTTCGGCAGTTTTTATGCCGAAACCGAAACTAGGGCCGAAACTACATTTTTTGCCGAAACCGAAACCGAAACCGAACCTTCGGTCGGACACTAGTTTACCTTAAACGTGTATTACAAGTTACAACTAAGTAGAGTGCCACGTAACACGATCAGAGCTTTTGACAAGGCTTTAATAGGCCAAGTTGCATCCCCGACGGCGCAAACTTCCAAGATAACTATACTACTTACAATGCAACATTAGCTAGTTTTAATTACCTGCTTTGCTTGCCTAATGAGATTGATTAGCGCACTTTAATTAGGAAGTTAGTTTGTGTGACAGTTTAATAAGTTTCTGTCTTGTCTTAAGGACTAAGATGGGATTGGGATAAATGTAGATTTTGTTTTAAAAGAATATAAGAGTATCTTGGGGTGAAGTTATCGTTTGTTAAAATTTATTAATAGTAGCTTTTTATGAGGATTGGACTTTCGTAACTGTAATCGTGATTAGTTGTAGGTTCGTTTCTCAGTCTTAATTTATAGGAATTATTATAATTTAATTATTTTCATTTATCTGCTCTGGTTTCTGAGTAGAAGCGTAGCGTTGACTTTCGCCGCTATTCAAGCAATGTCTCGATTTTTGGCAGAAAGTGTAGAACGGAGAGTCAAACCAAGAGTAAATCGAGAGTCAAATGTCGGTTTACTCTGAGACTTCACTGCTATACGAGGAAAAGCGCAGTTGCAGCTGCTTTATTTTATGTTATACCTCCTCATAAATTAATTACTTTAATTTCGAAACAGGTAAGAATTAATGTTATTACATAACGTAACAAATATGCCGGCCCAAATGTTACAGCGAATGCATTTGGTTAGATTAACCTAACGTTCTAACTTTCCAAGCCGTCGGGCTAGTGCAAGTTAACCGATTCGGTCCTATCAAATGCTTCGATTAGAAACCACAATGTACTTGTCGACAACAATATTAGAGGATATTCAAATCTTATTTAATACGTACAGATTTTTAGTTTTAAAGTTTTAGGCATAAGAGCAGAAAAGAAAATAATATATAGTATAGATAACAAGAATGTTCCACCCTTACTCACTTTCTGTTAAAATATGCACAAGGTGGAATACATAGTGTTTTAACACTAGGTCCTTTCTGCATAACCTGTTATATACAAGATTAACGGGAAACTAACAAAAAGAATATGGTTAAATTAAACTATTAACACCTTATGGTAGACGAAGATATGTGAAGGTTGTCTCGGTTTTCTTCATATGGCAACGATAATGAAGTTAATGTGATAAATATAGCTTAGAATGTTTACGATCTAAATAAAAATATATATTATATTTACTTTTATTACTACTTAAAGTCATATAAGAGTATGACATTTATGATATGTCAATTAAATTTAACGATTTAAATGAACTAATTAGTTATATTAGAGGTAAGTTTAGGTATGCGCAAAATACGCGTTGCCTTGGCAACACCTTTAGTATTGGATCTATTGGTTGTCACTGTAAGCCAAAGTTTATGCCAAACGCAGGTGTGTAATATTTATTTCATGAATTTATTGTATTATAAAGTGATGAATTATTATAAAAAATATTGGCTTTATACAGTTCTTCTCCATAAAACTTTAATAATGCCAAATTCTATGCACCGCTGTCTTGAATTTGTTTTTAAAAAGGATTGGTTTATAAATCTTAGCTTAGGAAAGCTTTCCCACCACGCATTAATTATATACTATATTTATATACGTTACGAATTACTACATACTGTAAGTTTATTGTAGATATGTTGTATTACTAGCGACCCGCTCGCGGCTTCGCCACGTGAACTACCACTTTCATCCACTATTGCCTCTTTGGAACTGGTTTTTTTTTATGGTATAGGGGGGTGGTCTAAATTTAACCTTGCATCACTAATTATATAAACTGGTCATAATATCTTAAATAAATTTTAGACTTTTTATTTTATTTTACAATTGTGTTACTTACTGGTATTAAACAAAAATACCTTTACTTGCAAATAATCAATATAACTTGACTTTGGTACTTTTTATTTTTCTGCGGGAACTGTATTGAATACCAGGGTAAACTAACGACCCGCTCGCGGCGTCGCTGGGTGAACTACTACTTTCATACCCTATTTCAGCACCTCTGGAATTATTTTTAAAAAAGAGAGGTAGCGGATATTTCACTTTGCCTCATCAACTATTTCCTGAGAAAATTAATCGAAATCAGTCAAGGAGTTTAGATCTTTCATTCTCACTATATTCTAAACATACATAAGTTTCATCCACTGTTTCAACCTCCTAGGGTTTAATTTTTTTAAAAAGTAGTCTATATTTGACCCTACGACTTCTTCTTTTGGAATTCCATCTTAATCGGGCCAGTACCCGTATAGTAGTAGTATTACCCGTGAAAACATAACCTATAGAAGAGATACAGATTTTTGCATTTTTATAATAATATTAATGAGTACGAATATATCTAGTACAATGTCAACTATATAATAACAGATGGTGACAGGAAACGTAGTGACATTTGTTGTCATATAGATAATATAAAGTTTTGTAGACCGGTCAAATGTATTTTTAATAGCAAATTATCTTTAATAAATGTTGTGCTCAATTTATTTTATAATTATTTTAAGTAATATTAGTGATATTAAAACAAATTTAGTTTCACTCGTGAACTATCAACACAATTTAAATATTTTTTTTATTTTATTTTTCTGCGGCAGTTGTATTGAATACCAGGATGAAAACTATCCCATATGTTGCTCTAACCTCTTAGCTAACTCCATACAAAAATTCATTAATTTCTACCCAGTAGATATCTGTATACAAATAATTTACTTATATCGGTTTTTTATTTTTTCCAAAAAAACTACATGGAAAACCGGGATAAAAACTATCCTATATGTACCTTTGGACTATAAGCTATCACCATACCAAAATTCATCCATTTCTATCCAGTAGTTTTTGCGTGATTGGCGAACAAATTAACAGACAGACAGACAGACAGACAGACAGACAGACAGACAGACAGACAAAAATTCTACTGAGTGGATTTTTGGCCTCTGCTATCGATATATTAACGCACCCAATTAAAATTTTTCTGAAATTTTTCATGTACAGAATTGACTTTTCTACTCTTTTATTATATATAGAGATTAACTCGTCCTCGCCTGAACCTTCACGCAACGTTAACCATATTGCAATATCCAATGGTTATATTCAGTTAACAGGATCCATTTGATATATCGGGTAATAAGGTAACTTTGTATTGTCTGTCTGTTATAAGATCTGTAATCGAGCCCTATCGAGTTAAGTTCATATATACATTCCAGAAGAAGCTAGTAGGCACGTATTATATTTATATGTGAAAGTAGACCTCATTAATTATGATTTTGTAATACGGCCGAAGTAAGGAGCTTAGACCTCTAGGTGCTTTAAGTTCTTTATTTTCCTTAAAAGTTAAAATTTGGTAGATAGAGATTTCTCGTTCTAAGAATGGCATAAAATTTCCATATTACTACGCGGACACAGCCGCAGGCAAAAGTGCTAAGTACGCACATGTATTTAGCACTTTTTTTCATTTTATATTTATAAATAAAACGGAATAAATCGTAACTAGTAGAAATAAATCGTAACTAGTTAAATGTAAAATTATCATCATAATAATCATAAATATTTCCCAAATATCCCGGATATTTGAACCCATAAACATAGTATTCATACAAACTATGGCATTAAGTAGTCAGTAGCATAAATAATGTATAAAAAGACTATTAACATTTTGGCTACATGTATTTTAACTATAAGCTATTGCGCTGCCACCGTGTCTAACAGTGTTGCAACACACCGACATTTTCGAAAGGCTAACTCTAGACTTACGGCGTTAAGTTCCGCCACTTAATACGCAATGCCTCCGAATTCGGCGGAAAGTGGGGAACGGAGTGTCTTAACACTAGGTTCCCTCTGCCTACCCTGCTGTGTGCGGGATATAGCGTGAAGCTATTTCTAACTCTAGACTTACGGTTAGGTAGTGATGTTGTAACTTATTTTATTAAATGCGCTCTTACTATGAGATATGAATCGAATTCAACGTAATATAAATGAATTTAAGGTTGGTACAATGGTACGACTATAAAATACTGGATAGCATTTAATAATCTTATATATAAGTCTTAAATGTTTTGTGATATTGAAATAATCTGGTAAATGTCAGTTCTACATATTAGAAGTTTTAAATAAAATTTTATAGTTGTTTTCAAAAGTCTTTTTTGTCGTGATGCAGTTAGGTAGAACACACGTTATAGCTTCAATTGACTTGCTTCTCTAGTTTTCCCCATGCTCATCTAACACGAAATGAACCTATAGGACTTTTAAAATTAAAGGAGAACAGATTGTTAAAACATACTATGGTCCACTTTAAGACTTTCCCAGAGTTAAGACTTTCAGATTCTCACTGCTAGATATACAAAAAAGCTAAATATACATAAATAAATTGTGAAATAATCGTAATTGGAGTGTTTTAAATCTTAACTAAAACTATATAAATATAATATAAGTGAGAGAAAGCTTGATTTCAACCATACAAGTTGTAAAACTCAAGTACTGCACTCAGATAACGGGTTCGCTAATAAAAGAATAAGATCTAACCGGATACCATTATTTATAAGTTCCTTATATCATTTTTCTTGCCATATTGAAGAACGTTTTCTTCAAGAGCTTTCAAAGAATGTGTGTGATGGACTTTTTTGTAACCATTAGTGTAAGATCGCAGTTGTAAGTATATAAGTGAGCACGATTATTTTTAATATTTTTAAATTTTTAAAATGTTATTTACACATTCAGGAAAATGAAAAATTTTAAAATAGGTTTCTAAGAGACGGGTTCGAATCCAATTGCGTTCAAATTTTCTCAATACTCTTAAAAAAAAATGTAATTTTTTTATTATTGAATGTTTTGCATATCTTGTCCTCATTTCCTTAGCTTAACGCCGCATCTCGCACACAACAGTGTAGGCAGAGGGAACATAATGTTAAGACATTCTGTTCCCCGCTTTAGATTTCTATTATTAAATTAAACAAAATTACCAAAGAAACGACGGGTACTTATCCAGAAATGGTATGTGTACAAGTCAAAATGCAACTTTAAGCAAATGGCCGCTTGGCCATTATAATAATTTGATCGTTTCCTCTCAAGTGCGTTATATTAGTTTTTGATTGCGCCTTCGCGTGACAGGTTTGCGGCCAAGAAATAAACAGAACATCGAAAACGCACTTTTTAAGTTGTACGTAAATAAATCATAATATATTTAACTAATGTAGACGTAATGGCCAGCCTTATGACATTTTGTTTTAAATCTGATTATACGTTTTTTTTAATGTTAGAAATTGGTTAATTCACTTTTCTTACAGTTTCAGACTTTATTCGGCATAGTAGGTAGTCGAAGAGAACCTAATATTAAGACACCCCGTCCGCTAGTTTCACTCAGAACTCAACGCTGCTTTTTTCCCATTTACCAGAGATAAATGAAAATAATATATAATAATCCGATTGGAAATCGAATCCACAACCATCATGTTTACAGTCGCGGTCCCACTGAGCCATGACGTGTGTATGTTA
Source organism: Dryas iulia moderata (assembly GCA_019049465.1). Lineage (NCBI taxonomy): Eukaryota > Metazoa > Arthropoda > Insecta > Lepidoptera > Nymphalidae > Dryas > Dryas iulia. Next base: position 4,212,868 of record CM032433.1, on the reverse strand, counting down.
CGTATATTATTTTAGCTTCGTTATATTGCCTACTTGTGGTCCACTAATTTATTAAGCAAGCCTATTCAATATTACACAGCACTTACACTGCGTTAACTATCCTTATAATTATTTCTCAGCCTATAATTGCTTTTCAAATGCAATAAATGCACACTTAAGGCTATAAACAGGGCATTATATGGTCTCAATAGAATAGGGCTCTATTTGCAAATAATATAATCTTTGCCGTATAAATATAAAGTACCTTCATAACATCTAGTGTGGGGTAGTATTGTATACTGCACAGACTGGGTTTTATCTCCACGCTTGTATTTTCATATTCACCGTACAAATGTTTATCTATCTGCATTCATTTCGTAATGAATTGATAAATCTGACTGCATGTTATTTTTGTACTCATTGTGTGAGTGTTTCTCATGTTTGATTAAGTATCGGTTAATATGATCTTTTGTTTTCGCGATTATTACACATTTTGAAATGAAACTATTTTTAACCGGATTAATCGCGTATATTATTGGTATTCGAAAATACATTTTTAGAAACCCGACGTTTCGAACACTTTACAGTAGTCCGTGGTCACAGGTAGACTGAGGTGGCATTCGTCTGTCAGTTGATACATTATTATATCAAACTACCGCCAACGATTTCTTAGTTGCCTCGCGTACTGCCCTGGATTCTTGCAGAATGAGCTGACTGTATCATGCCCTCTGGTGTGGTGATTTTGAGACTTCAAAGTTTTTAGAATTGGGTCCCAGGTGGTAGAAAGTTTCCAACCGTCTTCTCTATTGAAATTTGGATGTTTTTGTATTTCAGTAGCCTCGCGGATCATTCTAGGGATATATCTATTTTCCCTAGCGAGGATATGTGGTTTATCAAACCTTATGTAATGGTTGGGCTTATCCGTAGCATGCTCACACACAGCTGACTTTGATGCACGCCCATTCTTGATATCGGAGATGTGTTCCTTCACCCTAGTACCGATGCTCCTCTTTGTTTGGCCAATGTAAGATAAGCCACAGTCACAGTCTAGTTTGTATACACCTGCACACTGTAAAGGAATATTACATTTAACTGGTCTCAAGAACTGGCTCACTTTTTTGTTAGGCTTAAATATAGTTTTTATCGAAGCTCTTCTTAAGATGTTGCCAATCCTGTCTGTAACTCCCTTCACATAAGGTAGAAGTGCTGGTTGTCTCTCCACTGTGAGCGGCTTGTTGGTCTTCCCACGACGCTGGCGGGGAACTGGCAGCTTGTTCTGATGAAGGGCATTCTTCACCTGTCGAAGCTCGTCCCCTAGGTGTTCAACGTCGCAGAGGTGGTGGGCTCTCTGAAACAAAGATTTGCCAACGGTAGATAACTGTGTAGGGTGGTGGTGAGATTCACCATTGAGATATCTATTAGTGTGGGTGGGTTTCCTATACACTGTGTGGCCTACTGTGCCATTGGGATTTTTAATTACTAAAACATCAAGGAAAGCTAAAGAATTGTTTGCCTCTAATTCTATTGTAAATTGGATATTGTTATTAATAGAATTAAGATGGTTTAAGAATATATAAATGTCCATTATTTAGCTTTTAATTAGAGGCAAATAATTCTTTAGCTTTCCTTGATGTTTTAGTAATTAAAAATCCCAATGGCACAGTAGGCCACACAGTGTATAGGAAACCCACCCACACTAATAGATATCTCAATGGTGAATCTCACCACCACCCTACACAGTTATCTACCGTTGGCAAATCTTTGTTTCAGAGAGCCCACCACCTCTGCGACGCTGAACACCTAGGGGACGAGCTTCGACAGGTGAAGAATGCCCTTCATCAGAACAAGCTGCCAGTTCCCCGCCAGCGTCGTGGGAAGACCAACAAGCCGCTCACAGTAGAGAGACAACCAGCACTTCTACCTTATGTGAAGGGAGTTACAGACAGGATTGGCAACATCTTAAGAAGAGCTTCGATAAAAACTATATTTAAGCCTAACAAAAAAGTGAGCCAGTTCTTGAGACCAGTTAAATGTAATATTCCTTTACAGTGTGCAGGTGTATACAAACTAGACTGTGACTGTGGCTTATCTTACATTGGCCAAACAAAGAGGAGCATCGGTACTAGGGTGAAGGAACACATCTCCGATATCAAGAATGGGCGTGCATCAAAGTCAGCTGTGTGTGAGCATGCTACGGATAAGCCCAACCATTACATAAGGTTTGATAAACCACATATCCTCGCTAGGGAAAATAGATATATCCCTAGAATGATCCGCGAGGCTATTGAAATACAAAAACATCCAAATTTCAATAGAGAAGACGGTTGGAAACTTTCTACCACCTGGGACCCAATTCTAAAAACTTTGAAGTCTCAAAATCACCACACCAGAGGGCATGATACAGTCAGCTCATTCTGCAAGAATCCAGGGCAGTACGCGAGGCAACTAAGAAATCGTTGGCGGTAGTTTGATATAATAATGTATCAACTGACAGACGAATGCCACCTCAGTCTACCTGTGACCACGGACTACTGTAAAGTGTTCGAAACGTCGGGTTTCTAAAAATGTATTTTCGAATACCAATAATATACGCGATTAATCCGGTTAAAAATAGTTTCATTTTTGATTAAGTATCGGTTTTCATTAATTATTAATTTATTAAGACTATTTTCTCTTGAATTACTTAAGACACGCTTTAATTATTCGTTTTTAAAATGGGGAGTGCCTCGGACACTAAATTCTCTGTGACTGCTTTGCTATGCACGATAGATAGATGACTATCCTTGAACCAATCAAAATAACAAAATCTTGCAACATTGTTCGCTACATACTGCTGCTTAATTTCCCTAAAAGTTTAGATATATGATTATTTTCGTAATATGTACTGCATGTCCTTACCAGGACCAACAGGACAAGATTTTTTTTTTTTAGTTCAGATTGCTATTAAACTATGTTTTTGTGTTTAAAAATAATAGATTTGTGGTCAGTTTAAACATTAATTCTAGTTCGTACCACTTATGTTAAAAAAAAAAAGCTAAGAATTTATTTTTTCAACTGTTCTGAATTTGATTTATGCAGGTAATACTCGAATATATCTTGAATATATTAATATATAATTAACAATTGGGGTACGACTTTTTGTAATTATATATTTTGAACGTTACAGTTTTTACTTGTCTAGACTAGTTATATATTATTTTTTTTCTATTAAATAAATTATGTCGGTCTGATGTAATGGCCTTAAAAAAAATTGTACGAAAGATCGATTCCTTAAGATATTTGATTGTAATGCTTAAATGCCTTAGATAAAAAGCGTTATTATAGTATACTTTATGATGAATAATATGCAAGCAAAATATAAGGAAGGTTTTGTGAGGGGCCATGCAGGGAAGATTCTCTACTCTCTTTCTCTCTCTAGCTCGAAGAAATTAAAATAATTGTTATATCATTATCACCATTGACAGAGAGGGAATCGAACCACAACCAATCGCAATTACAGTTAGACGCTGTCCCACTGCCCTGCGATTGCCCCATATTACTTATAAATATTCTGTAAACCATTAAAAAATACAGCGGTACATAGAAAAAATCATGTATACTCAGAAAATGTATGTCTATTCGAATTTAATTACTGAGTCTATTTTTTTGCTTCCCAAGTATGCAGATTTAATTTTTTATATAAATTATAAAGTAGGTTACAAAAACCGTTCTCTACAACGTTTCTGATTTGAAATAGTAGGTAGGATTAATGTAAAAAATAACCGGCAATCAATGTTCTTGGAGATTAAAAGCTTTTAAAGTTCCATTGACCCGACAAGTACAAATTCGTTATATGAATGGGAATCGTTCAAATATTATCGCCGTGTAAATACTGTTTGGCTTATGCCCAACTGATGGTTCGCTATCGAAAACTAATATTAGCAATTTTATGATTTCACTTTATTAGTAGGTACTTTATAAATATGGCAAGATAAACCAGAGCTTTTCAGTTAATATAAATAGAGGAAATATTAATGAATTAATATTTTTGCGATATAGGCTAGCCGTCGTAGCGGAGAGCGGTAAGAAGTAAACGGGTTTTGGTTGTAGGTTCGATTTCCATTCGTGGATGATTATATAATTATTTTCTTTTCTCCTTTCTCCCTGGTAAGAAAAACTGTCACTGAAGACGCAATGTCTTAGATTTGGGTGAAAACCGGAGAACGGAATGTCTTACCTTACTGCCTTGATAAAAAGCGTTAAAGTAATAAAATAAATAAATATGTACAATGTACTGACGTTTTAGTATGATTCAACCGTGATGATACTGTCTGTTGAACGCAAGAGTTGTAAATGAAATCGTAAATCTATTCCAGTATCTTAAAACATTATATCTTTCTTCATATACATGACCCACAAGACATATCTTAGATATCAGTTAAAAATATTACGCGAGACACTATATAATTTTTATACTTAAGAGTATTAGAACTGTTGCCTTAACGTAGTACTTAGTAGCCCTATCTATGGAGATTACCTTTTTTGTTATTAAAAAAAATATTACTTTAATAGTAAAAAGTATCAATCTAACTTTCTCTCTCCTGCGTGACTAGTTTTATTAATATTACAAAATACTATGTTTCTTCTTTGTAGAGATAAGACACTACTTCTTCCTTAAGCTATATCTAGACAGCTAAACAGGCAGATATAAATATTACTATGTATTTCAAATAATTATACATTTTGTTAACAAAAAGTAACATAATCACATGAAGTAATGAGATATCAATTACTCAGCAATATTTTTAATCTGTAATGTAATGAAGAAGTAATTAATATCATGCGCAATCGGACTAGTTCACCTTACTATGAGCTTGGTTCTTCCGTCTTCGTGTCCTAGTAAATTGCAAATCAGCTATCTGCGTATATATGTATGTATATTCCTCTTTTAATATCTGCGCTACAGGGCCTGGCTGTGGGTTCGATTTCCTCTCGAGGAATTGAAATATTTAATCTTTTTATTTTTTTTATTCTGGTGTCAAGTTAAAGCACGACGTTGAGTTCCGCTACTTAACATGTTAATGCCTCGAGAATTTGGCAGAATGTGGGTAATGGAGTGTCTTAACATCAGGTCCTTCTGCCTACCCTGCTTAGTGCGGGATACAGCGTGAAGCTTAATTTCATATAGTGCATTTAAGCAATTTTAAGTTTTAAATTGAGGGAGCGGTATTAATTAGTTTTTAGTCGATGAGACATCGATTATGACAGAGGATCTGGATTCAGATGTGATAACATTAACTTTAAACGATACTTTAACTGTATGGCAATCATAGTTTCTCTTGAAATCTCTGATTTCACTTCATACAATTATATAAATGGTTTTCTATTAGGTACTTACGAAATGTCACTGAATGAATAGATGTTATCAAAATGGTGGACACTTCTAAGTAGTTTTTTAATTTCAGTTTAATTTTATATACCTTTAGAACTGTTAAATTATACATATAAGAATGTTCTTTAAAAAGAAGAAATATTTAAATTGCTTTATTCTCAGTTCCGCGGTATTACAATTTCCGGAATAAAAAGTAGTTTAAGCGTGTATGTATGTACGCACTGATATCGTTGCTGAAGTATATAGTATATATATCAGTTTATTGGTTTTTACTACACTTATAGATGCTTACATTTTCTATATCTATATCTTTTTTCAAGATATATATCAAGTGATAGAAGAAAGATGCAATAGATAGATGTAGAATACATTGAAGTGTGAAGACACTCCACTTTCCCCCAATTTGAGGCATCGCGGGTAGAACAGTGGAACTCAACGCTTTAATTTATGTTGCTAAAGCGAAGAAATGGAAATATTTGAAATAGTATAATCATTCCTCCGAGTGGGAATCGGGATCACAACCAATAGAATTCATACGCTGTCCCGCTAATATGGCCTCATGATGTTTTTTTTATAAATATGAGAATGGACTGACTATACCTAATAGAAAAATTGGTGAATCGTACATAGAAGCCACTTTAAGAAAGAGCTATACGATGTTCCATTCCTCTTTAAACCGACAATGTTTTTGCTGCTGCATTTTTGTACTCTTCACGGACTCTTAATGAGGAAATATTAAATTAAAAATATTTATCAATTATACACGCTCATTACAATTTCCTAACACCTTCAGGTATTGTTATTAAAGGTTTTTATGTAATTCGCAAACAATCGTACGTAAAGGTCACGATCCGTTGCGCAACCACGGTGTCAGCGGGTTTACGCGTTGAAATGTAGTTGAAAAGTGAATGTGGACACGTGACTTGCTTGTAGCGTTTAAACTGATCTCGAGTAATTGCTTGGATGGACGCTTATTCGCTCGTGTTGCGTGGTTTTGTTAGTTTAAATCTCTGTTGGAGGTAAAGTGTTAGATAGATAGATAAAACTCAGGAGATACAGAAAAAAGGTACATAATTTATAAAATATATATAATAGTGATGTGTTGTGATCAGCTGTGATGTGATGCATATAGTATCTTAGTGCTTACACGTGTAACTAGTTGTAAAAGGATAACTTGAATTGTAATCACATTTAATTCCTGGTGAGTTGTTCGTGTATTAAATAAATTAATTATTATTTGCTTTGTCTACTGCTACTATGCCTCGAATTTGCGGTTACGTGATATTGATGTTACAACAATATCCATGTTTAGTTCTAAATGTATATGTATTTATTAAATGTGCCTTGTTTATGTGCCTTGTCTAATAGTTAACTCAATATTTGAATATTGAATATTCATTTGTTGAAGAAAATGTTTTTTTTGTTCTATAGTTATTTAATTTTACTTTTATTTTTTAACTTTTTTGAGGCCAGTCGTGGGACAGGGGCACAAAACGTGACTGTAAAGCGACTAATCGTGGGTTTGATTCCCACTCGAAAAATGAAAATATTAAATATTTTCATTTTCTTCGATCTGGCTTCGAGTCAAAGCGCGGCCATAAGTTCCACCACTTAACACGCATTGTCTCCAGAATTCGGGGGAAAATGGGGAACGGAGTACCATACCTGTAGGTTCCCTCTGCCTACCCTGCTGTGTATAGCGTGAGGCTAAAAAAAGTCCATAAAACCTTTTCAAAATAAGTTTAGTTATTTCACAATAAATTATTTAAGAGTTGTTTAGATTGTATATATTTTACGTAAACGTAGACAGAAATAAAACAAATCTTATAAATGTTATTATGCTATTTGAAGATAATTATAATCTACGAGCGGTTGCGTATCTATCTGTTTAACTGTCTCCGGGAGAATGACCCCGATATATATGAAATTACATAAGGGAATATTTTTGTTAAAATAAAAGGGAGATCGCGAGTCTGACAGCATCTGACTCTAAAAGCAATTATTGCGGGTTCGATACCCAGTCGGGGGAATAATGGAGTTTAAAATTATTATCGAAATGCGACGTTTAGTTTAGTTTATTAAGTCGATTTCATAGGAGAATGAAGTACCTATACAGGGACGTTTGGCGCTCCGTTCTCTCTGACTACCCCGTAAGGGATACAGCGTGAATCTAAAAAAAAGAATAACCTTAAAGCTATATGAGAGACAATATTTAAATTTCTTGACTTTATATAAGTTTGTATTTTTATATACTTCCTATATTAAACGATTGTTCGAAGAATAATCTTTGGCTAGCAGAAATTTGTAAAAATCTCTCTACAGAGATGCTAACTACAAAAAATGAGTTGTAATAAAGCGTATAAGAATTTCGACGTAGCGTGTAGTAGAACGCATGGCTCAGTGATGAGAGCGCCTGGACGGTATTCAGGAGGCGCGGGTTCTAATCCCGCTGCGTTTATATTTTTATATTTGTTCTAAATGTTTCTTTACTTCCTATAACCCTAATATTCAGTGCTTACCGATGCATAGCAAATCACGATCGGCGTGCTAGTCGTGTTCATATTTTATATATGGCAACTTCTTGCGAATATTTGGTTAGGTCAGTGGGCAATCCGCCAGGTGCAATGTTTACCCTGCCACTTTTGAATTATTGTTACCGCTTCTGCGTTGCACGTCTTTTTAAATTTATCTAAGGTAGCATACAAATAGTACGCTAGTGTGTTATAACTAGCGGTATATTTTACTTATTATATGTGCGTTATATGGTTATTTGACTCTCATTTTTTGGTTGAATATTGGTCGGTATTAAAAATTTACTACTGTACTTTCAAATTTTTTGTGTTATTTTTGGCTACATACTATACGTATTTATATAGTGCTTTCTATATTTTATGGATACACAAATCGGCTTTAGGCATTTTTCAGCCTAGCCAGCCCAAAATAGGCAGAGTGATTTAGTGTCAAGACATTCCGTTCTCCGCTTTATCCTAATTTGACACATTGCATTTTTAAAAATTAAAATAATCTTTAATAATTCTATGAAATGAACACAAGCTGCGTTTCGGGTTATCTTGAGTTAGTAAATATCACCATCGTTTTTCCCCTTTTGTATATTTAGCTTTAAGTAGCTATAAAGCGGTTATTACTGCGATTAACTTACATGGAAAATAACAAGTAGTATGCAAGTGGTTTTCCCGTTTCCGGAACAATTATTCTTTATTAGTACTCGAGTGCAATTCTTAGAGCGATCGAATTATGTTGTGCATATAAGTATAGGTGTATGGACCTTGTTACTGACTGCCTTTTTTATTCATGTTTATATATTTCGTATGTTAGATATCTTTACTAAACATATCTTTTTTTCATCTTTAGTTTGACTGTAATCGCAATTGGTTGTTAGTTCGATTCTCACTCAGTGGAGAGATCATAATATTTTTTTATTACAGGTACATCATCATATTTGTGTGATTTAAAATTTAATACCGGTTCTCTAAAGTTACTGCTTCAAACCTGAGAAGAACTGGTACAAAAAAATTAGCGGGATTCCCTTTCTGTCACTCGCTTCGTGCTTTACTTTGAATCGATCGTTAGTAAAGAAAACCTTTATTTTCATCAACTTAACTAGGCTACTTGTTTTTTTTAAGATAAATAAAATATTACTAATAATATTTTATCCTCATCTTCAAAAAAATAAATAGTAGAAATTATTTTATTACTCGCATTAATTTAACGCTTCTCACGATTAACTGAAATGAATAGTCTGCGAATATAAAAGAGTGGAAACAAAAAGGCATCTTCAAAGCGTTTAACTTAATATGACTTACGAGCAGAAGTACGGTAGAGCTCCGATACAATATTCGGGCTTGAGTCCAAACCATCGTGCCAATTCTACAACATGCCTCCGGATATACGATTAATACTCTACTGTTATTAACTTCTGGATAATCTTATTATATACTACTTTTGTTTTTATTATTGTTTTAAAAATAGAAAGGCAAGTGCCTTCACTCTTCTACACTCGGTTCTTCCTGATTACTCTGCTTTGCGGGAATAATTCGTAAAGATAGTTAAGAAATCCAATTTACTTAAAATATTAAAAAAATTAAATGTTTATAGTGTTTTTTTATCAAGGTTGCAAATTTTATGCTGTACAAGTTGTAATACTAAAGTAAGAGTCAAGGTTTCAATTGTGAAGTTTATATAAGATAATTATATACGAATTATATTCAGTGACGTGGTTTTTGTTGTTATTTTAAGGCTGCTTGAAAAAGTGATAATTGTTAAAATGATACTCACCTGAAATCAGTTGTGCCTTCTCTGTCCTTAAATGTTACTTGTATAAATAAACCTCACACTTTTACTTGCATTGCTGGGCAGTCCAAAAGAATCTACTCTCAAGCCGCAGTAGGACAACGTCTGAATATATTTTCATTTTTTCACTTTTATGTCGAAGGCAAAGTGCAGCGTTGAGTTCTGCCACTGAACATTCAATTACTCGTTTTCAGAGAGCCCCCTCCCTGTTCCTTTCTGGGCAACGGATTTTTTTAACACTAGGATATCTAACTACACCGCTATGCTGAAAAAACCGTAAAGCTACTTTTTTACAAACTTAAATATTGAACAAATTATTAATACATTAAAAAACATATTATATTTATAAATAAACTTATTTCCTTTTACTATAAAAAAATTGCAATTGCAATAGTCGATTAAATAGAACTAAATAAATATTTCAAATGATTCCTGCAATGATAATATACTCACATGAAGCACGTACTGCCTAGAGTAAAATCAATTAGACGTGATGTAATCATCAATTCTATAGTATTCTATAAATAAAGCCTTTTGCGTAATGTGCATACTAATATAGTTAAAAGGGTGAGGGATCTAATGTGAAACGGTAGTCAATGACTGCAAAGTAATACATGAACAGATATAACAGTAGGTTTAGTTTGCCATGTACACGTTATATTAATTCCGCAATATTTGCTCTTACATATTATTGAAATTGAACAATAATAATTTATTTAATGGCGTAAGTATAAAATGTGGTATTCCTTTTTTATTTTTAGTGTTGCTTTTACCGTATAGTGGGGTAGAGAGAAAGTCTATTGTCAAGGACCCACTCCGACCTCCGCTTTCTGCTCGAAATCGAGTCCTTGTGTGTTGAGTGGCGGCGTTAAGCAGTGTTTCATCGTAGTAGTAATGCATGAAAATGAATATACTTAAAATTTAATCATTCCCCCAAGTGGGAATCAAACCCACAACCGTTGCAATTGCAGCGAGACGCTGTCACTCTGTGTCATACGACTACAGGTCTTCTATTTATTTATTTTATGTTTGTAAATGCATCTAAGGTAATGTACCTAGACTACCTTTATTAAGGGGAAGCACCTAGTGCGCCACTTTCAGCTCTTTGAAGGATTATTTGTGGTTCGAGTTCCTTTTTCAGTTTTGTATTATTATATTTAATTATAAAATACCTATTTTGTATACTTTTAAAAGACATATTAAGAAACTTTACATTTTGAACTGTTGATGGACTTGGAAACCCCCTAAATATGTATGTAGACTTTTATAGAACATCTAGGTAAAAACGCAATAATTGTTTGTTATTGCGCCTCGTTTTTGTATATATTAGCCTCATAAAAAATCCCCGTCTACAAGGAATATTATTGCTGAAACACATTGTAAGTATAACGATGTTAGTCCGTTATGCGAAGTCTTTTATAATAGACTTAGTGTAGAAAAGAAAGTTCACTTTCAATTAACCCAAAAAGAAACTAACAATACCATCCATTATACTGGATTGAGAATATTCCGTGGACATATTGTAAGCATTTTGTTTTAAGCTAACGAAGTAATTTAGTAAAAGTACAGAGCTGTATCAACACGCGATCGCAACTTTAAGCAAATGTTTTAACAGATTATGAATAAGTTTGCCGCTAGAGGAATTACCAATTCGATAAAGTCAACACACGCGAGCAAACGACCGACTACGCCTAGGGTTAGAATCCTATTGTAATGTAAAACCTCGTTATTCATATTATTCTTTTAGTTCTACTACGTAAGTTGGGTAAAGATAATAAAAATGGCTCAAAAATATATAATGTAGTACATTTTTTTGTACATCTGTAGCTTTTGTACGTTGTTATTTCGCTGCTTAAAACGAAATAAATATATTACAATGAAAAAGTACTGAGTATTTATTTTGAAGAAATGTTTATTATACAAAGGGCTCGTTAAAAGTTTTTACGAGATACGAAAAGAATTTCTATTGTCGTCTCTGGATGGATGTATTCAAAGTTTGCCTTAAACGTCGCATTTCGACCTACCAGAATGATTGTAAGGAAGGATTCCGAAGAATGTTTTCTAAAAGGTCGTATTTGATAGTCTCCTAAAATAGCGGAGACCCTAAACTTAAAAGAATGTCTCATTACATGTCGTTGGGTAGTTCGGTCCCTCGTGTAGCAACCCTAAGAATATCGGATCACACAAAGTGATTTTCCCATCAATTGAACGAAGCTCTTCATAAATATGGGAGATGTTTGAGTTGCCAAGTCCGAACACTTTCTGTACGCTTGTTAGTCAAAATAGGGGTACTTTGTAAAAGGTTATGTTCTGTGTAAGTAAGTATATGGTTATTAGAAACTAGAGACCTCTTAAGCCGTTTATAAGCCGCTTTCTTTATTGTATCAACATTTTGTTTAATTTGTTTTTTGCTAATTTTTTTTTTATTTGGCATATAATTATAGATAATTTAATTAAAGAAATATATTTTATTGAAGAAGGTATGCCTAGTATAAAAAAAGTTTCTATTTAAAATAATATCTATTTAAAATTGACGTTTAAAAGAATATTATTGAGTTATCCTCTTGATTTTCTCAGACCAAACTGACTTTACTGACCATTTAATAGTACTTAAAAAGTTAAGATAAATGAAGCACAATTATAATTTAAAATAAACCTGATTTCATCGAATCACTACATATATCTCCTTTAAATTTACCAAAGTTATAAATACAAATTATATAACACGTTCAATTAATTCAATAAAGTTTGACGCAATATTAGCTGATGTTTTTATCTCTTTTAGTGAATCTCATCAGATTATGTTTGAATTTGAAACGAGGTCAACGCGTTATTGGTATCGTGTTCACATGCAATCGGCTGCACTGATTTGAATATGAAACTAAAATAAGCAATCGAATTATTTCTATTCCATGCTCAATAATACTCTATATTGGTAAATAAATATTTAATATTTAACTTTACAATGTTTTCAGTAATTAAATATATATAGAGTAATGTTTGTTGGCGTTTAATCGAAAAGTTGGTAATTGTTGTGTTGTGATATTATATTATTGGTGGCCAGTCGTTGCCTAATGGCACAAGCGTGTGACTGTAAACGACTGGTTGTGGGTTCGATTCCCACTCGAGGAGTGGAAATATTTAATATTTCCATTTTCTTCGATCTGGTATCGAGGTAAAGCGCGGCGTTAAGTTCCGCCACTTAACACGCAATGCCTCCGAATTCGGCGGACAGTGGGGAACGGAGTGTCTTAACACTAGGTTCCCTTTGCCTACCCTGCTGTGTGCGGGATATAGCGTGAAGCTATTTATTTTTTTTTAATTTTAGTTATATTATAGTTTTTTTATTTTTTTGTTTTATATTATCAATATTATGCGTATTATTTGCGGTATGTGCAAGATGAAATCTATTATTAAAGAAATATTATATAGAAGATAACTATGGGTTTCAACATTTTAAAGTCGTTGATTAATATACATATGTATTACATATGTTCTTATGGGCAGAAACTCGTTTATATATATGCAGTTGTCTAGCTAACTAGTATATATAATATTCTTCTTCACGTTTAGAGATTGTTGTTTTTTTTATTCTTTAAAGTTTTAGAGCATATTTGTTTTTCCTCTCTTGCATCTTACATTGTCAGGCAGAACAAGGTTGTCAAAAATATTGAGAGAAAATTATTTTATTCCGATCGATATCTTATAAATGTGTTAGTTTAACAAAAATAAACACGCAACGACTCGATTACATGCGAAACGGAAATTACGGAATGTCTTACCACTAAGTTCTCTCTGTATATGTTAGTTATAAACACATAGACTACAGATTTCATCCTAAACTCGACTCTTTACGCTAATGTCAGATGAGCACTAAACTAGTCAGTGTAGAATAGTAAAGTTTTCGTCTAAATAACGCTGAAACGGTGAACTGTCACTTACACTATACAAGTTCTCTGAAGTTAAAGCTCCAGTACCCACGTGTGAATTACACGGGCTTTAATGAGATCCTACAAGTAGCTGATTATTGTAGGGCGCTCGACGTGAGTTTAACGTTACAATTCTATCTTGCTCCCGGTAGTGTATGTAGGTGGGTACTTTATCTGTATATGTCTTGTGGAATACTTGTTAAATAATTGAATATTTGATATACATATTCAAAGAATTAATTTAAAAAGTAGTATTAATTTAAAAAGTAGTAATAAAAGGTCTATTCTGAGATTATAGTGTAATTTCTGTCAAATTAATTGTTTTTGATTTAGAACACTTTTATTCTGCGGGTGCGATATTAAGATCTTTTGTTTCGGCATTTTTTACACATTTCAAATGAGTGTAATCCGATCTCTTGCAGAATAATGGTAAGTATTCGAAAATCATTACAGAAATCCAAACTTTAGACCTGGATCTAAATCCAGCTTAAGTCTATGACCACAAACTATTGTAAAAAATTGTGTCATGTTTTCAAAAATATATTTTCGAATGCTTTAATTTTATTTGGAAATATGTAACATCCGATTTCATTTCATAAAATAGTTTTATTTAAAATAGTAAATATTACATATGGCCACTACAAGGAGAAGAGTGAGAGAGAGTGTCCAAGTTTTCTTTGTTTATCCTCCTATATTTGGGGGATATATGATGCTAACAAACTATACAAGAAATGCTTTAGTTTAGGAAAATGATAATTCTATTCTTTTAAATAATATACAACTACAACAAATAATAATATCTAAATAATAATATCATCAAAATATATTTTAGGCAATAGAGGACCATGAACCGTGTGGTTATGACAACTCTCACTCATAAACGTTTGTATAGCTATTATTAGTATTTACACCATTGTACCTCCGTTTGAATTGCAAATCTCTTTTCGTACATGACAATGAACGTCACACGTTTAAATTTAAACTAGCAAATTGTAATGCAATTTCCTTTGTTTTTGCTTTGCTAAATATATACGTTTGGTCGAATTGTGTAACAATTATGTTCAAATAATAAACATTGTTGGTCTGTAATAAACAACGTCATTTATTTAACTTCACAAATAATATATTATCCTTATTATTTTCCTTGTACACATGTTGTTTATCTTCTCTGAACTAAAAATCCCAGCTCCGAGTTGCACCTGGCTAATTTATCGTGCGAGCTAGAATATCCAACAGCAGAAAATAGGATAAGAGAATCCCTTTTGAAGTTTAAAAATGAAGGCAGCCTCGACAAGCGGACAATGGCTGCTTTTCGTATTCCCGGCGACAGTGACACTAACTAATGATGCTCAAGACTCTCGGACAGGTGATCCGTGGAACGACTGTCCACTCACTATGCCTGATGTAGTGGGACATTACTTGCAAGACGTAGGGATGATAAATAAATTAGCTGTACGTGGTGTATTGTTTGTATGTACCGTCTTTATATTAAGAGCTAAGTCTTCTTTGCCAATTACTCTAGGTAATCTGTAAAGATATATAAAAAAAACAGTTTTTATCAAATTATTCTCAACAAGCTCTTTAGTTTAATATCCACATAGTTAAGGCACAGGGAAGATAATAAACCCACTATCTTAGACGTTATGTCATATTGGATTGAAAATGACGTTACACAGACTACTAATACGTGTATACAAAATTTCAGCTTAATTGATTTTGGGATGTGTGGTATATATGCTTCAAAATTAAGTTTTAAGATTCCCCATGAACAAACGTATATGTATTGCAAGTTAATAAAAAGCTTGCAATAAATTAGTTGAAAAAGTAACTAAATTAGTAAAGTAACTAAAAGCGCGCTTAAAATTATTTTCTCATTTTGCTGGTTCGTGGTAAAAACTTAACGTTCTTGCTATAAAAGTATTGGATTAGCATCAAATTGGATTTATGTACAAGCAAATCGGACAGCCAAAAGTGGGTCAAAATAACGTTGCAAGATTTTCTAACATTGGTTGATTGATGGAAAAAAAACGTTTTATGCTATATTTTTTTTGTTTAGCTTCACGCTCTATCCCACATATAGCAGGGTAAGGCAGAGGAAACCTAAGGCTATGACACTCCCCACTTTGCGCCAAGCTCTGGAGGCATTACGTGTTAAGTGGCAGATGAATCAACGCCGTGCTTTAAATATTTCAATTCTTCGAGTAGGAGTCGAACCCATAACCAGTCGTTACATTTACGGTCACACTTTGTGGCCCTGCGCCACGACTGGCCTCAAGCAACGGCCGGCAAAAATATATCAAAATATTATAGTTACATAACATTTGAAAATTAAGACAACATTTTCAATTCCTTCGTGCCGTGCCTTTTTTTTATTATTTATTCGTTTCCATCAAGTGTTATTAAATATAACAGGCATTACTAAACAGAAAATCCACGCGAATTAATATATACATTTCTGTTTTGTTTTCATAGGTTATTTATATAGAATATTTTGGTAATTAGTGGTAAATAATTATTACATATAGTAAATAATTAAATATTATGCATAGGGATCTAATAGGTACACTTATAAGCCGTCAAAAAATGTAAAAAAGGTGTCCTGAATTATCACTTTTCTAAATTCAATTCAAAATTTAATAACAGATTCTTAAAAGGTAAAAGGCTCCAAATACTAAAGTTATGTCAAACAAAAAGAAATTGACAGATTACAGGACAACATTTACTTATGTATAACTTTAATTATCCCAAAACTAACGGAAAATCCGTAACAAATTTTATATACATACGTAATCAAAACCCATATACAGTTCCTAGTATATCCGTAACATTAACCAAATCCGAAATGCTAGTATTCGAGATCCGTAACATACTCGTACATATTGTAGTGCATTGTAAATAAGTGATAAAACAACGTTACGTTCTACCACATTGCAAACATTCACTAAAATTTCAATACAATGATCGCGAAAATGATTCACGGACGCTTGTGACGCAACGGTGAAAGTAAATTGAATGTTTCCATTCTGTGTTACACTCTTGACTTTCGATAATGTGAGCGTGAGACGTACTTAATATGTATAGTGTATATATATCCTTAATTTTATATTGTTTGTTATTTTTTTTTAATTAGTGTATATTTTTTCGTAGATTATTAATTTTTGTGAAGTTTTATGTATTGTATTGGAAGAGAGAATGTAGTTAATTGCAGAGTACGCAATTTTCCGTAAATTTTAAACATGTGATAAGATTATTTATTATATTTATATAAATGTTATGATATAATATACGTATTATTTATTAATAATTGTATTTAATAAATATTTTATGTAGGCCGTGTTTTGTAACTAGGCCGAAGAACTTCTATATTATATAAAAAATATACCATCAGGGTTTTAAAATCCTAATTAATTTACAATTATTTGCGTAAGTTTGAAAATAAAATTTTCAAATTTATACGGTTATAGTTGTGGTATTAATCGACACATGGGGGTAGTTCCAGATTTCAGGCTTGAATTATCTTTGTTTCTCCGTTCTGGTGAAAAGACAAAACGCGGCGTTAAGTTCCTTCGCTCAACACGCATTGTTTCATATTGTGGTCGAGAACAAAATATGTTGACAACTCTTTGCCTACCCTGTTATGCGGGAAAACGTGTGTTTTTGTAAATAGTATTGAAAAGTATTTATTTTTAACACATCCTTATATAACAGGGTACTTAATTCCTTGTGTATTTCCTAATATTTTACTTAATAGTCTCACCTCTCCTAACCTCTACGGTAAAGAAGCCAATACTTCTGTTTGAAATAATCTCATGTTAATAAGCTGGCTTAGAAGTGCGAGTGGAATAGTTCTTTATTGTATTAGATTTACGAAACTATTAAAGGCGGAGTGTGTGAAGTATTCGCGCCGAAAACTTCCGATACAACTCGATAATTAATAAAGTTTTAACCTTTAATATGTGTGATGTGGTCGAAATTGCGAATATTTCGTAAACTGTTCCCTTTCGGTATCCCAAAATATAGATACTATATTTTGTTTTATACCAGTGAAAGTATATGGTAAAAATTTATACTTAACAATATTTTTATTATACTTTTGTTTTGAATTTTCTGCACATCTAATGGTTGTGGATTCAATTCCCACTGAGAGGATGTCCTTATGTTCTGAAATACATCCAGTTTCCTTATAATACGGCTTTTTAATAAATAATACTCTAATAAAGAGAAGATTCTTGTTAATTGTTTTTTTTTTTGAATAAACAGAAACAAATAAAATAACTAGCGGAAATTAATATATAAAAAAACATATTCACGTTTTTCCTGCATAACAGTGTATTTAGAGAGTACATTTTGAAAGGAGTGTTAAGATAATCCGTTCTCTACTTTCCACCATAAATTGAGACATTAACTGAACATCATTAAGTGGCGGATATTAAATTAATATATATTTTTTTAAAAATAGCTTCACGCTGTATCCCGCACACAGCAGGGTAGGCAGAGGGAACCTAGTGTTAAGACACTCCGTTCCCCACTTTCCGCCGAATTCGGAGGCTTGCGTGTTAAGTGGCGGAACTTAACGCCGCGCTTTACCTCGACACCAGAGCGAAGAAAATCAAATTAATATATAATTGTATAATAATCTAATGTTCATTATTTAGCTAACGTTACAAGACAAGGACGTAGTTATCATCTGAATGCACGTTTGACATCAGATAACTTAATAGATCTTAAATTGCTGATTACTCTGAACTTGCAAATTGCAACTTGCTATTGTGAGTAATTACATATTGAATAGGAATGGAGACGGATTGAATTGGACCTATCGGTACATTGCTGGATCATCAAAGCGAGACAAGCGTGGCTAGTGGTAATTACGATATCCTTAGACCGTGGCGTGCCTCTTGTCAGTTTTTTTGGTTTTAATTAATATATAAATAAAATTAAAATTAAAATTATATTAATTTATTTCGGACGATTGATCCATAGAAAGTGTTAGTGTGTTAGTAACAACATTTCCGTATAAATTATGTTAGTTTTAGTTCGTCGTACATAGATTTATTTATTTTATTATGCCAATTGTTTTTATTTTAAGGACATTGTTAACTTTTTTTTTAGCTTCACACTATATCCCGCACACAGCAGGGTAGGCAGAGGGGACCCAGTGTTAAGACACTCCGTTCCCTTCTAGTAGTCTAGTCTAGTAGGGAACGGATGGTTGATTTGGCTTAGAAAATAATAATTAGGCATTTTATAGTTTAAGAGGTTATCGTGACATAGTGTGATAGCGTCTTACTGTATTTGGGGTGATTGTGGGTTTGATTTCCACTCGGAGAATTATATATTTATATAGTTTTTTTTTATTTGCCCGCTCTGGTCCCTACACAACGCACTATTGAGTTCCGCCACCCAACATGCAATGTTTTGCATCAGGTGGTGAGTGGAGAACGGAGTGTCTTGTTACTAGGTACCTTGCTATACGAGAAACTTAAAAAAACAAATTGTACTTTGTTATTTAACTACTTATACTTAGTTAAAACTAAACTGACAATGTCGTTATTTACGACATTAGTTTTGGTTGTAAATACATGTAATATTTTAACTTATAAGTCAATCAAAACTGAACCAGATTTTCTGAGCATGTATTTTTATTTCGACATTATTCTTCTGTTAAACTTGTATTGTTTGTATTATTATCATAATATTATGGGTAAAAGTTCTTGTTTGATATTGTTATTTTTATAAATGTCTAACCGAATTTTCTTTGCAAAGGGTAATAGCAGATCGTTAAATAACTTTGCGAAGGATAAAGCTTCAAATCGCTAATTTTAACTAAAATTGATTAGATTCTTTAATTATTTTTAAGTAAGGAAGTAATTTGTTATAATATTTATATTAAAATATTTATCGGTTTCTTATACTCGCTTTATTGAATTGCATAATCGATTACATATATATTTATACGTATATGCATACGTTATAGATGCGACTAGTCGGCCTTGAAACGTCAACTGTTCACGCCCTAGTTAGCGCACGCGAGCGCTCGTCTGGGACAATTGCATGCGTTACGGTATCACAGAACTTAAAGTTTTCTGATTTTACAATACTATTAAATTGTTTTGTCTATTTTAATGGTAGTTATCAAATTGTATGTTTTTGTTAACCACCTGAAATTGACTGAAGCATTGGAATATGTATTTAATATATGTTATTTAAATCATTTTTTAAAATGCTAAGTAAATTTTAATTAACTTATTGGTTTATGCGTGGAAAGAATATTGATTTTAGCTATCTATAGTGAGTAGCAAGGATGTATCAAAAACTTTTTTGAAAACGTATAAAAGTTTCATATAGCGAAACTTGAACCCCCGCTCTGGTCTATAAGCTTGTTGTAAAAAGCGTATACGGACATACGCAGGACGTAGGCGTAGCTTTACCTAAAATTGTGTTACATATAGTTAATATGTGAATATAACGTTAAAAATGTTAATGGATCTATCAATTTACATTCATCAGAAATGAGGACATCGTGATACATTGGAACCATATCTAGCTGTACAGTGTACGTTATGATTGTGACTTCTATCTTTGCTCAGTGAATGATTGTATAAAAAAAACATTTTATTAACATGAGAACACCTAGAAGACGTGTATGAACAAGGTTAATGACAAGCAACAAAGTGGAAATAGTATGCAGGGACTGTAGTATTCGGCGATTCGTTCTCTACTCCGGTAGAAAGAAAGCGTGAATTTAGAAAAATCGTAAGGCAAGGTTCAGACACGCAACGTTATGAAATTATACTGAACAAGGAGAAAGGACTTAACAATATTTTCTTTCTGACTATATCGCGAGATGGCTTAAGATATATAAAAGTTACAAAAAATATAGGAATACTAACCTAAAATACACAAGTGAATCAATGGCTGGAGCCAGTATACAAATTAATATACTATTTTATTAAAAGGCTAACGTAACATTGTTTACTATATTAATAACCATAATTATCTCACCACAAATCACATTTTATATTTGTATGGGAAACCGCGAGCTTGAATCAAATGTTAATTTTGCGAACAATTTATTATATTTCAATTTGCTATAATATGTTGTATTCTTTCCTGTAATATGTTATGCTAATATGTTGTATTAAGATTTTGAAAGTTATTATTATTAATTCAATTATTTAATAAATATTTGAACTAGTTTGCTTCCTTATTAATTACTACTTATAAAAAATATTTTGATTTATAAAATGTTTTATCTCATTCTTCCAATTATTTCAGTCCTCAGCTACATGAAAAATATTGGTAATAAGGTAATAACAAAGTATGTTTTCTAATAAACAAACCTGCAGAGGCCTCTTCATTTATGTACCTCGAAACCATTAAATAAGGCGCTCTAGTGTATCTTATTTTTCACGGATTTACAAGTATACATGCGTCTGTGATAGATGTCGATGAGTTTTCTTTTAATTTATTTTTCGTAAATTTCTTCATGTTGACTCAACTACGTCTAAATTTCAACATTTTTAAATTATAAAATATTTTATTAAAATATCTTTATTTTATACTTTATATAATGTAAAGTAACATTAACATACAAAAATATATATTGGCAGATGACTGCCAATGTACATGAGTACATATGTGTGTGTATATACAAAAACTGGAATGAATCATCTGAAGCAGCGAGTCAAGTCGAGCCATTTGATATTTCATAATTTGAATGTTTTCACGATCCGCAATTAAATACGTATTTAAAAAGCGCACGAAAAAGTGTAAAGTGGGGAACGGAGTGTCTTAACACTAGGTTCCCTCTGCCTACCCTGCTGTGTGCGGGATACAGCGTGAAGCTAAATAATCAATCGAAGAGAGTGAATGAGAATTCATATGGGTCGTTATGCCTAGTTTGACCCTGTATGGTCTAAAGTATGAAATTAGACAATTTTGGCAAAAAAGTAGCTCGTTAGCAAATGTTTCCACCTATAAGCCTCTGCTTTTAAAGCTTCATAGTAATGAAATATTCTTTTTCTGACAATATTACATTCTGAATGTGAAGTGGTCAAAACTCTGAACGGGGTCGAGTACGGACACGGCGAGTTCGTCAATATTACCCTATGGATGAACCTATATATTCATATTCATATGTAGGTTACTTACGTTTACATGTGAGCGTTTAAGCTGTATTTTATCGATATTTTTTATTCTATTTGATAATAATTTTTGCCTTACTGCACATTGTAAAGAATTGAATACAATTATTAAAAATGTATATATCAACTTATTACTAATAATTATAGTTTCGCTTGCTGAAAAATAAGTTTTACCCAATTCATTGAAATAGTTATTTTATATCAATTTCGACGAACTAAATTAAAAGTATTGTTTTTAATCTATAAACCGACTGAAATAAAAATAAACACATAATTTCAAGAGAAGATTACACCGGAAGAAGGTTTAACCGTTTCTGAGATTAGCGCGCATAAGGAGACAGAGAGAAAAGAAATGTAAAAATTATTATTTTGGGATCTACTATATTAATAAATGCCCTTAATAATATTTTTTCTCATATACCTCCCATGTACAGACAGCAATCAGTTACGTTTTCGTTATGTGCATGTATTATACTTATTATTTACTTATATACTTATTTATTTCTTACTTATGTATTGCACACTTATATTACTTTACGCTAGTTTGAACGGAACTCAATATACACATAGAGCAATATATTTCAAAGATCCAATGCAAACCAGATTACAACGGACTGGTACATTCAAATGCTTCGCGCAAATAGCCCAGAGTCCGGGGCTAACGGCATTATAACAGTGACGAGTTTAATCGAAAAACAAACGGAGCATAAATGTCCTCATAACGAACGTTAGGGAAATACCTCGCTGAAATATCTATATCTAACTACATGTCGCGTGATTGAAATACAAACCCACTGAAATTGTGGATCGGATTCAAATTTACTATACAATTGTATTTGATTTTGCTTTGATGTTTCATTTTTGTTATTTCGTTTGTGTGCTTTTTTGGCTTTATTATGTTTCGCTAATGTTTCAATTTTTCTTTTATTTTCAGGTAAGCTTTTGGAGACAACTGAAAAGGACTTTTATACGTTTAAGTCTAGGTAATCTAAAATCTAAGACGTTTTTATCTTTATCCGATCACCCGTATGATCCGAACGAGAAGTCTTCGTGCAATAAGTGCCACCATCAGTGTGACGTTATTGCGAACAAAATACAATAAAATAGAAAGCCTTTCGTACTGTAGCCGTTATTTGGAAGAAATCGAGCCGTCTTATTTCGGGTAACCGATGAGATCACACTGATCGTGAAATGAGAAATTGTTAGCGAGAAATTTCTCAACCAATTGTTGTGTATTTCTTTTATTAAAACATGTTTGGTAAATCTTATCTTAAATTAAGTTACATTAATAAAAATAACAGATTTATTTTAAATCTTATTGCTAATTTGAAGCTAGTCTAAAATATAATATAAAATTCTATCTAACACTTGTAAAGGCGTTAAGCAGTAGTTCGCTACCACAAATATGATACACGTGATGCTTCCCACGAGAGTCGATTCCATTTAACTAAAGCTGTTGGAGCCCGGGTAACTTGTTGAAACATTTAATATAATAGCGGCTTTAACTTCTTGGATACTCGGTTGTAGGAAGTACTTTCCTAAATTATGACCGTTAAGTCTTTTTAGATACTTCGAAGCCTCTCTCTTTGTATAAATTAAATCAGAATGTGGGTTTATACTGACATTAAACAGATTTGTGATTGTTATTGCGAAAAAAATTGTTTTATTTTTTAATTTGTTGCGTTAAGAGTTGTCGTTTGCCACTTTTAAGTGTGAAACGTCTCTTTAAGACATTTGCGAAAAACTATGTCTTAATTTAAACATTTTAAAGTTAATGATACACTTAGGAACTAGAAAAATATAAAAAAATATATAAATAGTATTTTTCAATTCTTAGTACTTCTCTACAATCTGCAAGTAAAAAACACGCCACATATAAATTTTAGTTGTTAGTTACTTACTTAGCAACGCAAATAAAACTTATATATACAGATTTATATTGTGTAATACTTAATCAGTTTTACTGTGTTACCCATAACCGGTGTGCAGCATGCATGCAGATGGACATAAGCGAAAGTGGTGCGCCTAGATCGCGACAACTTTTTTCTTGCCTTATTGCTTACAGTATTACGTGAATGCAACATTATTGAAGGAATGTCTTGTCTTAATTAAAATAGTCTCTTATGTGTTAGTGTATCGGTTTTCATGTTAACTATTACCTAATTCGTATTTTGTATTAGGAGTTATTGAATACTTAAAATAGTGAAGAGGCTTTTTTGATGTATTGGGACAGCGTCTGATTATAAACGTGATGGTTGTAGGTATGATTTCCTCTCGGGAGGGTGATAGTAGTATTTTCATTTCTCCTGTCTGGTACCTAAAACAAAGCGCGGCGTTGAGTTCCGCCACTATGCAACGTCTCGATTTTCGTCGGAAAGTGGACAACGGAGTGTCCTAACACTGGGTTCTCTCTGACTACCCTGCTATTCAGGAAAAATCATGAAGCTGCAATAAAAGTAGTGAATATAACATGCATACAAATGATATGTCTATAATCTAAAATTAAACATTTATTAGGAAATTGTACCTATAATAATTTGATATTAATTGTATAACAATTTATTCTTTTTATGTATTAGTAATAAGATATGCATTTTTTGTTGACTATGAATTGATGTAATACGATTATGATATTACGCATGACTTAGCGTTAATCACATTAAGCCAAGTGGGCTTAGAAATGTGCTGCGTTCAGCGTAGTGAATATGCGAAAAGAGTCTAAATGTAAAAAAATATATATATCCATACTAATATTATAATTGCGAAAATATATTTGCCTGTTAAATCATCATGGCTAACCACCGGTCTAATTCAGATGATAAATAGTTGATGACCCAGGGTCAAAAATAGGATCCTTTTTTCAAAAATCTACCCCTAAAGGTTATATATGTGATGAAAGTTTGTATAAAACGTTGTGCAAGCGAAGCCGCGACCAGTCGCTAGTATTTTACTAATTCCAAACTATAATATCTCTCAGCAAGTGCATTTAAATACATACATATACAGTAGTTTTGTAAAAAGCTATTTCATTTACATTCATCTATTTTTTCCTGTCTGCTGTATCGTTAAGAGCCAGACATGGTATAAATAGCACTTGTAATGTATTTGAATTACAAACTCCTTTAAAAGTCAAGACTCGACTTCGAAATTTATTGCTGTTCAACATCAGTCCGAAGTTGTTTGATTTTTTATTAGCTCATTTACTTAATCTAGATTCTTTTTACTTTCACTTTTGTGTATGCGTATTTGTTTTTTTTTTTCGTTGTTAAGCGATTTTTTTTCTTAGCTTTCACGGTTTTTTTCATGTAGTAGGCTAATTAGAGAACCTAACATCAAGATACTCCGTTCTCCACTATTTATATATGTATATAGTATGAAAATGTTTCTAAGAGGCGTAGGTTCGGATCCCGCCGCTTTCAAAATTTTATGTTTTATAAAAATTTTTTTTTTTAATTTCATTCTTTTTCCAATTTATTTCTTTTATTGTATTGATCTATTTAAGAAGGCAATAGTAATATTATAACATAAAAAACCTTAATTACTTTATTTTATGATTTATTTATTAGAATTTCATGTCGTACTCCTAAAAAATTAGAGCCATTATGTTAGTTCTTTACAAGGTCAATTGTAAACTTGAAAACAGGAAAGTTCCTGATATAACGTCTACCTAGACGTTCCAGTGTTCTAAGTTAAAATATTGTTTGTTTCTTTGTGTTTTATTATGTAAATACTTTTTTACTTAAAAGTGATTTATTTTTTTCCTTTTTTTGAATTTAGTCAATTATTTATAAAATGAATAAAAGTAATTCTAATACCTAATTATTTTAATTAACAATTGATTTTAAACTTTTATATGCAAGACGAATAAACACCGTACTCACGTTTGGTAAGAATTTAACATTAAAGTTGCTTTTTAAATATTTTTTTGCTATACACTTGTATATAAAATTTCCTACATTTATCTTAATTATAACTTATACCTACTATTGTAATGTAAATTTTTAGCGTCTACAGTAGCTTCAATGTACCCAATTATAATTTCATATATGGGGTTCCTTATCTCGCCAAGACATTTGAATATTATAGAATGGGTATTAGATGTGTCCTCTGCCTACGGCCTTACACTCCGTTTATTGGGATGTGAATATTCACCCCTCAAAGTAGGATATCACACAATAGTGTCAGGTAGCTGACACCTTGTTAGAGAGGTCGTCCTTTTGAATCTTGCCGTCATTGTTGAGATGGGTCGCCGGAGACTCAGTTACAAACGTTCTTCTATTAGACAAATGAGATTTCTAATTGAAATTGTATATCCTCTGCCCGGTGCCGGCTGTCCGGGTGAAATCTACGCTGCTAATTATAGCTCCCAAGCCATTAAATTTTAAACTTGGCCTCTCAAACTTTTACTTTATGTCCGATGTGAATGGTCGTTTATTAATATTTTTTTGTGTGGTACAGTCGTTAGTGTATGATTGTAATAGATGGTTTATTTTTAAGCTTTTTTGTTGCAGTGATGAATTTTTGGTGAATTTCTTTCTGCATGCTTTTTGTAAACTCTTTAGGGGTCTCGTAGATTTAGCGTAGTAGGCAGAGAAACGTAGCGTTTATACACTCTGTTTTTATAATTTTTCAATTTCATTTAAACATTTTTTCTTGCCAAAAAGCGGAATTGTTAATTGGTTAAATATTAAAAATCTACGACTAGATATCGAACCCATAACCATCGCCGCAACTTGCGCCAAGATGTTGTTATTTTTTATATACACAAGAAAAATATTACATTTTACAATGTTAGAGATTCTTGAAAGCAGTAACGCATTACATCGTCAACTCTTATTAGCGCTACAAGCTCAGAGTTATGGTTAATAATAACACTTTAATGTATTAAAGTGATGTTCCCTCCCAACACTAGCTAGCTGTCAGTGGCTAAATGTCGATTGGAGCTGTGTTCTCAGCACCAACAAAGAAATGAACTCGATTTTTCTCCGGGAAATACAATTAGAACGGACACATTTCTCGTTAACGTCGTGTGTGGTGCAACAATTGAGAATCCTTTTGGATTTCATTAATAAAGCTTCAGCGTAATGGTTCTTCGTGTTCTGCACTTTTAATGCGTCGTTTTGCTTCGGCGCGCTCCCCGCAATTATATTTTTATGATTTACTCTATCTATTATATTTCTATAATGGTGTTTTCTTATATGGAATTATTTTAACCGGTTTCGTAGCATATGTTTTGGTATATGAGAATATATTTCAGAAGATACATAGTTTCATGTGACCATCGACCAAAATATACCCTACTAATTCGGCATAAATTATTTTCTTTTCAAACCAAATCTTACTAAAGCCAGATTAACGCTTTTTGCAGCATAAAAGGGTAGTCACAAATAACCTAATTTAAAGACACTCTGTCCTCCATTTTCCGCCAAAAATCGCGTTTTATCTTTGGTACTACTGCGAAGAAATGAAAATTTTAATGTAATTATTTTCCCGAATGGAAATCGAACTACGCCACGATGGCCACATCTTACTAATACTTGGATCGAACTATGTACAAACTATGTACGAATATCTGTTTTTGTATAGGGCTTTACTTCTGAATTTATACGTTTTATTGAATTTATGCAATAATATAGTCAAGTTCTCAAATAGTAAGTAAACGGAACGCCTTTCTAATACCATCTATTCCTGGTCCTGGTCGGCAGATTTCGTAATTGTTGGATAAGGCATTATCCTATCGTTTCGCTTGTTAGCGATCAGAAGTTGCAGACTGAGTAAACGTTGGTTAGCAAATCGTAGTGGAATTCACAACTTGCGCAAACCCAAATGGTGGCATATATTGGCACCGTTATGTATTTGTTGAATGACTATTGGCAAACGTATATTATATTAAACTTAGAATCGAACATGAGTTATTTAAGCTTTTTCACTAATTATAGTTTACTTTGAAGATATTTTGTTTTAGACCTTAGGGAGTTTATAAGTTACCTCTTATGAGTTAGACATTAATTTTGCTAACTCGCCACTTAACATGCAATGCCTCCGATTTCGACGGAAAGTGGGAAACGGAGTGTCTTAACACTAGGTTCCCTCTGCTTACCCTACTGTGTGCGGGATACAGCGTGAAGCTTAAAAATCGTATGTAATATAACTTATAGGTATATATCTACATAACGCATTACTAACCAAAATAATGCATTACGATAATTATGTTTCAATTAACATTTATCACATCAAAATTCCGCCTTTTACATTTACACACAGTATATTAAACAACGGACGTAACAATTACGGGAAGCCCAATCGTAGCTTTTATGAAATAATTAGTAGGATTATGGTCTCGCTTTAATTCCCACTGTTTTGTGTGTTATAAATATTAAATTGTATACACCGTTTTTTTTTTTCGAAGAACTTATCCCTATTAGTTACTGAATTACAAGTGAAAAGAATTTGCTAAGAATAAAAATAAATCCAGTCCAGAGCCCGTCGTGGCGCAGTGGCACAAGCGTATGACTGTACACGACTGGTTATGAGTATGATTCCCACTGGAGGAGTAATAATATTTAATATTTCAACTTTCTTCGCTTTGGGGTCGAGGCAAAACGCGGGGTTAAGTTCCGCCACTTAACACGCAATCCGTATTTAGCGGAAAGTGGGGAACAGAGTGTCTTAGTACTAGGTAATCCTCTGCCTACTCTGCTGTGTGCGAGACACAACGTGAAGCTAAAAAAATAAAAAAAAAATATAAGCGTATAAGAATTTCAACGTAGCAGAAGAACGCATGGCTCAGCGGTTAGAGGGTTTTGATGATTTTCAAGGGGCGCTGGTTCGACTCCCACTGCGTTCAAATTGTTGTACGTTTACTATAAATGTCTTATTTAATTTTTAAATATATGTGTATTGTATATATAACAATTTAAAATGTTAAAAATATGAAATTAATTCCGCAGTCTGATTTCAACCTTCTGAATAATGTAAAAGGTTTATTTCACTGAACAATTGCATTATGCCTTTCAAACTTTATTATTCGTTTTATTTTCTATCCACATACATACATCTAAACAATTAATTTACTTTTATTGTTACGTTTGTAATATTGAAATTTTGGCGAGTTAGATGGAGTGGACTTGTTTTTTTTGTTTTCCAGTTCCATTTTGTACATTGTAATCCATTTATCAACGGTCGAGCCATTTAATCTATCCGACATGAAAGCGTGAAATATTTTTGATTGTAAAGCTAGCTTCATACGCAACGTATCGTGCAATTTTTATGCTGAAAATTTCTATAGACTTTTTGCGTTGATGTCTTTAATATTTTACACGTATATTTGTATTTATTCTTATAAACTGGCTAAGTTATATATTTTTGTCGTTTTGAATATATTTTTAAGTAATTAGTTCAGTCTGAATGCCCCCTAACATAACAGACGTAACGAGAGTTTTTTAAAACTGACATATAGTTTAATAAATGACCGCACAGCAAAAATTTAGTGTCCATTTCAAAAATCAAACAATTACGTTCATATTTACAATGCAAATGAATTTTCCGTGTTATTCGTTTACTAGTATTTTTAACATGAATTTATATGTTTGCAGTATATTTTCATATGTCATTTTTCAACTAGATGCCAGCCATGGCACAGAGACACAAAGTGTCACTGTGAACGCGACTGGTTGTGGGCTCGATTCCCACTCGAGGAAAGGAAACATTTAATATTTCCATCTTTTTTGCTCTGTTGCCGAGGCAAAGCGCAGCGTTAAATACTACTTAATACGCAATGCTACCAGAATTCGGAGGAGAATGAGGAACGGAGTGTCTTAACACTAGGTTCCCTCTGCCTATCCTGCTGTGTATGGAATACAGAGAAAAGCGAAAGAAAAAAATATCAACAGTAATGTGCATAGGTATAGTCAACTATAAATCTTATGACATACTGCTTTGTTGTGTCTAACATGGTGTGTGAGATCAAAATGCCATACCTAAAGAATTGATATGAACATGTGGAATCTCAACTTTGGCCTTTTCTTAACTAACGTTTTCTTAATGTACCCAAGAATTGAAGTTTTAACCCGTAACCTTCTTCTGCATTGCTTAATTCAACCTTCTAGTTAATTACAATGATGTCAATATAATTAATTAAAAAATATGGAAAAAAAGTATTAAATGAGTTGAATATTGCTGATCTTATTTTAACTTTCATTATTTATTTTGATAGGTTACAAGAGTGCTCGCTTGAGTCCACGTATGATTTGTACACTTTGCAAAAATATTTTGTTAAGTATCTTTATCTTTTTTTTTTTTTTTTTTAATATAGTTTCACGCTGTATCCCACACGTAGCAGGGTAGACAGAGGGAACCTAGTGTTAAGATACTCCCTTCCCCACTTTCCGCCGAATTTAAAGGAATTCCGTTTTAAGTGGCGGAACTTAACACCGCGTTGCCTCGACACCAGAGCGAATAAAATGGAAATATGGATTTCCACTCCTCTAGTGGGAATCGAATCCACAACCAGTAGCGTTTATAGTCACACTTATGTGCCCCTGCGCCACGACTGGCCCTAAATCTGTATTTTTAGAATTTCATAGACAAAGTATTAAAAGTGTGACAAAGATTTTGTAATTAACACTTCTAAAAGTTGTTCACTTTGACGAAAATTAATGAAGTGATTTTAAAATGTCCAATTAACTATGGAAATAAATACACGGTAACTAGTAAAGTTTTTCCAGTCTACTAAGTAACTATAGCCATTTCGAAACCGGGTCACGATTGTTTTACATAACTGGTATCATTTGACATCTATAAGCGGTAACTCTGTGAGAAAACGTATACGACGGATGTATATTTTTTTGAGTATTTACTTATTTTTAGTAGTATGTTCTTGTTAGTAATTATATATTTATTAATATAAATTTTTTTGTGTATTGATATCTTGTTGTCCGATTTGCTTGACATTTTGTCAAGCAAATCGGACAACAACAAATTCAATCAAACAAACATATGTATGAAATCAGCCACTCGTGGCGCACCCGGCCAGTAGTGGCGCAGTGTCACGAACGAGTGACTGTAAAAGACTGGTTGTGGGTTCGATTCCCACTCCACAAAAGAAAATGTATGAAATATTAATATTCAAAAAAGGCACTATAAGCTTGCTTACCCCAAACCAATTTGGTTCAGGCCTGTACTAAAATAATATATCTAGAATAAGTAATGTTTATGATACATGTATGTAAAATATAACGCATTGCATATATGTTCATATAATGAAAACACTTGCTCTCCACAAGTAGGTACGTAACCCATATAAAAACATTTCACTTTAAATATATATATTTTTATAGCGATTGTAATAAAAAGATAATTTTATTTTAATAATGTACATTGACATACAAACAAACTCGTTCAGTAAAAGTGCGGTTCCAATACAATGAAAATGTATTGTAGACATTTTCGTATTAAGAAATATACATTTGACAGATCTCATTTTTTTAGCTTCCTACTCTTTCCTAAGGAGAAGAAATTAGTTTTAAACATGTTTAAAGTATTATTTCACACTTAGGAAATTGAAAAATAAAAATAGAAATCTTATAAAAAATTGCTCAGCGGTGAGAGCACCTGGACGATTCAGGAGACGCGGGTTCAAATCCCGCTGAGTTCAAATTTTTATTCGTTTTCTAAGTGTCTTTTTCAAGGACTTAGTTTTCCATTTTCTGTCGAATTCAGGATTTTTGTTTTTCGAATGGCGGAACTTAACACCGCTTTTTGTCTTATCACCATTCGAGAAATGGAAATAATTGACAATCATTTCCCTGAGTAGCAATCGAGTCCACATCCCTTTCACAGCTAGATACTGACGCTCTGCGCCACGATAATATATTTATATTAAATATATTTATAAATGACATACTTATAAGCCAGACAGCATAACGCTATGTAGTAAGCGGTTATTAAATTGATAACAATATATGGCAATCTGCCCTTAGGAAATTCTGACAATCATTTTTTGCTATTTTTAAATATAATATGGATACCAAGAAAAAAGATTTTAATTTAGGCGAAAAGAGTCTCGTTGCTTACAAGATATTTATTATTTTAGAAGTTATTATTTTTAATGAAATTTAAAGCATGTAAGCGGGCATAGTGGGGACGAGCTTTGTCGGTTCGATTCCCACTCAGAGGATTGACTATATATTATTTTGATTTTGCTGTCTTATTTCGCTGTCGGTAAGGTAAGTGGAGAACGGAGTGTTCTGACACTAGGTTCTCTCTACCTCTCCTTTTATTCTAAAACAGCATAAAGCTGGTTTTTTATGCATATTCAAATACAAAATAGTCTCTATCAACAAGAACATCGATTTCCTAAGCAAGCGACGCCCGCTATGATGTAAGCTGTAAAGGTCATGTGATAACACGTCGCGTCGCTTGTGCAACTAGTTCACGTGCCGATTGTCTCTTTTATCTAAAACACTAGTTCCCAACCAGAGGTCCGCGGACCGCCAGTGGTCCGTAGAACGGATAAAGTGGTCCGCGAACGATTTTAAATTTAGCGGGTGTTGGTAGCCGCGCAGTAAGCGACAAAAGTAATTGCACGTTAATTCATTGACATTATAAAATAAGTATGTCAGTTTACATAAGGAGTCAGGATATCCTAAAGTATGTTTTAAAAATTGGCAAAAAGTATTGGATTTGACTACTTGTAACAACAATAGTATCACGACAACCTCGCAATTGACACAATTTTCTAATTAAATATTATTTATTTTTATATAATTTCTTCAGGAATTTTTAAGTACAGTTTTCGTTTGATTATTACAGTTTATTTTTGTTATACCTACATACATAGTGGTCCCTGCTAGGAAGAATAATACAAAAGTGGTCCTTGATCAAAAAAAGATTGGGAACCCCTGATCTAAAACAATGGCCGTCAGAAACGGGCTCATTAGTCCGCTATATAAATCAAAGCTAATATCAATACCATATTTGAAACTGATGCTACATAAGTGCAATTAATATGAGCGAATAAATTACAATTGTTCGGCCTAATCCATAATTATCGACGTAATGTATTGCGACCGCTGTTTATTTGCCCGCTCGTGCGTGACTATTCTAATTGCGAGCTGCGGCTCTAAACGTTTGTTTGTATTGAATAATTTGCTTAATATGATCTTTTCGTAGTTGGTATAGTTGGTATTGTGTACAATTGGGTTTTGGTTGCGAATTTTCAGTTTAGTGTGGTATTTAAAAATAATTTATTGCTTAGTTTGAAACCATTGTGGCACAGTGGATAGCGCTTGACTGTAATCATGATTGGTCGTAGGTTCGATTCCGAAACGAAGGAACGATCATAAACGCAACGGAAAATTAAGAATGGATTATCTTGATACTAGGTTATCCCTAATTGCTCTGATGTCGCCAAAAAGCCTGAAACAAGAAAAACATTGTGTTTTTGGTGTTTGTTAGAACGTTCATCCTCGTTTTTTGCTTTTATTTCATACTCATTTTTTCTGTTTCTAGTTTATTATGTTATAAATAGCTATAAATTGTTCATTTCTACAATGTAGGTTATAAAAATAATACTAAAATATGTTATCATTAAAATAATTACTTTTTTACTATAGAAAATTCTTAGAATTTGAATAAAATAGTTTATTTTATGTCGGTATAATAAAATATAAATTCTTTTTTAATGAGTTAATAAAATATTTTACTGTGTAATTATTACTTGTTAAAGAGTACGCTAAATATAATGTTCTACAAAAAAATGAAAATAAATCTGCTATATAATATCTGGTAACGTATAATAAGTTATGAAAATTTACGTTCAATTCTCACGAAAGCTTTTATGAATAAGCATTCTTACAAGAGTCGAACAGAAGAACATTATCGTTTAAAAAATAATAACATGGAACAAAGTGGTTATCCTTCATAGATTTCCATCAGCGCGGAAAGGTTGGGAGTATCGTGTACTAAATTGCCTCCGAGGAGACGTGGGGTATAAAAAAAAAGGAGAAAATAAGGCGACATCCGTCCGCGCCGACGGTCATTACGTTAATGCGAGACTAAACTTGATTGATGACAGTGGATCCCTATCCCCACCACCGGCGCCGGAAATTCCGGCGTTTCGTAATTTAATCGTGTAGTAAGCCAACACCACGTGCTTTTATTAAGTGTTCGAAGCCTATTTCCATCACTTGATCGTGTCAAAGTTGATGGCTTTTTGTTTGGTTTGTAGGCTTTATTTATATTTGTAAGGATATTCTGGTTGTCTTTTTTTGTTGGGTAAGATTTAGTGTGATAGGGTAATTGTTAATTGAAGTATCACATCATTAATTGTTGTGATTTTTATTGTTTTGTATTGAAAAAAATTACTTAGTTTATAGTAAAAGGTTTCTTTTAAAATTTGGTTATTTATAAAAAAACAGTATGATAGTCACAGAGAACCTAATGGCCCTGTGTTTTTCACATTTATCTCGAAATGGAGACATTGCGTCTTGACTGACAGAACTTTATGCCGAGTTTTATCTTAGACACCAGAAGAGAGCAACGAAAGTAATATGTATAATAATTTCCCCGAGTGAGAATCAAACCCAGAACCATTGCCTTTACATTCAGACGCTAAGTATCTGCAAAACAATAGACTTGAAGGCTATTAAATTTAACATAACATTACTTAACATAAAAAAACTAAAAAATGTATGTTCAAAAACTAAATAATTGAAAGTATTTTTATACCAATTAGTGTAATAGAGTATGAATAAAAAAGCAACGTTAATTCTTGCAAAAGACTATTGCGGATTGCAAACTATTTATTAATTAACACAATTTTTTGAAATTAAAAGTTGTTATATTAAAAATTGGATTGTTACTTTTTTGTTGCTTATAAGAAACACGGAACTAAATCAAGAGCTTTAGAATGCCACACTGTGATTTATCTATTTGTAGTATAGACAAGAAACTGAGGTATTTCAAGGTGTAATGTCATTATATATGTTAGACTGACTTTTAGTGTAGTTGTTGGGAACTGTGACTGGTATTTTAAGATAATAGTTATATATTATGTTTTTTATAGTTTTTTTGATGTTTTTTATAGTTTTTTTGAGTTAAGACACTCCGTTCTCCACTTTCCACCTGAAACCAAGATATTGCGTGTTAAGTGTCTTGGAGGTTGACGTCGCGCTTTCTGGTACCTAGAATAGGGGTTTATCACTTATAATTTTACCCGTTTTATAATTTTATTCGACAGGTTAAGCATCTTTATCGTTTGTATTACAGATATTTTCCTACTACTTTTTAAATACGAATAATTTATAAGTGTGATTTTGGGCTGCAAAAAATTTTTGAAGTGTGAATAGGCCCATTGATATTACTTTATTTATTTATTTATTTAGACATATACGTGTGTACAAAAAAATATATATAATGTACACAAATACTTATGTTTATTCGATTAATTAACAACATAACACAGACAGTACTTATGCTCAATTTAAACACGGACAGCTGTGATCGAGTGTTTAAAAAAGTAACATTTACTGGATCATTTGACTTACTTTCCCCACGCTTCAGTAGCGGTAACTTAATAGAGTATCATTAAACTATGTTTGTAGATAGTAAATATCTACTAAATTACATATTTCAAAGCTGCATACTCACTATTTTTTTCATAATAAATATAACCGCTATGTGCTTCAATTTACCTCTATTTTTAAGTTTTTTTAAAAATCTTGTGCCTTATTGTGCAATATTTTAACGCAATGTTTTGTATCAAACGACCGGACAAATATCTTGTATATTATAGTTTTTTTCTTCATAAATCTTCTGTATATACGTTATGATTTTTTTGAATGTATATTTTAATTAGAGAGATATAAGATGAAAGTTTCAATTTCAATAAATGTGTATTATTAATAAAATGTCTAAAGAACCTTAATTATGTAACTTAATGTAACCTCTATATAAATTTAGCGTTTAGACTCTCTAGACTCTATTATTACCTCAATATATTCCTAAGTAACGTTAAAGGCTTAATATATACACCGTCTAACTGTTAACACAATAACAAAAGACCTGAGCAATGTTCCCACTTCGGGAGCCCCATGTAATCGTTTGATTGACGTAAACCTGGTATTGACCTAATTAGTTCGCTAATAGAATGCAGCGGTAATGGCACAAGCGTGTTTATACAACACGTGACATCGACCAGCATATTGTCATCTTGCACAATACACCGTGTCACCACTAACAAATAATGGATGATTATATTAAACGATAGACCAGTCGTGGCGTAGGGGCACGATAGTGTGACTGTAAATGGGTTGTAGGTTCGATTCCCACTCTAGGAATAGACATATTTAGTATTCCATTTTCTTCGCTCTGGTTTCGAAGCAAAGCGCGGGGTTAAGTTTCGCCACTTGTCACGCAATGTCTCCAAAATTCGACGGGAAATGGGGAACGGAGTGTCTTAACACTAGGTTCCCTCTGCCTACCGTAAAGCTAAACAAAATAAATTAAACAATATATTAAGCCACATAATATAACTATTTTGTAAATTGTTGATTATAAAATAGTTGTACTTTGTGAGCATTATGATAAGTTGTGATGACGCTACTTGTTTTAAGCAAATATTTAGCTTTGTTTTGGCGTAAAATATTTATATTATAGGTTGTATATATATATTTATTATTTATTCTTCTAATTATTTAGAGAGCAACCATGCTGAAACGTCAATTTGGTTTTAAAAACCAACGAAAAACCAGGTATTGTATACCTGGTTTTTCGTTTACAGTTCTAGGAAACGTTTCATACTGGGTTTCGACTGTACTTGAACGCCGCACATATATATATATATACACATTCTACCCAGTACAAATCCAGCTGATTGTGGCACTACGATCAGAAAAAATAGAAAAGCAAAAAATAGGATTATTCTCTCTAACGTCTTTTCTCCAACATTTCTTGGGACTCTAACTCTGATATGTATATAACATATCCTTTAATACTTTTTAATCGACGATACGATAATGGCTGCAATCTTTTATTTTTTTTACTACAAATTAGTAAAGATTTATACAGTAACAGATAATCGTAGCGTACTAAACGTACCTGCTTTGAACATGTCGTCCTTGTATCATTTGAGTCTAGTACTAAAGTATGCCATTAGGCAGGATGTAGCCGATCACGTAATCGCCATTAGCTTATATATTACAGAGGCCGTAGTATTTAGTTAGTGATGTGGTTTAAACACCTCGAAATTTGTATTTCGTTAAGGATTCCTTTAAAATTTTATCTTAAAATATTACTTACATTGCAATACTTTTAACATCTGTTCCTTTATTTATTGTCTTGGAGTCAAATGCATAGTACTGTATGTTATTTTATTTGTTTAATGCAATTTTATGCCTTATTTTAAAAATATTTGCATTCTGCGTTCTTTCTGTATATAAACTATATCTGCGTCAATTTTTATACTCCTCCGTCTTGGTAACTTTCATAAAAAGTATCATAAAGTTTTTGCCTATTTAAAATATAGAAAATAACTAGACACTATTTACGCAAGTAGATTAGGAAGACACTCAAGTAATAAAAAAAAAAAAAGTAATAATATACTATACATATACTCAAGTAGTAGCAAATAATAATAAGACTGGTTTTGAATATATTACATAAAGTTAAAGGAAACGTTTAATATTAAAGTATATATGTTCATGCCCAAGGACAAACCCTTGGTATAGAAAGTGACATTTTTCAGATTTTTGGATATTTTTTTCGTTAGATTTATTTAGATTTTAAGTTATGTTTTTATTATACTGAGAAATGAATGGTGTTAATAAAATCTGAATACTACTTTAACCGCTTGTTCTGCTTTCAGTGGTGAAAAGAATTATTCAAATTGAATACTTTCTATCACGATCACGATTTTTCACGTAGGCATTTGTATATCAAAAGATTGCTTAATGTTCCATATCATTATTTTTTGTACTTTAAGAAACAGTTTTTTTTTAATGGTGACAATATTACAGTAGCTTTTCTAGTTGCATGCGTCAATTCTTTTTAAAATATTTTCTTTTGCGTAGACATTATGATATACTACTTCCATTTATTTCCTGTTGATAGTGAAACTTGGGAAATTACACAAAATAATGGTAACTTAAGTTAAGGAAATATTTCTTTTGCTTCTTAGACTTCCACATCAAGTTTCTTTTTAGCTTTACGGTTTTAAGAAAGATAAAACTTTGTGACACGTCGGTGGGAGTTCTAGATGTTGCACTTACCTATCCATTTCCTCAAGCGGGAATCGTACCCAAAACCTTCACGTTTACAGTACAAAATACACATTGTAATAATAACCATATTTTTAAACATTACTTGTACATTAATAAATAATTATTACTATTAAACATTTATTTTATGAAAAACCACCTCTAATATATTAATAAGTAAACGTATACCACATAACTTCTACTTAACTTTGTTTAATATCAGCCCTTAATTCGTAATGATTATGACATAGTAAAATTTAAGCAAGGTTATTAGCAAATAAATTGGCTTACAGCGAGTTCAACTTGTTTAGACCAGTTATTCTTTATCTCAAAGCAACACGGACTTTAATGGCGTATAAATTCTATAGAATGGCATCATTAACGTTTGGTAAAATATATTTTATGTATGATTTTGTTTTGTTATGCAAACTGCCTAGAGCGAATTGCTTAAAAGATTTTTGCGATTCGTTTTCTGTTAGTTTTGACTTTAAATTTGTTTGAAAATTTGGATGAACAGGTTTTAAAAGTAGTGTAAATTATGTTTTTGAGTGTTATGTTATATTTCCTGTGTATTTTTGATTCTCCACTATTGACACTTAGTAATGAATAAAAAATCTTTAACTATTTATATCTCGTTTAAATATTGTAATTACGTAGATTTAAATGCAATACATTAAATTATTTGTTTGTGGAATTAAATATGTGTATTAGGTTTCACGCTTTTTTCTAGTGTCAAGGCATTCCGTTTTAAACGTTTTGCCAGAAATCGAGACTAAAGATTTAACTCAACGCTGGTATATGTTTTTAGTATGAGAAATGAAAATAATATATAGTCATTTCTCCGAGGGAGTATCGAACCTACAACCATCGCATTTGAGTCAGACGCTGTCCTGTTACGTGACGATGTACCACTTATTAGGTGTTTGACAATCAATCATAAGACAATAATTAATACTAAATATCTACTAAAACTCATAAATAAATTTAATCATTCTATATATTAACCAATATAATATTAACAAAAGTATTAAAAACCTCATTTCTTACTTATTTGGATGTGAATAATTGATGACACGGATAACAATATCGAATTCCAGAACATATGATTTACTATGTATTATATCATTTAAATCAAATAAATAAATATAGTTTGCGTTCAAATCGATTTTCACTCGGTGATAAAAATTGAAAAGCATATAATTTTTTATTATAATATAAAAATATTGGCCTGACGTATACAATAAATACGTAACTTATACGTTTCTTGAAATGTTCTACGTAGTCTTAGGCCGATGTGGCGCAGTGGTACAGCATCTCACTGTAAACGCGATGGTTGTGGATTTGATTCTCACTAGCGGGAATGATTATATTTAAATTAATTATATATAATATATAGCTTCACGCTATATCCCGCACACAGCAGGGTAGGCAGAGGGAACCTAGTGTTAAGACACTCCGTTCCCCACTTTCCGCCGAATTCGGAGGCACTGCGTGTTATAGGGCGGAACTTAACGTCGCGCTTTACCTCGACACCAGAGCGAAGAAAATGGAAATATTAAATATTTCCACTCCTCGAGTGGGAATTGAACCCACAACCAGTCGCGTTTACAGTCACACGCTTGTGCCATTGGGCCACGACTGGCCACATTATTAAAATTAATTATCATTTCTCTATTTTCTTTCTTTCTTTCTGACATAACGTGGCATTGAGTTTTCTTTACATACACCTGGATTTCGAACAAAAAGTGGACAACAGAGTGTCTTAACTCTAACTTGTCACTGACTACTCAGCAATGCGGAACAACGTGCCTGAACTGAAGTAGCTTCTACTTCAGTTAAAATTCCAAATTGCCATTGAGTAAAACACCAAACAAGAACTGTAGATAATATTAGCATAGTAAGGATTCGAAAGTGAAAGGAGAGATGAGCCTGATTTGCATCCGCCAGTCGGTCGGAAACGAGTTTCAAACAAATTGCTTTCATCTTTGGGCAATGAATTTAGAATGAAAGGAAGTATCGTGATAATTTTATATAAAGAAATGTATTATTCTCACTTTTAATGCCCTACATTATTGTTTGATTGTTCGTTGAATTATTATAGTGTAAATGTAATGCATATATCATGTTTTTTTTTAACCCTTATCAGGTTGTAGTGGATTTGCATTTTGTGTTAAGCTACTGTTAATGAGGCCATCTTGACGCAGTAGGACAGCGTCTGACTGTAATCGGGATTGGTTGTGGTTTCGATTCCTACTAGGAGAAATGACCATTTTTTAGTTATTTTCATGGTCTTAGTGAGCAAGATAAAGTGCGGCGTTGTTCGTCTCCTGAAGACAGGATGTCTCAAATTCACGCGGAATGCAGAGAATGCTAGTCTTTTATTACCACACTAGCCGGAGACAAATGTAAAAAAATATATGTATATCATTTTGTTTTTAAAATCATTTGATTGATGCCGTTGTAGTGCAGAGCGACTGATACGCAATGTGGGCGGAAACTAGAGAACTATATATTACATGCTTGGCTTACTTCCTCACATGATGTAGAAGATGCCTGATGATAAGAAAATGTTTTTATTCAAGGTCAAAGAACAAATTATGACATGACAATAAATTGAAACATAACGTTTTATTTCAACGTAACCTTTATTGCTTTTGCAACGCAACTATTTGCTCGGCCACATTTGTGTACCTGTCGAAAATCTATATCACGATAGAACCATAAACTCGTGATAGGTGGTTTTGATATAGCAGACATTTCACCGTGAACTTTATTGTGAAGATACATTGTTTGGGAACTGGAGCTCTTGCGGTTAGCGCCGTCATTTGGTTCAGTTGCTTTGAAAAATACCATGTACAGTGGTACTACGCGGTTATCTATTGTTTTCCTGTACGCCAAAACGTACACAACCACAAATAGAACAATAGAATAATGTTCACTTTACCACACAAACATTTCATCGAGTCATGAAATATATTTTGCTCTGGCTACCTATTTGCAAAAGCGTTTCAACGATTAGTAAAGTGTCCGCCTATTTCTGTCGCACTTAATTACTGAACTCTGTAAAGTATGCGCTTTGCAACGGAGCTGCCGCCTCCGCTGCTGTTTGTGTAAATTTTCAATTTTAATAATGCACACTGCATTTATATGTTGTGTGTTTGAAATATGTCTTGGTTATTGCGTATTGTTTTTTAGTGCACTACTTATATATTATTGTTAATTAAAATATGTTTCATGTAATGTCGAATATATGTAGGTATATATAAAATGTCGAGGGAATCGTGGCATAGCAGCTGCAGTAGCGGCAGAATACGCGAGGGTATTGTGGGTTCCCAATCGAGGAATTTATTTTTAATTATTTTTTAAATTTTAGTTATTTTCATTTCCCCGCTCTGGTAGGCATGGTATTGGCGGCCAGCAGAGAGTTCCGCCACTCAACACGCAATGACTATACACACAACATTGTTTAGGGCGGAACATGAAAAAGGAAAACCGAAGAGCTCAACATATGTTTTAAAATTTATAATAGAAACTTTGCGAATGCGAAATTCGATTTGTTTACAGTATAATTATGTTTTTTTATTAATTATTCAGTATGCACATTTTATTTTATGTTTATAAATAATTTCATGTGTATATTGTTCAGTTTATTTATCAAGTGTTATATTATATTTTTGTAGTGTTTTCACACACTTAGAATATGAAAGACATTAGAAAACTTATAAATATTTTGTTACTTTACTTTACCTTTCCTTTCCTTCTCCCTTGTTACCTTTAGGCTTGACACACCCTATTTTGACTCGCTCCTTGACATCTGATTTGCTTGAATATTTGCACGCTCCATTTTTGGAGGCCGGATCCGTGACAATGCCATATTTTCATAGCTTGCCTTGTCAGGTCTCGTCCTTGCCAGGACGAATATAATGAAAAAATATTTTAGTTTAGCTATAAAGTAACTAATCAAGTGTCAATCTGTTATATTCTATATCAAGGTATGTATATATAATATATGAACATTTTTTTATGTTCTGTTGACTGGAATGACTGTATAACCTCTTTAAATATCAAATAATCTTTCGATTTAAATCATTATTGAATTGTTATTTAACTTAAGATTTAGTAAAGGTTGCTATATGGTAATATAATATTTTATTATATTAAAATATACTACTACAAATAAGCAACATATGTGGCCAAAGGCCACTTTTGTAAACATTTACGA
This sequence comes from Dryas iulia moderata, assembly GCA_019049465.1. NCBI lineage: Eukaryota > Metazoa > Arthropoda > Insecta > Lepidoptera > Nymphalidae > Dryas > Dryas iulia. The sequence goes on along the minus strand of CM032433.1, from coordinate 4,170,653 downwards.
ACTAAATGGCATTATGTGAAAGATCGCCTACTAGAGGAAATTTACCACAGTACGGAGTTAGCCGGGGGTTAGCCACTCTCGTTAACGTAATGCGAGACTAAACTTGATTGATAGGCTCCGGGCGACAGTAAAACTATTACAGTTGCGTTTATCTTAACTAAAATATCGGAAAGGCTTTTTTATATCTAGTCTTTTACATAAGGTGATATTAAAAAATAGTTCTACAGTTATTTATGGTACAGTACAATTTATTTCGTTTGAAGAAAAACTATATTTATTTACTACTAATGTTTTTGAAAAGCAAAATAATGATTTAAATAAGTCTCAAAGAAACGCTAGATGGAATCCTTTTTTCTAATAACTCTTGAAGCTACGCCTCTGTAACGAACAGTGTCATATATAAATTGGATGTCACATTTTTGCGAGGAGTTTCGCAAGTTTAAGGCAAATCTAATTTGAAAAGTTAAGGGTTACTTTATTTGTAGATACAGCTACAAAAGTGTAATAACTTCATACATATTTTAGACAAAAGGCCGGTTGTATACGGTCGCTTCACTCGGACTTTCTTTCAGTCAAATGAGCCGGAATTAAATAATGGTGGGAAAAAAAGATTTCTCGTAAAACTTCGGAAGGAGTATCCAAAAGTTTGGCTCGACCCCCTTTATATTTTATACAATCTGCTCTCTGTAGGTCTTATGTTATTATTTATGTTACATTTTCCTCTGACCGCAGGCTCTCGGTGCGGTACTGTTTTTAATTAATGCTGCCCGTTTTCCGTACCTTCCTAGTGTTACAACAATTATTTTACCAACCTCATTAAGAAGTTTATGTCGAGAAGAAAAATATTCTACGCGTGAGGTTTTCACTTCTGTTTTTGTTCCTTTTTGTTATGCGTACTTCGCCTTTGTTACTAACTCGCAATAAATATTTTTTGTTCGTCCTTACAGGCTTAAATTTTTTATTCATAAAATATCTTGTCGGTTGGAGGTTTTATATTTATAATATTCTTCAGAAACTCTGTACCTCGGGGTTGCTGATTTTAATAGAAAAAACGATCTATTATCTTTCTTTTTGTAGGCTTATTTTAATAAAAAAATATGATAAGACTTACAGTTGTAAATTAAGGGTTGATTTGATTCATTAATTAATACCAATATAGCATGTGGTTCAATAAATTGAGACTTTAAAGTAATTTGCAAATGAATTTACCCGATAGCTGCAGTCACAGTCGTTAGTGCGACGTTTGGTCTTTGTTTTGCTCGCTCGTTCATGATAACTAATTGCTTCTGTTTTTGCTTGTCTTGCATTTGATGTTTTAACTTAATACCTATCTTGAAGTAAAACTAATCAATTTTGCAATATTATTTTTATACTAGCAAAAGTAGGATAGCGTCTGACTTTAAACAATTATATATTTTTTGTAGGGGCCAGTCGTGGCGCAGAGGTATTAAGTGCGACTGTAAAGCGACTGGTAGTGGGTTCGATTCCCACTCGAGGAGTCTTATTTATATTATAGTATTTCCATCTTTTTCGCGCTGGTGTTGAGAGGTAAAGCGGGGCGTTAAGTTCCGCCACTTAACACGCAATGCCTCTGAACTCGGCAGAAAATGGGAAATGGGGTGTTTTAACACTATGTCCCTCTGCCTACCCTGCTGTGTGTGGGATACAACGTGAAGCTATAAAAAATTATAATATTAAAATCTCTGCACTGATACATAATTTAAAGCGCAGCGTTAAGTTCCGCCATTCCATGTGCAATGTGTGGATTTTCGGGTTTCCGATTTCGATTATAAAAGTGGGGATAGGGTGTGTGAACACTAGATTCTTTTTCTCTATGTGGAGAAAGCGAGAAGTTTCTTTTCTTGTTATACATTCTGTGTTATCAGAATTTTCCTCTTTTGTTAATCAGTTGAAATGAAATGTGCCCGGTTGGTGATAAACGAAATTAGTTATCCAGAATATGTTTATCTAACTATCTATTAGTGTGGAAACCGAATGAAAATGATAAATCGAAACAAATTGTATCATGATCCAATTTAACGTGTAAATATTTATTATATTGGACGTTACCTAAATGTGGCGTACAATTAATAATCATAGGTGAACTTTTTTTATTAACACAAAGGAAATTATTTCACTTTTTAATTATTTTAATTAGTAAAAATATGTGTAATATATATATGTACGTACTATTTGTTTTATCATGAAATTTAAAAGAAGACACTAAAATAGATAATTGGAGTCATTTTTGTTAAGTGGGCACATATTATTTCAATAATAAACCGAATTTCGTAAAAAACTTAATCTTTTATTCTCACACGAACCCCAAAAAAAAAATGAAGAAACAGATAAAAAATTAAAATTAAATTTCACAATCACAAAGGGATTGCAAAACACACGTATTATATTAGCTAGCACGTTGGGAAATTTAAATTCTTAAACGAAACCATTAAAGTCGGATTGTGTCATGATTACACAATTACCATCTCGCGTTCTGACAGGAAACGGATTGACGGCTAAGGAGCATAAGTATAAAGAAAAATATCAAGTGAGAATATGAAATGAGACATGGGAGGCCCAACTTGCGAGAGATGTCAAGATTTTGTAACATGACAAACTTTGGAAATTTATTTTCTTACTGGCTTGCTGTCGCTTTCGTCTTGGTGCGGAGATAAAAAAGATTACAGTACAATTCTTGCACCAAGGTCGCTTGTATAATGTGTAATTACTTTAGTTTTAAGTTTTATACGATTGTTTTTTAATGTAGGATGATGTGTGTTTGCTTCATACTTCAAATTATTCATATAAGTTTTATATATTTTTTAAGTTAGTAGGTAGGTAATGGCAAATTATGAAACTGAGTTTTTTTATATATAAGCATATTATTTTTCGTTTAAGGCTGTCATGGCGGAGTGGAACAGCGTTTCACTATAAACGCAATTGGTTGTGAATTCGATTCCCATCCGGGAGAGTGATTACTGTTGAATTATTTTCATTTCTATGCTCTGGTACCTAAACCAATTGCGGCGTGTGGTTCTATCACTCAATAAGCAATGTCTCGATTTTGGACGGAAAGTGAAAAACGGAAGTTAACTTAGTTGTCAAATAACATACCAATCAAATCGAATTTACAACAAAGATGATGAGATAATTGAAGAGTCATGCAAATCCGCATAATGATTACTAAGGAGTTGTTGTAAAAATTACAGTGTATTTAATTTAATTCAATTTTATTAATACATAAAGATTGTAGACACGATGGTTGTGGGTGTGATCCTTATTTGGTAAAAATAATAATATTTACATTATTTTCGTTTCCTTGCTTAAAATTAGGAGGAAGGTAGCGAAAGAAGAGTGTCTATACACTAGGTTCTATTAACCTACTTTGCTTCGCGAGATAAAGCGTGAAGCTAAAAATACAGAAAACGAATTGTCATTTCAAATAAACTGGCTTTTAATTAATTTATTATATACAAGAAAATTACTTAAATTTTATTATATTTATTACAGTATTTCTTACAAACAGATAGATAGATGCATATATACTGACTAGTATGCGTTACTAGAGAAATTTTAAGTTTTTTATTTTCGTTCTTTTTAAGTTAAAAATGATTTCACACTATAAAATCTGAACGCGTTTAAAGTCATTGCATAGATCCGCCCTACGAGTTGTGTTGTTGGTATGTTATTTAATGGACGGATTTTATTCGAATCCATCATTCGTCTGTTGTATAGGTACAAGTGATCAATCCATTGTTCCGCCGGCCGTCTGTCTGGATTACTCGCTCGCAGTGCCAGTGTCTATTATAAGAAATATTCTTTGATATTATTTTAAATGTAGCTTTATTTTTAATGTTACCTTTTTAAGATGTCTTTTTTTAGTAGTAAGAGAGAGTCTAGTGATAAGACACTCCGTTCTCGAGTTTCTACTCACAATGAAACGTGTTAACTGTGCGACACAATAACCTCTAAAATATCAAATATAACTATTAAAACCAGTTTTTAGATAATATACCTATATATTTTTAGCATATAATGAAATTTACAGACAATTATGTCCCAAATTTCAAACTATAGTAAGAATGTAAACTGTATAACAAAATCAAACATCAAACCTAAGTACTATTACTCTTAAAATTTCTTTTAGCTTCACACTGTATGCGGGATACAGCGGAGTAGGCAGAGGGAACCTAGTGTTAAGACACTCCGTTCCCCACTTTCCGCCGAATTCGGAGGCTTTGCGTGTTAAGTGGCGGAACTTAACACCGCGCTTTACCTCGACACCAGAGCGAAGAAAATGGAAATATTAAATATTTCCACTCCTCGAGTGGGAATCGTATCCACAACCAGTCGTTTACAGTCACACGCTTGTGCTACTGGGCCACGACTGGCCACGAAAAAAAATTAATAATTCATATAACCATAAATAAGTCGCGATGAGATATCAGTGTATTTCCGAAGGGCAAGATGTACTAAAGCTTTATCTCTAAGGAAGATCGATATCTTATTACGTCACCCGCCTCTGTCACGTTTTCAATTAGTGTATCCAGGGATGCTCACAGAAATAACGCTGTACGCTACATCTCGGCTATTCATTCGAGCTCATAACGCGACTATTCGCCACACCATTGTTAACAACTTCTAAAGATTTCTTTAGGGTCAACGAGTATATTAAATTTCATGTTCATCAAATAATAATTAATTTTGCTCTAGTAGTTTTGGGCTGGTATTATACATATATTATATGTAGGCAAATTTGAAGTACGTTTAGGCTGTTTTGTTCTGGGGTGGTATTGTTTTGATAGTTATTTTGTTTTTTGTTTTACATTTTTCCTATTTTTAAATAGATATATGGTTTAAATAAAAAATGACTGCGCTTTGTTATCGTATAGATTTAATGTGATTTTTTAAAAAGTTCTTTACCTGTAGTTTTACTAATTTGCTGTATTTTTGCTAATTTGATGATTTTCTCACATTAATACGCGGTAGACAGTCGTGTCACGATACTCCGTTTTCGATTTCCGTCAGTAATCGAGACTTTGCTTATGAAATTACGGTTCTTAGGCGCTTGTCTCAGGCACTATAGCGCATTCATTCCCCCGAGTGGGAATCGAATCCACAACCATCGACTTTATAGTCAGACACTATCCAACTGCACAACGACGGCCTCAACATATGTATGTATAAGTCTACTTTTAAAATCACAAAATTAAGCTAACTTAGGTCGCGTTCTGTAATTTAGCTCGCTTCTAAACTACCTGTATTCTATACATTTTGTTAGGCGGCTGTAAGCAAGACCCCCACAATAGAGGACTCGAAAACCTTCATCGCAAAAGTCCCTAATATACCTTCCTTTGTCGTGTTTTCAATTAGTGTATACAGGATGTTGGCTGAAGCGTCGCACAGTGCTTCAATTGTGTACATATGTACTTATAGTAAAATGTTATACTGTTTCTCGTAAATTTATATGTTACATTTAATTCTTTTTGTTAATAATAAATTTTATATTTTTCTTTTTCTATATACTTTATAAGATATTAGAAATATGAGTAAAAATATTCTAAAAGCGTTAATATTCGGTACTACTCCATATATGAAGCTATATTTAAATAATAACAGGCATACGGTTAAAATTTGTATATATACTTACCTACTTAAATTTGAAAAAAAAGTAGATTTTGTTATTTTAAAGGATAAACAAATTGCTACAATCGATTTCTTGGAAAGTGGGGAACGGAGTGTCTTAACATTAGGTTCCCTTTGCCTACCGTGTTGTGTGCGGGATACAGCATGAAGCTTAAAAAAAATGAATCATTTTCCATATTAAGAATCGAATCCACAATAATCACGTCTGAAGCAGCTACTATAACATTGTGCAACGGTGGCCTTAAAACGAGTAGGTACTAAGAATTTTTAATATTGTAATAAACTTCGTCAAGACATAATGAACTGATTTAACTTCTTCATGAACATCTACTCAGCAACTATTATTAGAGTTGTACATTATAATTAAATTTTAACTCGCATTCGTGTGTGCCATCCTTCGCGTTAATTCTTAACGCCTGTTTGTTTATTGTTGTTTCGCGATTGTAAGTCAAACACGAGCAAATGTTTGCATTGTGCTTGTTTTACTTACTTATTAGGGACCTTTGCATGTAATGCTACGTTTATTTTATAACTACGTTATACCAATGTGGTCTTTAATTATATTAGGAATTAAGGTCCATTGTCGCACCAATTTAGTATAATCTCGACGTTATTTAGATAAGTAATGTATTGAATTAGAGTTAAATTGGCGGGATGGTTTTTATATAAGCTTAATTTAAAACGTTTTAGCGTCTGATTAGAGGTAATTAATTTTTTACGACATTTTTAAAGATTTCTGAGTAATGTTTGTTGATAGGACATAGGTGAAAATTGTTAATGAAAATTCTTCAAGTGTTAAAGATATACATATATAGTATAATACAGTATAGTGAATTTTAAGCAGTATATATTATTCCTATTCCTTTTGAATTGGATAGATATGGTACTGTATGAAAAATTAAACATTTATAAGCATTACGAGTATGCATAACGGGTAGATATGAAGTATGAGTCGCACATAGCTTAGATTCACCGTACCAGGCTCATCACATTGCACAGAGAATTTAGATAGCAGTAGGTACTTTGGAACTCAAGTGTATAATCCTCTTTATCCAAGCTAATGAAATGAAGAAATCCTAGTACTACTGCCTTCGATATACATTTTAGAAACTGTTGATAGTTCTAGACACGCCCCCTTTTATAGTATATACTTATAAAGTAGATTATAGTATTAACAAAGTACAAGGTAAGGAATAACACAAAGTTCAACGGACACTTACAGGAATGATTTTTACTATTTGTTCGCTCAATATTTACCGCAATTTTTTAATAGATGTGGCCCTCATGTACTTGTTTCAACAATGCCTTCTAATTCAACAATTGTTATAAGTAATATCAGCAAAGTAATATAACAGAGTAGCTAGTATCAAGTCACTCCATTCGCTTCTTTTCGTCCGAAATTGAGACGCTACTGAATAGTGGAACTTAACGTTGCGCTTTGTCTACAACCGATATTAACTACAAACGAAAATTCAAAATAATTTAAATATAATATTTCCCCTAAATAAGATATTTCTTTTTTACAATTATATTCTATTGCACCACCATCGTTTCAAAGTAATAAATGATTTATTAAATTACCATTCATTTGAGATTTTTGACATCTCTAGGATTTCGCTATTTAAGGATGGCGCTTAGAAGTAAGAGCCCAATTAACTCTAAAACTATACACGACTGAGTCAAAAATAATTTAGTTACAACAGTTATAACAGTCTAACAATAACAATTCAACCACATTACATAAAAAAACACAAATGTGCCTACACAAAGCCAGAAAAAAAGAAACTAAAAAAAATAGTTAACTGGAGCAAATAGTTGCAGATTTATTGCAAAATATTGTAAAATGAAGTGGAAATAAACGCACTTTACCTTTGTGATGCTGAGTGCCAATACAGCTCGATATCCGTTAGACATGTTGAAATGCTTCATTGTATTATACACGGACGCGTTCAACCAATAATATTCCTTATAACTGGGGAATAAAGCTTATATTAATATACTTCGAATGTATTAGTGCATAGGAGCGAACCGAGAAGCAGACGCTTTAAGCGACGTATTTTTAGATCTCCAGTGAATTTAACGGTTTCTGGCATGGAGCCTTTTATTGACTGTCTCTCATAATATCAGTTGGTTTTTGATTTGAGTGGTTCATATCTGTTTTTTATTAATTTGAGCGTATATTTTGATTGGAAACCAGCTTTTTTCCGTATAGCGGGTTAGTCAGAGAGGACCTAGTATTAAGACACTCCTTCCTCCACTTTCTGCCAGAAATCGAGAATTTGCGTATTGAATGGTGGAACTCAACGCCGCGTTTTATTTCCGGTACCAGAGCAGAGAAATAACAATAATATATATCATCCCTTCCAGTAGGTATCGAAATAGTTGGTGTATTAAAAAGGATATTTTCATTATTTTATACAAAAATTTAACGTTTACAGGTAAAATTTAAATAACACACGTTTTACACGTAATGGACGTACGCTGTAGGTGCATGACAGCAGCCCATTTGATAAATATTTAACAATATTGACAATTTGTAAAGTATTAATAGGTTACTGTAATAGCTACTGTTGCTCAGTTGATGCGCTTTCTTATTTTTATGACGGTTTTGTGTTCAAATTAAGAAAAGTAATACATTCTTGTACTTATTTTGTATTTATTTTATCAAAGTAAAGAAGGACTCCTGTTTAAGTATCGCGTATCATGCAGGACCTAAATAATGAAACTTTAATAATATTATACTTTAATAATATTACATCACAATGTCAAAACAAAATTAGGTGGAAAATGAAGAACGTGAAGTGACACCAGGTTCTCTCTGTCTCCCCTGAGAAAAAGAAAAAAAAGAAAAAATATTTCAAAGTACAATTTCCCATCTGTACTCTAAACGTCACTATCGGACGTTAGTTTATAAATTTGTTAGTTAATTGAGTGAGTGATAGAGTACCGTGATTATTGACAGCCCATTTTATTGATATTGCCTATGACATGCAGAATATCCTTGCGTTGCAAATTTGTAAATTGCACTATATTTGTGTATGTATATGTTATCGAATAAGTTAATTGAAATAGAGATTGGAATCGAATAAGTTTTAACATATTAGGTTGCAGGGTATGCCAAGAGAATCTAATGTTAAGATACCCGGTTTTCCACTTTGCGCCACAATTATATATGCAAACAAAGTTATAACATTAAATATTTAATCTCAGAACTCAACGCAGCACTTTGTCTTGTTAGAGGGCGAAAATTAAAATAATTGACATATAATCATTTCCCGGGCCAGCCGTGGCCCAGTGGCACAAGCGTGTGACTGTAAACGACTGGTTGTGGGTTCGATTCCCACTCGAGGAGTGGAAATATTTAATATTTCCACTTTCTTTGCTCTGGTGTCGAGGTAAAGCGCGGCGTTAAGTTCCACCACTTAACACGCAATGCCTCCGAATTCAGCGGAAAGTGTGGAACGGAGTGTCTTAACACTAGATTCCCTCTGCCTAAACTGCTGTGTGCGGGATACAGCGTGAAGCTAAAAAAAATAATCATTTCCTCGAGTGGATAAATATTGAACCTATAACCAATTGCGTTTATATTCAGACGTATTTTGGCCTGCCTTACTCTTGACCTAATACACATTTTACTAGTTTTAACATAAAGAATACATTAAATATAGCACACGTCCTTGCACAAGTACGTCTAAACTTAACACGTTATTCTATTTATATCAAAAATACCTGGAATCACTGACGTACGAAATGATACGTGGTCAAAGAGGGTCCTGTCACAATGGACAGGGGTTGACACGTGTTGACTCCGAAATTAGTTGTGCCGTGCTCGATGCTCTATCATATTGTGATCACTTTTATTAACGTCTCGTGAAGGGCTGGGATTGTTGAATTAACTATTGTTTATATGTATTTGTTATACTTTTAAACATTTTTAAAGTATTATTCCACATTTAGGAAAATTGAAAAAGACATTTAGAAAGCGTATAAAAATTTGAACGCAGCAGGATTCGAACCCGCGCCTCCTGAATACCGTCCAGGCGCTCTCACCACTGAGTCATGCGTTCTATTACCAGCTGCATCGAAATTCTTATACACAACTTTTTTTTGCTGTTAGCATCTCTGTATTTATAATATTTTTAAAACGTAAATTGTCTAAATACTCCTACAAAAATAATTAACGGACGATCTAATTAGTAATAAGCCATAAACCAGGATAGATAGGTTACATTTTTAGAAAATGCCATTTTACACACATTTTCTAGAAACTTCTTCAATAACATTAAATTAGGGAGTAAATTTCGCTTCGCACTATCTTCGAACTCAAAATACATCCAATCATATTTCTTATTATGTTTATGATTTCTAAAAAGAACGCAAAGTATCAAAAATAATACCGAGCAATGTTCGGTTATCCTGATATTATATATAATCCGTTATAACTCTGCTTTTTTCACTTTTTCGACTAGGTTATAGTTTTACTTCACACATGGATATATTTTTTATAATTACTTGTTTTCCTCTTTGAACTTGAAGTGTTAAGACACTCCGTTCTCCACTTTCCGCCGAATTCGGAGGCATTGCGTGTTAAGTGGCAGAACTTAACGCCGCGCTTTACCTCGACACCAGAGCGAAGAAAATGGAAATATAATTTCCACTCCTCGAGTGGGAACCCACGAACCCATAACCAGTCGTTTACAGTCACACGCTTGTGTCACTGCGCCACGACTAGCCACAAGAAGAACTATTCTATTGTTTGTTTTTCTCTTTTTGTATTGAAATTATAATATTTCTTTTAGTAGTGTTTTATTTTGTTTTTTCTATATTCACATTCATTGTTTTACAGGAACATGTAAAAAACTTTTACTTATAAAGCTCTGTTTTTTTGCAGGTAAGACATCGTTAGTTTTGTTTACGAGTCTCATCATTATCCGTAAGTTCAGGAACAGACGCCCGATAAACCTTTGCAGGCGTTTGGTTAAGCACTAAGGTTTTTAATGAAAAGAGTTTGCTAGTACATGTTTTTTTCTCATTTTTCCCCCTTTTAATGAAACTATATAAAAGTATGTAATTTATGCTGTCGTAGTGTAGTGGGAAAAGTTTAAATGTACTTGGTGGTTGTAGGTTCGATCTCCACGGGATTTTTACGTATGAAGTAGGATTTTGCTATCCCATTTGCTTAGACGAAGGTGATACTTTCAGATAGGTTCCCTTGACTTACTTGGCCGTCTATGATTTATTATATTATAAATATATCTTGATTTGACCCTAGTTTCACTCTTACTACTTTGTTATGCGCAAAAATGTTCTTGATATTTAATTATTGTGGTGTAGCATAATCAATAATTTAGTTTGCGTTTCACAGAAGCAAAATAAAGCTATAATTTGTATGATTTTATTCAATTACTTAATTAATACATAAGAAAATATACGTAGTTACATTGCCTTTGTATTATCAACATACCAATATTATGTATTGAATAAACAGTTAAAGCTATTAAAATAAATGCCGTACGTAAGATAATGTCTTTTTACATTGCTGCGTAAAAAACTTGACATTTAAGTATTTATTTGTGTTTCTTTGTAAGACAAGCAATCAACCTTCTCAGTTTTTATTTAACCAGCGACGTGCCGAGTTAAAAGTTAATAAATTACTACTGTATTCTTTGTTACTAGGTCACGGATTTTTTTTATTATATAAGTAAGTAAACACATTTTTACCAAAATTATGTGGAGTGTGAAACTTGGCGTAATTAAAGTTTTAGTTCATTTGGAGGAGTGCAGGAAACAATAATTTCTGTAATTATTTATGCGAAATATATTAATTTATTAAAAGTAATGTATACTTTACTCGCACACGTTGGCAATGAGTTTTATAACATACTAATCTTCATTCTAACTTTACATGAACATTTTTTTTGTTTTATATTTATGACCTATAAACCTACAAACATTTTATAAAGGTGAGGTGAGGTAATCCACTATATGTACATATTTGAAATTAACATTAATGTCAATCAAATAACGAATAAAAACTAACATAGGCTACTACTCCGTTTTCCAAGTACTATGTTTTAACCCGTTAAGGATCGACATAGAGAGTGAAAGTGTGGAAGTGAATCGTTTCATCGATTTCGATGAATTTTCTCAGGAACATAGTTGATGACGTATTGTCAAACATAGGCTACCTATTTCTTTTAAAAAACTAACACCTAAGGGATTGAAATAGGGGACAAAAATTATACTTTACGCAGGCAAAGCCGCGGGCGGGTCGCTAGTATAGAAAACATATGTATTCGAAGTAAAATCTGACGTGTTTCATTACATAAGTAATTACTAATAATGTTTAACTAAAGAAATTCATTACACGATCTTATCGGATTTTGGTCTTAGAATTATCTGATACTCGCTAATACTGCCTAGGGATCTATTCTAAAGGACAAAGCGTTCTTCCCCATTACGGTAATGCTCAGCTAAACTTGACTGATTACATTCCCGGGGGGTGAATTTTTCTCACGTCACAGTGGTATATTAGAGGTGTTAGAGGATTTTCTTAGTAATCGAAGTCTTTGTGATTAAACGGAAAATGTTTGTAAGCGTTTTTTCGAGATGTTTTTTAATGAGTTTGTTTGTTAACATTTGATTCATGTGACCTGGTTTTATGTTGATCTTTTAATTCATTGAATTGAGTCCGTCATGGCGCAGTGGGACAGCGTCTGACTGTGAAGCTATAGTTGTGAATTCGATTCCCAATCGGATGAATGATTATGTACTATATTCATTTCTCAGTCTTAAAGTCCTGACAATCAACACGCAATTTCTCGATTTCTTCGACAGGCGGAGAAAACCTAGTGCCAAGACACTCTTATTCCGCCCGAACTCTAGACATTGCGTGTTGGTGTCGGTATTATATTGTGCCATTATTGTGTTAACTTTATCTTTTCATTTAAAACAATAGATTATTTTTATATTTATCTCTTACATAAAGTGGTATTTTACATTAGTCAGCTTATAACATAACTATATTGAATGTATGTACACATATATTAATGTGACATTGGGAATGTTAATAACAAAATAAATATTTTCATAAACAATGCCTTAACTAGGCAATGCCTAGTTATTCTAAAACAATACTATATCTGTTAATAAATATCAGCTGGTAGGTCTTAATAAATCGTAATATTGTCATACTTTAATGAATATTTCGATGTATTTCATGAATGCTTATTTCAATGATACATTAGTTTTAATATTTATTTAATACTTGAAATAGCAGTAGGCATGTATGCACTATACTAGTAGACCCATTGAAGCTTAAAGTGGTCGTTGCTTAGCAACGTGTATATATGTATATTTATTATATGATATAAATATATTTCATAGTAATGAACAATATTGGTTTTCTGCACATAAACTTTATGCCAAATTTCATACTCCTCTGTCCACATAATTTTCGTAAAAACGGGTCGAAAGGTTTTCTTTCACCTATTAATATATAGATAACTTAGAAGGTATCTCAAATAACGTTATCGTTATCACGTGATTCATTATTTTTTCTTTTTATTTTTCGTATGCGTAGGCATATGTTATCTTAAAATATTTTTTTCTTAGCTTTAACTTCTTCAGTGTCTCAGATTTTCCTGCATTACAGTGTTCGTAAAGAAAACTTAGTGTCAAGACTCTTTTTTCTTCTTACTTTCGCTTTTGACCAGAAACTGAGACATTGCGTGTTGAGTGGTGTAAACTAACCTTTCAGTCACTTAATAATACCTTTCAATCATACCCTTTTTTATATTTTTACGTCTTATTTATACCTTTTTTAAAACAATTAAATACTAATTAAAACCTTTTTGTTATCAATAATTAAATAAAGATAATTCAAATGTACATTAATTATTCATGTATACATTAGTGTCAGGACTCCTACATACTTTGTTTTAGACGTAACTATTGATGTTACGTTCGTTAACACGCAATCGAGGTCGACAACCATTGTGTATTGTGTACCGTTCGCTGTATATTGTCATTATTCCCGATAGTTCAATCAATCCAAGGGCGTACTTAAGTGTAGTTGCTTAACCTTTGTTTTGTTACATTAGCTAAGCCAGGGTGCCAGTATCCAGTAGATGGCTCATAGCTAGTATCAGCGTTTAAATGAAATATTTATAAAATAAATATTTATTTATAGAATTTCTTTATTGAAAACCTAAATAACTAAAAATATAGGTTGATAAACTCAATCAAATAACTTAATTAGGCCTGTTACTTAATATATTCTGAAAATTATAATTAAATATCAAGTTAGCGTCTAATTCTATCATATATAATTTCTTATAAGGGTCTTAGCTTGTTAGCTCCTGACTATGGAAGTTGGAATTGGTTGTGGATTCGATTCTTACAAGGAGAAAAGTTTTTTTTTTTTTTTGTCTCTCCTCTCTAGTAACTTAGATAATGCGTGACGTTAAGTACTGCTATGGAACATACATTGTCTCAGATTCGGGGAAAAATAAAGAACATAGTGTTTTGACACGGGGATCTCCTTGACTAAACAACTACGAGAAAAATGCGTTAAAAAGAAATGAAAAAGACATTTAGAAAACGTATAAAAATTTGAATGCAGCGGGACAACAACAACAATAAGTTGCAATAAAGCGTATAATAATTTCGACGCAGCGTGTAGTAGGACGCATTGCTCAGTGGTGAGAACGCCTGGACGGTATTCTTCATGGTGCGATCAAATTTTGATACCTTTTCTAAATGTCTTTTTCAGTTTTCCTAAGTGTGGAATAACACTTTAAAAATGTTTAAAAAGATTGAGTACCGTAAAATTATGCTTTAGCCTAAAAATGTTTTTTTAATGTGTACATGATATGTATCCTAATCACTATTTCACAATTATTATTATTAGAGGGCGATTATATAACGTAAAAATGTAATTCAAAACGTAATACAAACCTGTTCATACCTGAGATTGTTATTGTGGTTAATTAATCAAGAGCCTCTACCGCATGTGGAGCGTATGATTTAACCTTGCAAGTTACGCTTCACGTATGACGACGAGATAATCTTATGGCTTAATACGATAAAATATAGTCGGCACATATGAATTGAATACCTTTTTATTATATAGATATAATTATTAATATGTTTGTCTGTAGGAAAAAAAATAAATTAATGTTATTGCGGAAAATAATGAAAATTCTTGTTGTGTTTATTTAGTTTTTTGTTTATATTCTAATTTTTATTAGAAAAATAATTCTACTATTATATTATAGTTATGGGGGGCCAGTCGTGGCCTAGTGGCACAAGCGTGTGACTGTAAACGACTGGTTGTGGGTTCGATTCCCACTCGAGGAATGGAAATATTTAATATTTCCATTTTCCTTCGCTCTGGTATCCGAGGCAAAGCGCGACGTTAAGTACCGCCACTTAACACGCAATGCCTCCGAATTCGGAGAAAAATAGGGAACGGAGTGTCTAAACACTAGGTTCCCTCTGCTTACCCTGCTGTGTGCGGGATAGAGCGTGAAGCTAAAAAAAAAAGAAAAAAGATTATAGTTAAATTTCAAAGACATCTTGGGTTGAGATTTGAAGCTATCTTCAGATACTGGTATAGTGTCTTATCAGTCTGACCATAAACGCTATTGTTTATGGATTCCTTTCGTACTCGAGAGAATTGCTATATTTAAATTAAGTTTATATCTTCGCTCTGGTAACTAAAACAAAATGCGGTGTCGAGTTTCTCCGCTTAACAAATAATCTCTCAATTTCAATTTCAGGCGGAAACTTTAAAAAAGAGTGTCAGGACACATTTCACAACAAGTTACCTTTGACTACTTTGGTATCAAAATTTAGGAAAAAAACATGTATTTATATGATTTTTTTTATATATATGACTACATGAAGTTATATATCAAAAAAAAAAAATTTAACATTCGTCGAAATCTAATTAGATTCACTGATCAAGTAAACGTTCTGATACCACATACTGTTCTATACAGCGCATACGATTGCATACACTCTACATGTTATTGCGTTTGACAGATGTCGTTAAAATTGCTTTGAATAAATCAACACGTCTCACAGGCGAAATCTGGGCTACGTATGCATGTCCATACATATTCAAACTAGTTGCTCGGCGTCTGTTATAATACAGCTATGACGGACTATCTGTTGATCTGATCCTGCCTGTCTCTACGTTGAAGGGATCAGAGTTATATCAAATTTGATATATAATATGATTTGGAATATTGGTCTTGTTTTGGTGTGAAAATGGTATTTTAAGGATATTTCGAAGATTTTTTTTAAATTGATGTCTTATTCTGTGATTAGTTTGTATTATATGATTATTCTTTTGTGTGTTCTTTTGTAGTAATTATAAATGCACTATAGTTTCAAGCTAAATTGAAGTATGTGGCATAAATTGAACAAACAGACGGACTGTTGTGTGCATTATGTGTTCGGTACTAATATTTGCTTCGTACAAAATCAAACTTGCTAACTCCATGGGCTTAATGAATTTATGAAAGATTTAGATTAGGTATCTATATTCTATGAATACTTATAAAGAAAACATTGTAAGAACATAAATTGTTATTTATTTGTAAAGTTAAGCAGTTACTTAGGAATTCTAGAGCCCGTTGTGACGTAACGGCAGTACATGAATGTAATAAATGTGATAGTTTTGAATTCGATTCTCACTCAGGGAAATGAAATTAAAATGTTTAAATTATTTTCATTTCTCCTTGCTGGTAACTAAGACAAAGCACATCATTGAGTTCTATCACTCAACACGCATTACCGCACGTGGAAATTGCTGTTTTGGGGGAAAAAGCGTGAAGCGTGTAAAGGAATAGTAAACCGTCATCAAACAGCAGTCTGATTTGTGTTTGCGGTGAATGAGGTTTGCGCGAGATTATTTTCTGTGTTGAGCTGATTAACGGCTATCTATATTTTAAATATTTGTTGTTGTTAAAAAATATTAAAGTGTAACTACAAAACGTACACATGTCTATTTGAATAAGATTTGTTTCTATGAAGAATTTGTATTCTAACTTGACGCAATCGCTGGCGCAAGGCCGTAGATTCGATCTTTGCTCAGGGAATTGCTTATATATTTAATTATTATCGTCTTCCTCCTAAAGCGCGTAGTTAAATTCCGCCACGCAACCTCTCGACACTAGGTTCTTTCAGCCTAACTTGCTATAATGGCGTGATTAAATTAAAACTTGCTTCATTTGAAGAGTAATAGGTTGATAGATATAGCGTCAATTAGGCTACGAGGCTTTTTGGTCGCAAGTCTCCGTCAAGGATTACCACATCGTTAGGACCTGCGTTTCCCGTATACAGTTAGTACACTCCCCTATAAGTTTTATAATTGAATTATATTTAAATTATGTCTTTTAATTTAAAACTATGTTATATGCCTTAGGGATGTGGTCATTATTTTCAACTATAACTTTCAAGGTACTCTTTACTACAATTACTTAAAGTAACTCACGCGAACACACTAATATAAATTATTTTGATATATTTTATTTTTTTATAATATTATTATTTTTTTATTTTTATATTTATCCATTGTCATCATTTGAAGCCCATTCGGGGATATGATTACCATTCTGGAGTATGGTTATTAAATTTCGCTGTTAAAATTTCACATCTTCGCTCTTGTACATAAGGCAAAGAGCGTTTAGTACCCTGAGGACTACCCTGTTACACGGTAAAAGCTTTACAAAAATCTAAAGTTGTACTAATTGTAAAACTTGCATACTTTTTTAAAACTGGTACAAATTGTATCTTATTTTTATAGGAAATTAATTGATTTTTTTAACATTAGATTACTCGATGCTTAATTAATACTTATTGTGTGTATTGTAATTTATATATATGTAAATAAAGAATTTTAATTAATGCTATTGCATAGAAACTATTACCTTGCGCGTATTTGGTTCCCCATCAATCTCATAGCATGATATTAGGGAATTTGAACCATTTGAACCAAATTACTAAAGGAATTTAAAGCAAAGCTGGTTCATAATTATAGTTACAACGTTACTAGTTTATGATAGTTAAATATATAGATATATACGTTGTATTCTGATTAATTATGTATACAATTTACATGTACGTGATGAATGTTGTAATAAATAGTTGATGTTACTCATAACTAAAATCAAGCGACATTCACTGGTATTTGCGAAGAATAAGTTGAGGTCACGTAGGATTTCGTGTCGCCTATGTTCTTAAGTCTCATCACACGTGCCTCACTTTCCACGTCGTAATCAATTACCTACCGCTTGTGTTATTTTAATTACCACTGGAGCTTCTTGTGTGAATGCCATAATTTTGGCTGAGGAAATAAATATGTTCTGGAGTAATTATGTGTTATTACTATAATTATGGTATTTTGTACGTAGTGGTGGAGTGGGACAGACAGTATATAGTCTCACTATAGATGCAATGGTTGTCCATTTCATCCTTACTCGAGGAACAATTATATTTTTTAAACATTTTAAAGTGTTATTCCACACATAGGAAAATTAAAATAGGTATTTAATTTAGAAAACGTATAAAAATTTTAACATAGCGGGATTTGAACGCGTGCCTCCTGAATATCGTCCAGGCGCTCCAATGGCTCCAACCAGCATGGCTGAGTGGTGAGAACGCCTGGACGGTTTCCAGGAGGCGCGGGTTTGAATCCCACTGCGTTCAAATTTTTATACGTTTTCTAAATACAATTATATTTATTTAAATTGTTTTCATTTCTCCGCTCTGGTAACTAACACAAAGGGCGGCGTTAAGTTCCACCATTCCATGCACAATGTCTTCATTTCAGGTGAAAAGTGGACGACAGAGTGTCTTTATACTAGGTTCTCTCTCACTATCCCGTTATGTGGGAAACTACGTCAACAAAATGTCAATATCATGCAGCTGCTTCAAATTCAAAATGATTACTTGTCTTTGTCTCCTGTTTTCGTTTCCTAGCTCTGATAAGATAAAACACAGGGTTGAGTTCCACCACGCAATGTCTCAATCGATGTTGCTCTCTGTGAAGAAGCGTGAAGCCGAAAAATAAAAATATCAAAGTGATATTAAATACACTTTTAGCCTAATTAATGTTGTAATTATTTTTATTATAATATATTATTGTTTCTCATATACTTAATTGTCTTATATTTAGCAATATTTCCTTTTTCTTCTAGAATTCTAATGATATTATTTGCAGTCTTATTATTATTGTATATAATTTAATTTAATAATTAAGTAGCGAAGCTCTCACGACGTCAATTTATGGCAATTGATGAAGTAAGCTGTAGAACTAATAACATACCTTTTGCTTCTAGTTTAAATGTTTATTACGTAACTAAATTATAACGTGCTAAGCCTTTTAATTGGCCTGTTTAAAATTGAATTTTGTGAATTTGAAATTATTCCTGTATCGTTCTAATATAGACAAATTAGAAAACATATTGATACCATATTCTATCTTTTAATATCCAATGGTTAACACTACAAAAATACTAGTGGAGTTGTGGAGGATAGAGTGTTTTGACACTAGGCTCTCTCTGACCATACGGAAAATGTATGAAGTTGTAGTACAAAACTTTTTTTTAGCTTCACGCTGTATCCCGCACACAGCAGGGTAGGCAGAGGGAACCTAGTATTGAGTTACTCCGTTCCCCAAAAAGTTTCGTAGTACAAAAGTAACAGTATAAATAGAGAGAACCTATTATTTAGACACTACGCTCTATTTTACACCACCCTTAGAAACCCTGTACGATGTATGACGGAACCTAACACCGCAATTTGCCAAGACTTTCCCAAAACATACGCAAACGTGTAATAAACAACAGCAAACCATGTATACACAGCAATTAAATTCCATTTGAAACGAGCACTCGTCAATAATTAATATCATTCAATACACACTCAATTTCAATCATGTTTATGGGATCGCGGGAACGGGGTCTGTTTGTTCACTGTAATTAATATAGACGTGACACACCATATCTTCACGGCAATCTGGCAAGTAATTACGCGTTCATTAGTGTCACTACCCACCACTCACCGGCACGGAACATCGCGTGCTGGCGGACACGCTTCTTGCCAAATAATTACGCTTGCGTCTCGAAGTTCAGACGAAATCTTGTTCTCACGTGATCTCACGGTGACGGCTCTTGGCCTTGGATTAGGATTGTGAGGTTTTTTTGTTAATAATTAGGTGTTGGAATTAATTCGTAGCGTTTTTTTAATGAAAGAATGTTATTTATTTCACATGAACATTAAAAATACATTTATTAAAGTATTTCCCATCACTTTCTACTATGTTTGACCATCTTTCGGGCAGTGAATGAATACCGTGTCGGAAGAACTGTTCGTCTTTAGATGAAATCCAGGAGTCGAACCATTTTGTACAATCTTCGTAAGATGTGAACTTCTGCTCGCTCAAGCTATGAGCTAATGATCGAAACAAGTGGTAGTCGCTAGGTGCAATATCAGGAGAATACGGCGGGTGCGGTAGCACTTCCCATTTAAGTGTTTCCAGGTATGTTTTTACCGATTTTGCAACGTGTGGGCGAGCATTGTCGTGCAGCAACATGACTTTATCGTGTCTTTCGAAGTATTCTGACCGTTTTTGCTTCAATGCGCGGCTCAAACGCATCAGTTGCCGTCGGTAAAGATCTCCAGTAACGGTTTCATGCGGTTTTAGCAGTTCATAGTATATGACACCCTTCTGATCCCACCAAATACAAAGCAGGAGCTTTGAGCCATGGATATTGGGCTTTGCCACTGATGTTGATGGTTCGCCGGGCTTAACCTATAACTTTCTGCGCTTAGGATTGTCATAATGGATCCACTTTTCGCCACCGGTAACAATCCGATGCAAAAAACCTTTTCTTTTCTGCCGTTGAAGCAGTAGTTCGCACGTGAGAAAACGTCTCTCAATATCCCTTGGTTTCAATTCATATGGCACCCAATATCCTTCCTTCTGGATCATGCAAAAACTTTTAAGACGTTTTCCTATTGTTGAGAAGTCAACTTCCAATGACGTAGATATTTTTTTAAGTATTTGGCATGAGTTTTAATTGAGTAGTGCCTGCAAATCGTCATCTTCAAATTTTTTCGGCTGACCAGGTCGTTTCTTGTCATCCAAGTTGAAATCACCAGCTTTAAAGCGTGCAAACCACTTCCTACACGCTTGCTCAGCCAGAGCAAGTTCTCTATACACATCCACTAAAATACGATGAGCTTCAGCTGCACTTTTGTTCATATTAAAGTAATGAAGCAAAATTCCCCGCAAAAACACTTTATCTGGCACAAATTTTGACATATTCAATGAGTTATATAGCGTTGTTATTTATGATTTCAAGAAAGGTTATGTACGGCAAATGACGTCCTATGATAGATGTTTACGATGTATACAGAACTATAGGCAACAACAAAATAGTGTACTGCTTGTGGCATCTCTTGTAAAACGCTACGAATTAATTCCAACACCTAATATTATTGGTTTTGCAGGGGTAAGCAACATTTTTTAGCAATTTTTATTTAGTACTATCAATAGCAACTTTGAGTAGGGTTGTCGGGTAGAATGTGTGGAGTCAAGACAATCCGTTCCCCACTTTCGCCCGAAATCGAAATATTTAAGATTTTTGGTCTTCCAACATCACATTTATGAGAAATGTATAAGTATTAGTGGGGGCATTACCGTATAAAAATAATTAAGCTGGCTGCAGGTTGTGTACCCCTGATGTCATGCATTTTTTAAAAATAAGTTTCATCTAGTGATAATTTTAAAGTTTCTGCTAATTTAGTTACATTTTACGCTAGATAACACTAATTTAATGCTGTTTTTCGTCTTAACATAGGTAAATGAAAATTTCGCTTCTTATTTATCAAAGATTTTTTTCACAAAAATATATTTTCTCGTGACGTAATTTTGTTAAAACATTTTTTAATCTGTACTTTAACGGTTATTAGTATAATTAGAAAGTTATTTTATATTGTAATTAAAAAAAGCTTAATCATACGTGTTATTATAACCTATTTTTGTTGTTAGCATCTCTAAAGAGAGATTTTTACAAATTTCTGGTACCCATAGATTATACGACGATACGATTTTACATTTTAAAATGTTTAAAAGTAAAAATTTAATCAACATATGTAGATAATGCTATAAACTAAACTAAGTTTCCTATAAGAGTTCGTATCCTACCAACTTCTAAGGGCCAAACACAGTATTAAAAATATATGTAACATATTGTTACATACATATGTATATTGAAAGCAAAGGAAATCGTCTAGTTAATATAAAATCGATGAATGGCTGCTTATTCATTTGTAAATTAGATTTCATTCGATAGGCATTTGATCGTTGCTCTGGAATGAACTGAACACATGCTATCCAATTTTTTGAACTGGTATATAATTCTTTTATCAAACAACTGTTATTAATATTATATTTTGTATTTTAATAAATATTGGATGATTTTTTGTGTTATTTATTAGTTTAATATAAAATAATTAATCAAAATTTTTTTGTTATACCTTTACGCTTTATCACTCACTAGCGACCTGCTCGCGACTTTGCCGCGTGGACTGCCCCTGTTTCGTTATGTTGCAACTCTTGTGGGTGGATTTTTGAAAAATAAAGTAGCTTATGTTTGACCTACGATTATCAATTATATTTATTCCGAAATGCATTGCAATCGGTCAAGCGGTTTAGTTTTTTCATATAAACTTTCATCCCCTATTTCAACCATATAGCGGTTAATTTTTGAAAAAAAAAAAGTAGCCTATTGCTATTTACTACTTTCATTCTAAATCTCATCTAAATCGAAAGCGTGAAAGCGTGACAGACAAACTTTCGCATTTATAATATAAGTATGGATAGCAGAATGGGCAGAACATACCTACCTAGTGGAAAGACAGTTCTTTGCTTCTCGCTTGTAATGTGTTTGAGACATTACGTGTTGAGTGGCGTAACACAACGTCACGTATTGTCCTACCAAAGCGGGGAAATAAATATTATTTAAATATAATAATTTACACAATACAGACTTACCACATCCACAATTATTGCACTTACTGTTAGACAAGAATTTGTGTTAAGTATATACATATTTGTTTCTTGATGCCGAAGCATACTTGAGATACATCTGAATAGTACAGTTTTTCAGATTCGATTAATACTCGAAGAGTAAACTATATTTAAAAAAGTTTCATTTTTCAATTGGTAAATTTTTTTGGAGGGATACGATGAGTCGATGTTACTTATCTTGTTGATAGGTCTCTTAACTAGTATCTAGTTAGTAATTAAGTTTCTAAATAATCCATAGATTATAATTTTATTTATATTTTCTTTTACATAATATCAAACATGCTACTTCGTGAGTGTAATGTAATCAATTTTAATCAAATGATCCATCTCAGTATGAGGAGAGTGAGCCCATCAAGATAAAATGGGACAACAGCGTCTGACTGTAATTGCGGTTGGGTGTAAATTCGATTCTCACTCGGTGCAAATGTCACAATTTAGTTATTTTCATTTCCTAGTGAACCAGTCAAAACACAGCGGTGAGTTCCGCCACTCAATACGCAATATCTCGAACTCTGGTGGAAGATGAATCTATTCCTAATCTGCTATGCGGGGAAATAGCGTGAAGCTGATAACAAATGTTTTTTTTTTTTAATAGCTTCACGCTATATCCCGCACACAGCAGGGTAGGCAGAGGGAACCTAGTGTTAAGACACTCCGTTCCCCACTTTCCGTCGAATTCGGAGGCATTGCGTGTTAAGTGGCGGAACTTAACGCCGCGCTTTACCTCGATACCAGAGCGAAGAAAATGGAAATATTAAATATTTCCACTCCTCGAGTGGGAACCGAACCCACAACCAGTCGTTTACAGTCACACGCTTGTGGCACTGGGCCACAGCTGGCCACTGGCCACAAATAAATGATAATTAAAAAAATAATAAGATGTTGTACATTTATTACACATACATATGAATAGTTAATATTTAATTTACATGTCACGCGGACGCTATCCGTCACGCGCAGCGGTATCTACGTCACGTAAAATTGAAAATAAATTACACTCTTGATAGTACAAGGGAAAAAAACATGATTTATACGTCTATAAATATAAATTGATCATGATACGGTATTGTGTAAGCTATATTATAAAATAAGTTATGCAGTTTTAAACTAGCAAGTATGAAATTTGTTATTTTTTATTTTGTTTTGGGTAATTAAGATATGCTATTTTTATAGTTGGCTCCTTAGTGGTGGTAAATGTTACGGATTTTGATTTTGTTGTTATATTTAGAGAACCTAGTGTCAAGACACTCCGTTGTCCATTTTCCACGCGAAATCGAAACATTTCATTGAGTGGTGGAACTTAACGCCACGTCTGGTTTGACTTTGGTACCTATTGAAGCAGAGAAATGAAAATAATTTAAATATAATTATCCCTCGAGCGGGAATTGAACCCATAACCGATTGTAAATGGTATTTGCAATCGGACTCTATAGCATGGTAGTCTCTGCAATAAACTTTCTACATAGTGGGAATGTTAAGATGAGATACACAGATGGGGGAAATGAAAAAAAAATGTATATTGAAACGTCCTTTCAAATAAATATCTAACCTATAATTGTCACATATACAGACAGACTTGCCAACTGCGACACAATTACGTAGTATTATATAGATATAGATAGGTATATGTAGATATGTCTATACATATGTATATGTAGGTATAACCACACACTAACCACACAAGACGATCGATTATCAAGTGTCGACCGCACCCCAAAGTTCGCGTGATAAACTCCATCGCCGTATATTTCATTTCGCCTGTCATTAATCTTGTCTAGGACCAGCTCGATCGACTGTTTATTTGTTTCGATATAAATTTTGGATATTAATTAAATTTAATTTCAATTTTCTATTTAGATACGTGTCGTCGATATGTTGTGCTGGTGCGTGTAGATGTAAGGGGTGACACGTGGGATATTGTTATGAATAAATTTTGTATAGGTAAATTTCAATATATTTATTGTATGAATGTTTGTTTGTTAGACAAGCGTTCTTTTAGATTTTTATATTAAAACAATCGGAAAAAACTTTTTTTGTCCTTTTTTTAGAAAAAAATAAAATTTAAAATATATATTTATGTAAAAGAAGTGCAGTAAGTGAATATTTTTTATAACTATACATTATGAATACATTATATTAATAAAAAATAAACAGTAAACACACTTTCACGTGTATCACATACATTTTTGTTAGCAACATAGCGTTGCTATGGCAACGCGAATCTTATACATCAAAGGAAGGACTAGTAAGATATATAGACACTTTATTTATAATAGCTTACCTTATTGTCTTCAAAATATCTGTGTATTGGAATTTTTAGTATGTTTAATTTATGAAAACGCTTATTCATTGTATTTTAACAAGGGATAAGATAATTAATATTAAAAGACTAAAAGTTATGAACCTCAAAATTGTTCAAAAAAATATACAAAACTCTTTTTACCTTCAATTAAATCAAACTAAGCTTTTGGTTTAATATCGTTCCTAAAAAGTTAACTATTTTCTTTTATTACTAAAATTTCTTTAATATCAACTTACAATGAAGTCATATGAACGTTTTAACTTACAATGGGGTCTATTAATCAAAATGTATGCTTTTATATTCATTTTAATTTTCACATATAATTCGTGTGTCGGCATACTGAATGGCGTCTTAATAGTTGTCTTAAGGGCATTGTCTTTTAATGGAGTTCGTGGCTTATCGTGTTTCAAGTTAACTTTTTTGTATAATGTACTGAGATTTTTCAATGTCATCGTAGCAGTGTGATAGACTATTACTGTAAATGCTATGCTGATAATTGTAGTTTTGATTCGCGCTTTGATTGCATATACTGAAATAATTTTCTCTTTTTAATAATTTAATTTTAGTGGCCAGTAGTAGCGCAGAGGCACAAAGTGTGACTGTAAAGCTACTGGTTGTGGGTTCGATTCCCGCTCGAAGAGTGGAAATATTTATTATTTCCATTTTCTTCGCTCTGGTGTCGAGGCAAAAGCGACGCGTTAAGTTCCGCACTTAATACGAAATGCCTCCGAATTCGGCAAAAAGTGGGGAACGGAGTGTCTTTAACACTAGGTTTCCTCTGCCTACCCTGCTGTGTGCGGGAAACAGCGTGAAGCTTAAAAAATATAAAAACAATTTCGTTTGATGATAAATGATAATAATAAAATTGCAATGTGAGAAGTCTTCAAGTAGCTTTCCTGTAAATTTATGTTTTTGCACTTGTACAACGTTTATGGGACCAATCCAAAAACTTGCTGCGTCTTCCCTATTAACAGGTTAGGAAGACGGAATTCAATCCAGTATTCTTTACACGCATGTACGCACGCAGAACTTTATGCCGTGCTTTATATTATCAGAGCGGGAAATTGAAAATTATTTAAATATTTATTCGCTTATCTAAGAATCGAACCCATAACTATCATATTGATATTACAACGCTGTCTTACTGTACCACTGCCCGTATTTTACATTTTCTTTATATAAAGTCGTTAATAATTACTTATAATTGACTTAGACCTGAGACGTAGAAAAAATAAAATAATGCATGCTAGGTGCATTATCAATCTGTGCAATCAAATAACATACTGCAGTATGAAATCATTGTTCAAAACAAAATGACTACAAGATGTGTTGTGAATTACGGGATATAACCGTGACGAACGTTAAGGCAATAATTAAAAGTTACCGGTTAGTTCGAGTTCTCTCATTAAAAGTTCTCACCTAAGCGCAAACAATCTTGTAGCGGAACACAATACCTTATGAATTTAACTTAACAGCTTATAGCATAAATATGTAGGTTGATATAATCTATGATAGTTATACGCGTTATATATATATATATATATTTGGAAGTAATAAGTAGTGTCTGTAAATAATTGGAATCTGGAGAATGCAGTGACTTATCACTTGGTTCTCTATGTCTAATTAAGAAAAAAAGAAGTGAAGCATTTTCAAAAGCCTGTTTTGTCCGATAGGTATCTTAAGTGAGAATTTTCTATGATGAATTGTGTTATATATTTTATTAATATTTTGTTTTCACAAAAAGAGTAAATTACATTTATAAAAATCATAGACAAAAAGATAATTAGAAATTAATTTAAAACCTCTGTTTTTGGACTCGTGTATGTGAAAGAAAGGACGCAATATCGAGAATTCGAACAGTAAGTGGAGATCTTGCTATGGGCTAAAAAGCGTGAAGCTAATAAAAAGGTCCACTACTATATAAATTAAACATGAATTATCCTTGAAGTCTAAAAATGCCTACTTGTTAAAACTCTATAATATTTGTATATTTTAAATGAGATTGAAAAAATGACTTGTACATTTTTGCAATGACTTAATTTTTTAGGTGTTATTTGAATTATTAGTCCATAGGGATGTGAAACGTGACAAAAATCTTTACTTCAATGTTTAACTTTCTCTACCTAATCAAATTTGAAAAATTCTTACTAGTAGTACCTAGTAGGATTTTATATTCCTTACTTTACAACTCTATTCTTTTTGTCATTGGCTAGTTATAATATTTCAGCTTTTCAATTAGGTATTTTATACAATTATTTTCGCAGATTTTGCAAAATAAAAGTTTTATTTAGAAATTTGTAACTTTTTTCGTGTATATCACTCAGCTTACGTGTATTATGTTGTAATAATTAAGATTTCATGCTTCTACATTGTGTTACATATTCGACTACAAAAAAGTTGATTAGAATATAAAGACCGCCCCTTCGTAATTGTAGCATTTAGAAAATACTCACCATAAAGACCCTTTATGCGGAATAAAGCTTGTGATCCTACAGGTGGTTGCTTTTAAACCTGTGTTTTAATTCAAAATGTATTTTTTATAGCGAACTCTTTTATTTTACTTCAATGTTTTTGGACGTTTGCCTTTTATGTCCTGTGTCAAAGTCCTTTCGATCTATTCAAACTAGACCTTTTATATTTCAATACAAATACATCTGTCGCGGTGAAGTTGGATAGCGTTTGTCTGTAAATTCATTGGTTCGATTTCCAGTTGGGGAAATGAATATATTTATTATATTTATTTGATTTTTTTTTATTTTAATTTTTTTAGCTTCACGCTGTGTCCCGCACATAGCAGGGTAGGCAGAGGGAACCTAGTGTTAAATCCATTCCCCACTTTCCGCCATTGAACGCCGCGCTTTGCCTCGACACCAGAGCGAGGAAAATGGAAATATTAATTTCCACTCCTCGAGTGGGAATCGAAACCACAACCAATCGTTTACACGCTTGTGCCACTGCGCCACGACTGGCCACGACTAGAACCTAAAAATTAGTAACATTTACAGGATTATTATTTTCAGTTGGCCAATGTTAAATTAATTTATTTATTGAAATATTTATATTAATCTTTCAATGAGTTAATTAATATATATTTGAATTCTAACTATCCAGCTAATTAAACAATCCGTTTGAAATTGATGAAAGCTTATTACGATTTATTTTTGTATTTTTTGCTGTCATCTATAGCAGTAAATAACATTAGAGTGTTTGTTTATAATATTAAATATCGACGTTATACTTAATGTATGTATATACGGTAAATATAACAAAATATTTTGTAAGATTTTATAATGAATATTTTTACAATTGTTGTATGTTTCGGTTACTCCCTGGAACGACTGGATTAATTTTGTCGTGATTTTCACTAACAGATAGCTAATATAATAAAGAGTCACTTAGGCTACTTTTATTTAAATTATAACTTATTTATTAAATATCCAGCACAGCTCTTTTTTTTATTGAAGAAAGGGGGGCAAACGAGCAGAAGGACTACCTGATGGTACGTAGTTACGTTCGCCCATGGACATCCACAACATTATTCCCTCCTTTCCTCTAACTGATGTTAGACTAAGGGATGGTGGGAGTAGGGAAAGAGAGCTAGCTTACATGCCATCGAACCGGAACACATCACCAGATGTTTGGCGGTTTGTCTTTGACATGATAGTGGTCGCGAGCCAGTCGTAGAACGAATCTTCTACCACCAAGCTCACATAAATAATATCTATACGAAGAGTGACATGTTTGCGTCTATTCCCTCTTATTCATAGTCCACAACTATTCGAAGTGATTTACGCCGCGGCCGCATCACCGACTCTCATAAAGTTTACACGATGTCGCTCGTGATCACAACACTTTAGTGTCCAGTTTAGGAAAAATATCGCTTTACACACTCTACGACTTGCCATGTCGTATAACTTTGGCTGTGAATCAGCTTTTATAGTTTTCGTTGATATATCTATCGTAACACGTCGCGAATATTGTGTTTTCATGTTGAATACTGAATGAGAGTGTCTGTGTATATAAATAATGAGATTGGGTTTTGAAATTGTAGTCTATTTCATGGTATATGAATTTTAGACGTTTTTAGTGGCGGCACTTAACACCGTGTAGAATGGGAAAGTATAAATTTCTTTAATATAATCATTTCCCAAAGTTAGTCTCGAACCCATTACCATTTGTTTACAGCCATATTGTTTCCCTTTGAGCTATGGTCTTTGCATATTTGCTTACTTATTGTATGACAATAAATTGTATCATATGAGAGTTCACAAGTGCTTTTATGTAATACACGTACCAAGTTTATTAACAATTTTCAGTTTCTCTTGATAAGTTTAAATATTATATACTAAAATATGTATTCTAACAACACCTTTTAAAACTGCAAACAAGAAAAAGTTTGTAATGTAATTTTTGAAACTAAGTTTATTTAATGCAAAATAAACTTTACGCCAGTAAAATATATAGGTACTACAAATATGGATATAAATAATAAGCATTGTATATATCAAATTTACTTTAACACTATAATAAGCAATTTAATTTTTAATATTTAAAGAAAACAATATATAGTAATTCGTCACTTTTTTTGTTTATTGGCAAGTTGGCACTTTATTAGGCAGCATGTTTTTCTGAACAAACAATTTAAAATACCTTGTATATTTTGTTTCGCGTTACACAAAATAAAATTCAATTTACCTCCAGTATTGGAATTGACAAACGTATGGAAATAACGATAAAGGTACATACGTGGGTATATGACGATGCGCCGCCGAATTGTTTCTTTTAAATAACACTCCTGTGACATAGAATGAAACGTAAAATTGAAAAGTTGGTTCAATTTCAAAAACAGAATGGCGTGAGGGTCGTGATGGCAAACAGACCGTGGATCGTTTGTCCTGAGCACACATTGCTGTGCAAAGCAGTTTAGGATGCTCGCAAAAGGCGCTAGCCAGCAAATTTTTAACGAATCTTCTCTTTGAATCGTAATCATTTTCGTAGCATTTTCACTGATGTCTCACTCAAATTTTACCTCCGGAAAATATAGAAAGCAGTTTATATTAATGTAAACAAAATGCTATATTTCAAATGTAAATTTAGTTTAAAACTTTAAACTATAATCACGTATTTCGGTCGTTAGCTAATGATAGATGAGGTGTTTTCTGCTTTCGAAACAATTTACGAGTGTACGTCCCTTATCGCGCGGTCGGCGAAAGCATTAACTAGCACCTTATAACTTTGCAAAACGCCTGTTCGAAGCCTCGTGGGTCCTTTTTAATTACATTCCGCAACCCATTTATAGTACAAAGATAAATATTAAGCTGTTTCGCGTCCAAGCGAAAGAGAATGTGTGTCGCTTTCGAAATTACGCCGCCTTTGTCTTTGTCGCAATTTAGATACGATCTGCTCCGTTCTATATTATAATAAAGGCGTGAAATTTGTTTTTATGACTTAAAGTATTTGTTTACTTAAGACATGATACTTATTGATGATATCTCTGGGAACAAATAATGCTTACAGTGTAATTGGTACTGAGTTTCTTCTCACGTTCTGTATTTTTGTAATTGTTGCGAAGCTAATTTTCATATATAATTGCGCCGTTAATTTAAGCTATATTTTTTATTTAATATAGAATTACATATTTATGGTATACATTTGTATATTTCTTTTGGTTGGTAACATTTATTTTTTTAGTTAAAACACACTGAATGTTGGTAATGTTCACGCAATTGTAGCGAGCGAAGTCAATGTCTCCACAATGGGTATGTAATGGCTGCTAATTGTCTTTAGTGCTGTACAAAAGTAGTATATAAACGTTATAATAGGTCGACGAGGTTAATTACTTTTTTGTTTTGCTGGTTCACGTTTTTTCACGAGTAGTAGGGTCAGAGAGAAATAGTGTCGAGGCACTCCATTTTCCATTTCAATGCCGTAATTTTGTTCGGCTCTCTGGTACCTAGAGCGGAGAAACTATTACTATACAATAATATAGAAATGAAAAGAAATTAAAATAATATAGAAATGAAAATAGCGACTTACTCGCAGCTACGTTTGCGTGATTTTTCAGACAATTTCCATTCCTAAACTTAGTCCCTGAGAGGTAGGTTTTTAAAGACATATTTAACCTATAAAGACATATAAATAGGTTAAAACCTATAATTGACCTTGCGCCAGCAACAGTTTTTCTGAGAAAATTATTTTTGATTAGCCTATGTTTGACCCTGGGTTTACCCCTTACACTATTTTTATTCCAAATTTCACGTAAATCTGGCAGTAGATTAGCCATGATAATGTAAAAAACAGACAAAAAGACTTTCGCATTAATAATATTAGTGTAGATTCCCCCGAGGGAAATCGATCACCCAACCATCGAATTTACAGTCCCACAGATGTTATCCCACTGAGCCATTGTAGATACAAATGTTAATTACTTAAACCAAACTAATACATATAAAAGAGAAAATATAAAATTTTGAGGGTAGCAAATCTACAAATTATAATTATTGCGGCTTTGTTAAAGCACGAAATGGTATTTTATGAGACAGGTATGTTTGTATGGAATTGTGTACTACTATTACTGTTTACCATATTTTGTGGTACATTTACCTACGTTTCGTTGAGTCTTTGGGTCTATGTGTATATATTACAAGTTTTACCTTATGGGCCTCGTTTTATTCTATTTCTTATAAATATCTCTAAATATTTATCTATTGTATATTCTTCAGGTAAATAAATGTCTTAATTTTAGTTTTAGATACGAACATACATATTTTTTCACCTTCACACTTATTCTCGCGTAGTAGAGACGTGGAGAGAACCTAGTCGAGACATCCCATTCTCGTTGCATATTGAGTAGTGGAATTTAATACATGCTAAGTCTTGGCACTAGAGCGGAGATATAAAAATAAATATAATCGTTCTTACCAGTGGAAATCAAACCCACAATAATCGCGTATACAGTCAGATGATGACATACTTCGTCACGATGGCTTCAATTTATCTTCTATTTGATATATAATAGTAAAAAACAGTTATAGGTTGTCGTGCCGTAGTTCGGCAACATTTGACTGTAATCCCGATGCTTGTGGTTCAACTAGGCAACCAAAATAGTTAAAAAAGGAAATCTATCTCTGGAAAATGGTTATATATTAAGTTCCACCACTTAACTCACAATATCTCAATTCCAAGTAAAAGCAGAAAACAGAGTCTTTTGACACTACATTCTCTCTGAGTACTTTACTAAGCGGCAAAAATAAAGTAATTCTGTTTTTTTTATATATAAGAGTTAAATTTATTCTTTTAGTAAGTGTCAATCTCAAGAGATCCACTGACAAGTGTCCACTCGTACATCTAAATCAGCGATATGCGAATATCGAATTCCAGTAATATTTCTATATCAGCTATGTCACGTAAATGGGCGGAAGTGCTGTCTTGATTGTGTTCGATCACGTCTCACCATAAAGTGCTTAGTGGATTTTTTCTTATATAATCTTTTTCTCAACGAATATTCCTTTGTGTTTTTACGTAATTTCGGTTCAAAGTCACAGTGACATTGAACTGCGGGCAATCATCATTAGATACAGATGCTGGTTGTTGTAAGATTTTGTAATAATTATCTTTGGTATTTTAATGTTTTAAAGTTTTATTTGTATGCTTGGGATGTGGAAGACGTTTTTAGAGATTGTATACAATTTAGGGGCCAGTCGTGGCGCAGTGGTACGGACGTGTAATTTAAAACGACTGGTTGTGGGTTCGATTCCCATTCGAGGAGTGGAAATATTTAATATTTCCATTTTCTTCGCTCTGGTGTCGAGGTAAAGCGCGGCGTTAAGTTCCGCCACTTAACACGCAATGTCTCCGAATTCGGCGGAAAGTGGGAAACGGAGTGTCTTAACACTAGGTTCCCTCTGCCTACCCTGCTGTGTGCGGGATACAGTGTGAAGCTAAAAAAATATACAAATTCGAACGAAACGGAATTCGAACCTGCGCCTATTGGAAACCCGTGGCTTCGTAGTAACAGCGCTTGGACGGTTCCAAGAGGCGTGCATTTGAATCCTGCTAATAATAATGCTAATTAAATTTTTAGACAGTATATGCACACATACTTTACGAAACGACAGAAATATTTCAGTCTTTTACTCCAAATGTTTCAAAGGCTTCATATGTAAATCAGTAGTATACGATTGCAAATTTTTCGTATTAATTTAATCGGTAAAATAAAATGTGTAATGTAGCTTACGATGTGGAAACTCTGGGTTATAAATAAATTTTAATATTAAAATATACACGAAAGACGTAAAATTATCGAAAATTATTCTTTTATCGTTTTTTACCTTGCATACATGAAAATGAACGCCTCTGGTCAGACTGAAACGTTTGCGGTTGAACCACAATGCCGAAAGCACTTTTCTTTAAAGAGGCTTTTTAAATATGTAACAGTAAATTTTTTTAGTTTAACGTTTTTTTTTGGCTGCAAACTAGGGTAGTCAGTGAGAAAGTATTGTTAAGACACTCCGTTCTCCACTTTTCTTCTGAAATCGAGATATTGAGTGTTAAGTGGCGGAACTCAACGCTGCCTAAACAACAGTAGTATTTTTTAAAAAAATATTTTATTATATTAAAGTTACACCAGCCTTAATTCAATTAAAATTTTATACAAATACTTTACATATAAGTATATGCCCAAACGAAGCTCCAAGGCAGACTTGGTGTTCATAATAACAAGGCAATATAACAAGGAAGAGGAAAATTTTGCTCGAGAAAGTTGTCAAGAGCTAAGTATGACACTAATAACTAAATCAATCCCCTCACCCGGCGGCTTTGTCACTGTATAATAAATTAATCTGGCAACAGATCAACATCATATTTGTAGCCTAAAAGGCTGTATATATGTACGTCAGTGGTGAGGTGTGTTTTTGTAAAGGTCTTAAAATGTATATTAAAGGTCTAGGAATCATTTACAAAAGTTAAGTTGGGAAGAATTGTGTTATATGGACATCTTGCTGCTGGTATACCTCATTATTTTGATAACTTAGTACACTGCGATGATATATTACATTTGATTATAGAGGTGTCAGGTATCGTTTGGTCAGACGTCAGTGTCTAACTGTATACGCGATAGCTGAGAGTTCGATTTCCACTCCGGGTATCGGTCGTATTCATAGTATATTTTGTCTGTAGGTATATAGTAAAAAGAGCTTACTCCAGCATGTGCTGAATGCTCGTAATATTTTTTTAAAAATCAGCCAAAAATAACGATATAACAAATTATAATATAATAATTGCATTTTTGTACTGTTGCCCCTTAGACTATTTTAGTGACAGTTTGTAGGAAGCGATAAGGGTGGTTTGCAATTAATGAAAAGCTGATTTTGGGGAATTTCCCCCGAGATAATGTAGTGGCGAATTGGGAGGCGGATTGAAAAAGATTGTATCTGTCTCAACGAAGTTTCGCTATCTACTTGCGTGGTTACGTCAAATTTAATTGAGGTAGTCAAGTGTGGTTAAGTTCGTGGGCATTATGTATGTATATTTATAAAGTGAACATGTTGACTTGTTTAAACTGTTTAACTACACATTGTTCGTAAAAAATGATAATATCTCTGCATTCTGTCGGCAAATGGAGAACGGAGCCTCTGGACACTAAATTCTCTCCCTGTCTACCTTGCTGCAGGAAACGCGTAAAGTTGGAAAAAAGACGTAACTTAAATTTAGGCAAGTATATTTTGCAAGAAAAAGAGACTCATTAATGTGGATAAGTCCTATTAGAGCACGCGCAGACTGAATCATTGTAATTCATTTATTTTTGTTTTGCTTATCTTCTTCCTATAAATAGTTATTTCCGTATAGTATATTTTTTGTAACTATATCGCAGGCAAGTGTCAATAACCTACAACAAAAATGACACGAAACACACAACTAAACTCATTACATTTCCGACAACCTAACCAAAAGAACAAAGACCTTAACAACGAATTAACTAAGGACTTACGTAGCAGGTATTACGCGAGTAAGGGAAAAACCCTGCGGTCCTTTCCCTCTGACAAGCGAAAGTTGTCTGGCCAACTTCGGCCTTTGTCTTGTAATTAATGTAGACCAACTATTTCTTTTATTCATTTTCCTTTTTAGGACTACCCAGAGAGTAGACGAATCGTTACGTTTAGTAGATATTTGGGTCGAAATGCGTTAAAGCTACATATTTTAACATATATGCTGCGATTAACGCCTCGTTCTAACTAAAAGCATTTTTGTCCAAAAGTTTTGTCTATTCTATATGTCCTCTGGCACAAATATTTTTACCACCATCTTTATTTAAAGCGTCGAGTTCTAAATGTTCTTTCGTAATTATCTTGTTACACTAACTTTCTACTATTGCGGAATTCGTAAGTTTGTTATTTAGTGCGACAGTTGTTTTATTCAAAGGATGTTGCAACTATAATTTTTTGTAATTTATCGTATTATCTTTAAACTAGCGTGTTTTGTAAAGAAAAGGATTTATTGTTAGCTGGATTTAAATATGCTTTTTTAAATGTGAGCTTGTATCAATACATATTAATGGTAGGTTTCACGCTGTATCCCGCCCACAGCAGGGTAGGCAGAGGGAACCTAATGTTAAGACACTCCGTTCCCCTCTTTCCGCCGAATTCGGAGGCATTGCGTGTTAAGTGGCGGAACTTAACTCCGCGCTTTGCCTCGACACCAGAGCGAAGAAAATGGAAAATGTTAAATATTTCCACTCCTCGAGGGGGAATAGAACCCACAACCAGTCGCTTTACAGGTCACTCTGTGCCTGTGCGCCACGAGTGGCCTCAGTGGTAGGTGACTAAAAAATTTTACCGACGCTAAGATATATTGCCGATATTTATTTGGCTATCTCAGCTTCACACTATTTTCCCATATACCAAGGTAGGCAGATACATCCTCGTGTTAAGACACTCCGTTCTCCAGTTTGGGCACGAATTCGAGATTGCGCCACGATTATCTCTAAACGGTTAGATTATCATTGGAATTAAAAGTAACTTGCCATTTTGGCTATAAATTCTAGTTATCCTAGTTGTATAAAAAATAATTATTTAATATATTTAATAGAGTACAAATTATTACTTATTTTCCCTCAACACCAATCTTTATCATATTCTATTACTAAAAAGGTCATCCAATTACATTCACATCCAAAAATGTACCAACGAATTGTTTTTGTCGATCAACGGTGAAACAGCACAAATCATTATAAACGTTGATAGAACTGATACATGGCTCCTGCTAACGACGCTGTTCGGAAATTGCAATACTCGTATGTCACAGAGCGAGGCGTAGCGGCTGTATTGATGCGGAATACCTCCGGATAACCAGTCTGGCTAGACCCCTATATGCCAGTGGTGAGAGGAATTAATATATATGTATTTAAAATTATATGTTTTTATATAGATATTGTTTTGCAGTAATTAGAAGGTTGTCGTGGCGCAGTGGGACAGCGTGTGAGTGTAAAATAGGCTGTGAGTTCGATTTCCATATGGAAGAATGACTATAAATACCATATTTTCATTTTTCCTCTTAGGCTATCTAAGACAAAACATGGCGTTGAGGTCTGCCACTCAATAAGCAATATGTCGATTTCAGATGGAAAACGGAAACGGAGTATCTTAACATTAGGTTTGATCCGACTATCCAATGCCTGACTGGCTTACTATACGGAAAAGCGTGAAAATACAATAAAAATGAAAATAAGTCTTTGCTAAGCTTTTCCTACAATATTGTGTAATTATATTTATTGATAATATATAGTGGAGGCAGTGTCTTGACATTAGGTTCTCTGATATCCTGTAGTGCGAAAAAAACCTGTTGAGAAAAAAAGTAATAGTTATTATAATTTCCAAAATGTAACTCGGTGGAAACCGTGTTATATGGATTATGGACACTTCGCCACTGCCACACGCCCCTCACACTGTGCGCCCCAGTGGATACTATACATAATTACGGAAATTAAATGTCCCAAGCCACTGGTTTGTACTTTTATCGTGATTATGTCTGCCGTCGACGATTATTTCTAATTTAAAATTTGATTTTTTTAGAAGCGAAACAAGCAATGTAGCTTTAAATATTGTACTTCTAAAACTGAACTTCTAAGATTTGTATATATTTTAGTAGCATGTTATCATTTTAACGTTTTGAAAATATAATTATAATACACTTAAGAAATGTTTCTTTTTATTTATTTTTTAAGACGTATAGAAATTTAAATGAAATCGCGGGCTCGAATCCCACTATGTTTAAAAGTTCTATACGAAACATAAAATAATAATAAAATAAGAAAAAAATCATTTCATCATTATCATCTACTGAAAAAATGTTGTTGAGGTATTTTATTTTATCAATCTCAACAATCTTAGATTTTATCGGAAGCAATAGTATATATGCATATGTATGTAAGTAGTTAGTGCTAACGTATTCAGAGTCCTCCCCTATGCATAAGGTCCTACATATGGCCTTGTAATCCAATCTTATCACGCTATTATCCATTTACATGACTAATGCATGCGTGTAATAGTTATACCTATGTGGAATATTTACTGTCGATCAAACTTGCTACCTATTAAAGGGACGCTTTTTGTCCATACTTACTTATATTATAAATGCGAAAGTCTGTGTGTTTGTCTGTCACGCTTTCACGGCTAATCTACCGGTCCGATTTGTATAAAATTTAGAATGAAAGTAGTAAATAACTATGAGTCTAACATAGGCTACTTATTTTTCAAAAATTAACCGCTAAAGGGTTGAAATAGGGGATGAAAGTTTATATGAATATAGTTAATAATCAAAGGTCAAAGATAGGCTACTTTATTTTTCAAAAATCCACCCCCGAGGATTGCAACATAACGAAACAATTAGGCAGTCCACGCGGCGAAGCAGCGAGCGGGCCGCTAGTCTTAAATAAAGGGAAGAACTATTTTTTGCCATTTTTCGAGCGTTATTTACACACTTAGAAAATTGAAAAATATTTTAAAAACGTATAAAACTTTGAAAACAGTAAATTTCGAATTTGAGCCTCTTGAAACTATCTAAGACAGTTAGACGATCCTTGGTCGTTTTCAAGAATCACGGGTTCTAATCCTGTTGCATTAGAATAAAATGCATATGCTTTCTGTATATGTTTTACAATTTCAGAAGTGGGTTGTTGTTTTCTACATCAGATATAAGAGTGTAAGACTTGATAACAATACGAATGAAGAGTCTTGTATATTCATTGTTAAGTAGTTATTACAATAGTAACCATGTTGATGTGGAAAGTACGCGTGTAAGTAGGCGTATGAATTTCAAATGTATTATTATATAGAATATTGGTTTTCTACAATTATTCTTCTTTGTGGATTTCTTTCTTCTTCTTTGGTTTCTTTTGTGATTTTCACTCGGTGAAATATTGTAATTTAATTATTTTTAGTTCTGTACTCTTGCTACGCAAAAAATTATATATATACCTATGCAACATTTCATGCTACTCTGTCCTCATAATTTTCGTATAAACAAGGTTGAAAGTTTCACTGAGTAACGTGGCATTTTGTAAGTTACCGTATTTCAGTATATTTTTCCCAAGTCGCCTACGAAGAGCGATTCAATTCTAAATGTCAGTACGTTCTGGGACAGGAATTTAAACTATTCGCATAGTTCTACGAAAACTACTTGCTGATATATAGTGCATCCTCCTTCAGTGTCTCTCGAATATTTTTAATATTGTAGTAAAAAATAGTCATTGTCTCACTTCGTTGCCATCAGGTTTTTTGCAAAGTTAAGTTGAAATTTTTTCGTTTGTTTCCGACAGTGAAATGTTTTATGCTTAACATCGTGTTGCTTTTAACAAGAAACTTATATTTTTTTGCTATGAATTACGAGAATATGTTACCTTTTTTTTTAGCTTCATGTTGTATCCTGCATACAGCAGGGTACGCAGAGGGAACCTAGTGTTAAGACACTCCGTTTCCCACTTTTGGCCGCATTGGAGACAAGGAGTGTTAAGTGGCGGAACTTAACGCCGCGCTTTGCCTCGAAATCAGAGCGGGAATAATGGAAATATTAAATACTTACACTCCTCGAGTGGGAAACGAACCCAAAACCAGTCCCTTTACAGTCACATTTTGTGCCTATCCACCACGACTATGTTATTCTAGTATTCTACAATTGAATAAGTACTTAGTAAAATAAGTGAATAGCTTAAAAATGAAAGTAGACGCCCTGAATAATTATTTTACTGTGTATTTTGCCCCAGGCCACTATTATTTTTGTTGAATTTGGAGCTTTTTGTTTGACTCGTGTTTTATAGTGTATCGATAAACCATTGTATTGTAAACAATGTTCATTATAACGATCAAACCGTCACATACAAGCGTACAACATTGTATAAATATTGGCAATTATTCATACTGAAAATGTTTTGCACAACAAAAACATCATATATGTTTTGGTGAATATAAATATAACACGTGTATTTGTTTTAATTATTAAACCTATTTAGAATTCAGCCATTTCATCGGAATGCACCGAAACCGCGTGATATAACAAGTCCCGTCGCCACTTAAACGTTGGACGCTGTTTGACATTCATTCTACTGTTTATTTCCTCAACTTTTGGCTAATATTAGGTATAACTTCTCGGCCACTGACGCATACAATACACAATTTTCAGTGCCGAATTCATTAAACTCCGACATGATTTCACATGGCGCGAACTGTATAACTGGTACCGCAATTAAAAGTTTACGCGGAGAATATACGCTAACATTTTGATTTAAAGTTGGCGGTTTCGCTTGACACTCTGCAATTTTCTTTTTACACGAAAAGATTAATTTTAGCATCACCTAACGACGCTTATCCATACTTATATTATAAATGCGAAAGTCTGTGTGTTTGTCACGCTTTCACGGCTAATCTATCGGTCCGATTTGGATGACGTTTAGAATTAAAGTAGTAAAAGTGACTGGGTCTAACATAGGCTACTTATTTTTTCAGAAATCTACCTCTAAAGGGTTGAAATAGGGGATGAAAGTTTATATGAAAAATCTAAGCCGCTTGACCAATTTCATGAATTTTGGCATAAATATAGTTTATGCCAAAATTCATAAAATTGCATATTGCGTTAAACCAAAATAAATCTAAGCTTTTCGAAAATATATATTAGAGTCTATCGTTTCGCAGTAGAAGAGTGTTTGATTGTAAACATAATTTGTTGTGGGTTCGATTCCTACTCAGCGGAGT
Organism: Dryas iulia moderata; assembly: GCA_019049465.1. Classification (NCBI taxonomy): domain Eukaryota; kingdom Metazoa; phylum Arthropoda; class Insecta; order Lepidoptera; family Nymphalidae; genus Dryas; species Dryas iulia. The sequence goes on along the minus strand of CM032433.1, from coordinate 4,130,356 downwards.
GATTAAGAATATAATATTTTTTAAAAATATAAACATTTGATTCCGTAGCTCTGATAAGAAGACAAAGCGCGGCATTGATTTCCGTTCAAGCAGCAATATCGTGATTTCGAGTAGAGTGTAGAACGTAGTGACTTAACTCTAGTTTCTCCCCGACTACCTTGTTAATCGGGAAACAGCGTAAGCAATTATTATCATAAATTTGGTTACTTTACTTACTTACTTTGTTTTGTCTTAGCTCCAATCAGTTTATCAGCTAATTACTTTAATGGGCTCCCGGCGGTACCCAATGTGGATACAACGCTTTTTGAATTACTCTTTGTTTGCGAACGTACCAGGAAAACGGTTCGGTCAATAACATTGAGTTACAACCTCTCTATGGTGACACAAAGAGAATGGTAATTATACTTATTGCTATGCATAAAGAAATCACTCGTGAGAAGCCATCCAACTAATTAAAGCTACGTTTCTTTCAAATGATGAATCCATATAAAAATCTTTTGAAATAGCGTTGTTTTCGTTTACATCAGTTGTTTTAATGAGAGTTTAAAATGTTTATTGCAATGTTTTATTTTACTGGCGAACGATGGTATATGATGTTTGTTGTTATAGTTTTATCGGTTTTGTATGATAGGGAACAATTAATAGAGAACAGTTTCTTTTATATTCTTTCGTTATTATTTTTTATTTTGTATATATTTTTTTTATTGGTGGCTTGAAAATATCATAGTAGCAGCTTCACACTTTATCTCGTATATATTCGTACTACCGGCCCGCTCGCGGCTTCGCCGCGTGATCTACATGACTGTTTCGTTATATTGCAACCCTCGGTGGTGGATTTTTGAAAAATAAAGTAACCTATGTTTAACCTTGGATTATCAACTATATATACCAACATTCGTTAGAATCGGTCAAGCGGTGTAGATTTTTCATATAAACTTTCATCCCCTATTTCAACCCTTTAGAGGTTGATTTTTTAAAAACTAAGTAGCCTATGTTAGACCCAGTCATTTCAACTACTTTCATTCTAAATTTCATACAAATCGGACCGGTAGATTAGCCGTGGAAGTATGACAGACAAACCCACAGACATTCCGCATTTATTATATAAGTATGGATTTCCACTCCCCGAGTAGGAATCGAACCCACAACCAGTCGGTTTAAGTCACATGCATCAAAGAATCTTATATTTCCTTTTAAATTTTCTACTTCCTAGTGAACAAAATAGCTGATTTCTCAACGCATTACTGGATAGCAGCTTAAGTAAACATACTTAGATTTTAAATGCATATAGATATTTAAACAAAGCGCAGCTTTCTATTGCTGATATCATCAAAAGCTTTCGAAGTAGTATTTGAAGACATCTTTAAGCGTAGCTAGCTTTTTCTATATGGAATGCAATTGCTCTTTTATCTTCGTATCATTAAATGGGACGACCAACCTTTAAAGTATGGAATACTTGTGTTTTCCAAAACAAATGTAAAAAACGGCATTTATATAAAGAAATAGTATATTCATGTGTTTTTTTTTCAATTTCGTAGATATGCTACGGAGTAGGCCCTGAGAAACATTTAAATACTTTATACTCTTTCCTTTGTACCAAGGATGGAAAGTTGATTATAATACAAAAATGCCATATCTGCGAGAACAGCAAAACAGAAAAAATCTTAAAATAAAACTAGTTTTGGAAGTAATTTATTTTTTTCAAATACTCCATATTAGTTATAAGAACATTATCAAAATATATATAGACATTTTTAACACATCATTTATATTCGTTCGATTACATTCAAAGTACGTACTTGTGTATGGAATTAATGATAAATAAAATGTAATGTGTTAGTTGAAAGTTTAAAACCGGCTTAAAATAAACATCAGACAAATAAGGCGGAGTATTAAGTTCGTCAATGAGCCCGTAATATTTCTAACATAAGTAACGCAAAGTGTTATAATAATTTGTCAATAGATTCTCTATTACTTCTTCATATTGTATATAAGAGCCACATTATGAATTCAAAACAAGGAAAAAAAATAAAAAAATATAACGTACATACGTAACTTCTGATATGCCCCGGACAGCTTACAATTATGGAGCGGCAAGTTGCGGTTATTTTTAATTAATACCGGCTGAAAGTTACGAGCTCTCATTAGCTCTGTGTACCCACTTTTGGCTGTGAAATGATATAAATGTTTTAGCTTATTTAGTTTCCAGTTCTCATTTTGATACGGAATTTTAAAGGTTTCATTCAGAATTATTAAAAATGCTAAACGTATGCGATATAAAAAGCTGTTTGTTCTTACTATTACTCTTGTTTAGACTATACCATTGGATTAATATTTTGTTTAACTAACGATAAGTATTTAAAAAATAGGCAATTTAATTTTTATTCTTTATCTTTATATTTTGTCAATAAGGAAACTATCTTATTCATTTAAAATTAAAAGTCAAATAATTTTATTTAAAATAAGAAAGCTTCATTTTTTGAACGTGAAATAGTTTACTACCGGTTCACTAAATTTAATGCCTCAGACCTGAGAAGAACCGGCGCGAGGAACTCAGCGGGATTTCTTTTTTTTAAAGTAATTGTTATACACAGATTTATTATTAAATTAAGTATTAGATTAGAATTCTGGTTTACATTATGTTTAGTTATGATGAATTGTTGCTATGTCTTTAGATCAAAGCAAACTTTCAAAAATTATTAAAACCTAAGAAGAATAGAGAAAGGAGTGTCTTAACACTACGTTGTCCTTGACTGCTATGCTGGAAAAAACGTAATGCTACCAAAGAATAACCAGTGCAAACATCTACGGGACCTATTTTTACATATTTTTCGTCTAGTCTTTTTTCTTAGCTTCACACTGTATCCCGCACACAGCATGGTAGGCAGAAGGAACCTAGTAAGACACTCCGTTCCCCACTTTTCACCAAATTCGTAGACGTATTGCATGTTAACGGCGGAACTTAACGCCGCGCTTTGCCTCGACACCAGAGCGAAGGAAAATGGAAATTATAAATATTTCCACCTCTCGAGTGGGAATCGAACCCACAACCAGTCGTTTTCAGTCACACGCTTGTGCCACTGTGCCTCGACGGGCCCCTTCGTTCGTTCGTGTAGTCAATAATTTTTATTTCACACCCTCATTATTACATCAAAAGCGCATCAAAAAGACACAGACTAGAACACATACATCAAAGCTATGCATTTACAGTCTGATAGAGAAACTTCTTCCAAGTGGTTAAATATGAAAAGCGAATTGCTGAATAGTTGTTGAAAGTTCTAAGCTTGTTATCTGCGGCAATAAGCGACTAGGAACTTCTAATCAGCCTCTTTCGTAATGACCTGTTTGTTCAGACTGCCAGGCTGTGGGATGATTTGAATTTTCTAGGAATTCATATTACTTAGAAATTTATTTATAGTATATGTTTTGTATTAGTTGTATTTTTTTTTAGCTTCATGCTGTATATCCCGCACACAACTGGGTGGGCAGAGGGAACCTAGTGTTAAAACACTCCGTTCCCCGCTTTCCGCCGAATTCTGGAGGCACTGCGTGTTATAGGGCGGAACTTAACGTCGCGCTTTACCTCGACACCAGAGCGAAGAAAATGGAAATATTAATATATCCTTAAATCTATGTCTACTTCCTTAAATCCTCCAGTGGGAATCGAACCCACAACCAGTCGCTTTACACAGTCACACTTGTGCCTCTGTGCCACGACTGACCTCATAGTAAGTTTGTTAGAAGCTATCTCCTACATCACCTAAAAGTAACAAATCAAATAAACACAACATAGACAGTGTAGGCTCTTACTTGATATACTAAGTAAACCACTATCTAACATGTTAATGAAAGCATTGCCATAATCCCCACTCAGACCAACCTGTGTACCTAAACGCCAGAGTTAGTTAAACAACTACTGGTTAAATCTACAACTGTATAACGTTGTAGTACCAACACGTGGTACATACTGACTTACCGTCTATTTTCGGTATGTATATATATGTACACAATATTTGTAAATGTCACAAGTACGAACGAAGTTTCTGCATTTGGTTGAAATAATGTTCGTACAGCGACTGTGATGGACGGTTGTTGGTCTGCTATATTGAATAGTGCTAAAGTTTTGACTAGAAACGCCTAACTCTCGCCTGAATAGTATAGAAACAAAGCCATCACGTCGCCTTCAATGTCAGCTCGCTGTATTCGCGTTCTCTTTATGTTCAACAGTTGAGGCTTTGCTCTATGGTCTTTATTTGTGTTGTTGGTTCTCGTTAAAGCATTTGCTAGTTAGTAACATAACATACTAATCTTAGTATGTTATGTTACTAGTTGGTATGTTATGTTGCGGCTATGTTATATTTAATATTTCCATTTCCTTCGCTCTGGTGTCGAGGCTCTTTGCCTCTCAGAGGCAAAGATCGGCGTTAAGTTCCACCACTTAACACGCAATGCCTCCGAATTCGGCGGAAAGTGGGGAACAAGAGTGTAAGACACTAGGTTCCCTCTGCCTACCCTACTGTGTGCGGGATACAGCATGAGGCTAAAAAAAAAGGTAAATGTTACTATTACTATGGAAGTTAAAGATAGCTTTACTCTTTTTCCAATATAGCAGAGTAGTCAGAGAGAACGTTGAAAGTTCTACCCAACATTCTCTCATTTTTATAATATTTACAAGTTTCTATTTAATTTGCCTTTTTAAGTAATTATTGTTGATAACTTCATGTCACTCTTAGTATCTAGTTGAATTTTAGCTGTATAATTATATGTAATTACTATTTTATTTAATACAAAATGATTGCTACAACTTAATGGGCAGAAAATAATAAAAAAAAATATAACTTGTAGAATACAAATAACGTGTTAAAAAATCGATCGATAGTTTCAAGGAATGTATTATTAATTAATATTCTTCATACATTTATAACGTGATAAGTAGTTTGAACCTATGCCTATGTCTTTATGAAGATTTTGTACGAACACAAAGGAAATATCTGTTTTCTCAGAATGTAAATTCTTGTATAAAACTTTTTTATTATGTAGATGCTATATTAGATAAGTTGAACGGTGTTTTGTTTCTCTACCAAACATGTCAAGCGGAAACGAGTTTACCTATTTTAGACTGATTTATAGCAGTTCGTAAAGTCGGATGTTACAACATGCAATGATTGTTGAACAATGTAAATATTATTATCATACAGAGAGGTTTTTTGTTGAACCATAGTTTTTTTCTGTATAATATGTATATTTAATATTAGCTTTGCGCCATCAGCATAACTCGAGACTGGCAAGGGATGGTTTTGGGTGGGGATGAAATAAAGTCAAAATTTTCTATATTTAAATATATTATAAGCACTAAAGAATTGTCAATCAACATAAAATGTTAGTATTATCAGTCCTACCGATACTTACAATCGGCTTGTAAGGCAGCTCTACTAAGAAGAGACAGCGAGAAACTCAACAGTAGCTCTTTTCAAATTTAATTTTACAATAAGCTCTTGCAGCTTCACGCTTTTTCCCGCATAGCAAGATAAACCCTATTGCCTGCGTTCTCCACTTAAAATATTCATGAATATAATTATTCATTAATAGATATTATTATTAATTTAAAATATTTGAGGCTTTCCTAGTTATGGAACATTTAAAAAATATAACTATTTTAAAGATGACAGAACAGCGTGTCTTAACACAAATATTACACCTACTCTCAATAAAAAAGGGGAATATAAGACAATCAATAAAAATAAGGATTTTTGTCTTATAATAATTACATTTTTGTGTCTACTTCATGCTACACGTTTATTCACCGTAGCAGAGGAAAAGGACGTAGCATAAAGTGCTACGGTCATGACGCGGCCTATATGAGGAATCGAAATATCGATGCGTCAAAATGTGAACGTGTAACTTAATTGGTTAGAGTGCCTCAATATATTATCCAACCAACGCTGGATTGGAACTCGCTTTTTTTAATAGTACTTTTAATATGAATAAAAAATAGTGATATTTTGTTATTTAGCAAGTTATATTTTGTATTATCTATAGGATGTATATAATGAAAAAATAATTGGTCCTCTTCTTTATGTGGAAGGCATTTGAGAAAAAAATATATTGTATATATTTTTTTTTTACCTTCACGCAGTATCCCACACACAGCAGGGCAAGCAGAGGAAACCTAGTGTCAAGACACTCCGTTCCCCACTTCGCCAAATTCGGAGGAATTGCGTGTTAAGTGGCGGAACTTAACGCCGCGCTTTGCCTTGCTTCACGAAGAAAATGGAAATATTAGATATTTCCACTCCTCGAGTGGGAATCGAACCCACAACCAGTCGTTTGAAGTCGCTGCGCCACGAATGGCTCGAATTATTAATTATCAATTTAATAGAACCCAAATAATGATTGTTGTTATTTTTTTTCAGTTTGTGCGTTTGCGCATAAACTAATCTTAGAAATGGCTTAACCAATATAAATGCAGTTATGGTAGTCCTCCCTTAACATTTAATGTTTATTTTATTTTGATCGATTTATAAATAAAAAAGTTACAACAATTGCTATAAAACAACTTTTTTTGTTTTATTAAACCTCTATTAACGCAGACGAAGCTGCTAATGGATCGCTAGTACAAAACGTAGTACTAACACCATATCTCTATATACACATGTCCATTAGTTTACTACTAACTAACATAACAACTACTAAACCACTACAATTATCAATAGTTGAATATTTTGACATATGAAACGAGTCGCCCCGAGCGAGTTGAGCCGGATAATGAGTTCTGATCACTAATGTTATGTGCTAGCCTCTATTGACTTCCCTAGTGTGTGGTGAGCCATAAATCCGTTACATTTATCGTTCCACATACTGTGTTTGCTTCACGCTATAAATAGCTTCACGCTATATCCCGCACACAGCAGGGTAGGCAGAGGGAACCTAGTGTTAAGACACTCCGTTCCCCACTTTCCGCCGAATTCGGAGGCTTGCGTGTTAAGTGGCGGAACTTAACGCCGCGCTTTACCTCGACACTAGAGCGAAGAAAATGGAAATATAATTTCCACTCCTCGAGTGGGAATCGAACCCACAACCAGTCGTTTACAGTCACACTCTTGTGCCACTGGGCCACGACTGGCCACAAGACGTGCTGTACTGTGTTTGCGACGTGCTTATTTTAGCAAGGAAAAATCTTTGCCTTTGATATATGTATACGTATTTTCTGTTTTATTTTTTTGATGGTTTCAATATTGGAAATCGGGGGTTATTTTTGTTTATTTTTAGTGCTATTACGTTTTTTTTAATTTTTATTTTGTGGTCTTTGTGTGTTGGAAATGGGAGTTTAATTCGGTATTTTGGGTAATTTGATCTCTGGAGTCTATTTTCCACCCGAAATTAAGATGTTACGTGTTGAGTTACTGTACCCTAATAGACACTATTTATGTATCTTACACAATTTATAACTTCTCAATTGCGGTGAAATGACATTTTTTTATTTTCAATTTCATTTTACGCAGTCTATTATTCTTGAAATTAATCTTAAATTGATTGTTTTGATTAATACATTGTGTGATAATATTGATATCCTACATGTAACTCTATACCAAAGGGTCGCCGTGTAACATCGTCTGGCTGTAAATGCGATGTTCGTAGATTCGATTCTTACTCAATGAAAAAAATATTTGAAATCATTATCACTTTCTACTTTGGTGTTTAAGACAAAGCGCGGCGTTAAGTTGCGCCACTCAGCACGCGATGTCTCAGTTTTGGGCGGAAAGTGGAGAACGAAGTATTATGACACTAGGTTTTCTCTTAATATCCAGCTTTGTAGAAAAGGCCTAAGTTGCTACGTAAAACTAAACTAATATAAAGTGTATTTTTAGAAAATAATTTCAAAGTGTGTGAATAATATTTTAAAAATGTGAAAAGTAAATTGATGTATTTTGGCAATATACAACAATATACACTATTTTTAAGATGGGAAGTAATCAAGCCGCGCCCCACCGGTAATGTGATGTGAACTACCCCTTATTGACTTGTATGGTGTGGACGCTATAAATTCGTTATGTTTATCGCTCCTTTGCTTAGCGGAGCATGTGTGACGCGTGATCTTTTTGTATGCACGGAAATAGGTGTATTTTGTTTCTATGTGATTTTTATTTTACCTTGCTATTTGTTTAGACTATTTTAAGGTCTTTTATAAGAAATTATGATTTCATTTAGTTTAATTTATTTAGCCTTATAGTTTTTTTACGAATGACAGGGTAGTAAAAATAACGTAGTGTGAAGACACTCAGTTTGAGCAGACGTCAGAACGAAAAATTGATAAAAACATTTCTCCATGTGGTGACCGAACCCACATTTTTATTTTCCTTTAAATTTTGTGCCAAATCTAATAACATTTTGTTTTATCGAGAGGTTCAAAGCTATAGCTTAAGCTGCGTGCAATCGCATAAGGGTGAGGTATTAAATATTATTATCCTATCCTATCGATACTAGCCATGAGAGCCTCTAAAAGAAATTTATTTGATGACTAGAATTGGAGTCTGGTCTCAATATAAAATCTAAATACATCGATTCTCCACTAATAAACGCTTTGAAATATTTACACAGTGGTCTACGATATTTAAATGAAATTGTTATATTTTTTCTACTCTAAAATTTTATTCGACTCTGCCCGAAAATTGGAATTTGCATTATTTAAAAGACGTTTATGTAGGGTTATTTTAAATTCAGTATTGGTCGTTGAATAAGCTACGAACGACGCAGCCAAACTAGTGGGACCATAAAACCCGAATTGAATGGGGCTAGAGTTAACCAATCTCTTACATTTATACGAATTGTGTTGATGTTCACTTTAATATTTTTTATTGACTCCTTTGAAAAGAGAGAACTCTTTTAGTGCTGTATATAATGAATAAGAAAGTAAATTTTGGGTCTCACGTATAATTAAATTACTTAAATGTTTATATGTTTTATACTGCTTTTAAATAAAAGTTAAGTAAATACTTAACTAATGACCACTCATGGCTTAGCCTTTGAATGCACTTAAGAGTTGATTTTTGAAAAAAAATTGAGTATGTTTGGTCTTCAATTATTTTCATTTCGAATTCTATCCAAATCGGCCCGTTAGATGAGCCGTGAACAAACAGCCAAACTGAAAAATAGACAATTCATATTTATAATATTAGAATGAATGTTTAAATTTTATCAATCTTTTTTTTGTAAATTTGACAAAAGGAAAACTATATAAAATCTGAAAAAGAAATGAAAACTATTAAATCATTTTTGTTGTAATTTTTACAGAAATACCAAGTGTAGCATTAATTTATCTAACATTTTCCCAAAAAGAACACAAATAATTACAAACTAAACGTTCTTATACTAGATCAGCTGCGATAACATTGACGCCAGCACGTACTACTCTATAAAGGCTTTGTGCGGTATATTAAATTTGCAATCAAGCGAAATGTGCTCCGGACATGTATGGTGATTTACGGCTCTTAACGGCTAGGTAAATATTTGGCGAATGCGCCTCCCGCACGTACCGCAAGCGTCACGTCACGGAAACGTCGACGTCGCGTCGGACGCACGGTCGGTCTACATCTATGTATTGTAGATGTCAGTGACACGCGATGTTGTATTACGATGTTAGATATGTTTTTTACGATGTCTTTATTGTGTTTTTTGTGTTTTAATGTTTATTCGTAAGTTAAATAGATGTTGTTTTTTTTTGGTTTTGTTATATGGTAAAATTATCAAAATAATTTTATATGTTCTTGGAAACGGCTCTAACGATTTTCGTAATGTTAAATATGCCCCGTGCTTAATAAATTTCGTAAAAATCGTTAAAGCCGTTTATTGCAGCGAAATTTGATCTATTTATTCATTTTTATAGGATAACCAAATTATACAGTTCATTATTAAGTAATATTTTGTATTAGTAATCAAATTTCTCTGGATAGATTTTATTTTCAAAAGAAAAAGGTTCTTTTTACCATTTTTTTAAGCAATATAGTCCTTGAAGACTAGAAAACAATGGTTCGAGTCTAGATTTCGTTCTGAATATTTTTTAATATAAATGATATTTATTATATATAACTTTTTTATTGAAATTATGATTTCTAAAAATTACAATTTACCAAAAAAATATACCGACTTAAACTCCGATCCAGATATTTCTAAAGAAAGCTAAAAATTACATTGTAAATATCACCAGCGTAGGCCCTATCTAACGCCGTACATTACAACCCTATAGGGAAGCCATAAATTTTTCCACCAACCCCCCGTTTTAGACAAAATTAAATTATGCCAACTTGGATTTTATATCTATTAGGGAAACGCACGCTCCCCTGGGCTAAGATTTAGAAGCCGGCTTTCTCATTTCCTTGGGGTGACGTCACATGTTACGTTACCGTAAAACTGGCTCCCGAGCGGCAAAGGGCTGTTTGAGGGCATGTTTGCAAAGGCTCTATCGATCTTTCACCTGACACCGTTAAAGTGTTTATTGCGTCGTAAACTTTCGTAAATAGACTGACTATCTGATTTAAAGCGATAGCTTGCTACTGATACTGACTTTGTTATAGAAAAATGAAGTCGTGAGAATTCTTGTGTGATTTTATTTTTTATACTTTAAAATGATAAATACTGGTGAATGGACTCTGGGACTGTGACTGCAATTGCTTGTGGGTTCAATTCCAATAATATTTAAATTATTTGAATTTGAAAAAGACATTTAAAGAAAACGTATAAAAATTGGAACGCAGCGGTATAGCAATTATTTAATTATTAAACGTATAATAAAATAAATAATGTTTTCTTTAAATGCCTTTCAGTTTTCCTAAGTGTGGAATAACACTTTTAAAATGTTTAAAAGTGGAATAACACCTTTAAAATGTTTAAATTTGAATTTTCTGGCAAGTCATAGCCCGGCGTTAAATTCCGTCTGTGTTGATTTTAGATGAAAAGTAAAGAACGGAGTGTCTTTACACTAGTCTCTGACTACCCTATGCGGGATAAAGCTTAAGCTTAAGCTTAAGCTTATAATAAACAATGTAAAGTCAAATAAACGTTTTAGCAGGAAAAATGTGCAGTAACTAAATTTATTATGATAATGGAAATTAAATATTAAGGTCAGAACTCTACGACTCGCTGCACACGTTCGGCCAGAAGTTGTTTTTAAAATTTATTTTGTCTATCAGACTAACTTATATATTTTTTTTTTTTTTTTTTGCAGGTACGTTCGCTGTAATAGTGGATTAGCTGATGGGAAGACAGTTGAAAGTCCAAAATATTACGTTTGTATAATTGTTTTTTTAATATATTGACGTCCATTTGCTTATGATTAGGTGATAATAGTAACTTAACTTTTTTAAGTTAAGTGATTTTTTTTTAATTTTCATGTTTTAATAGTAAATTTCAAAGTTTTTTCTGAAATGTACTCACTTATAGTTGCGATGACTGTGCATTCGATTTCCACTCGCGAGAATATTTTTACAAATCCTGAATGTCTTTTCGAATACCAAAAAATATACGAGGTTAATCCGGTTATAAAAGTGTAAGCATCACGAAAACCAAAGATCTTAGAATCTATTATAGAATTTTGTTGTGGGTTCGATTCTTACCCAAGGATTGATTCATTTCCATTCCCTCTCTTATAAGATAAAGCGCGGCGTTAATTTCCGCAATTCAATTCAGCTAATATTTTTCATTATCAATATCTTAACAGTGGCTATAAATTAAATACGTATCTATAGGGCAGTAAATACTTGCGGTGCCACCAACGATGTTGTGAATTTTAATGAATTTAAGCGCAACACGACCCGAACCTCTAATCCTTGGAGCTTCCCTCGGCTTGGGTAGTTTTACATTATTTTAGACTGTCCTCCTATTTGGAACTATAGTTTTGTCTTAGATTGCTATAATTTGCCATTTTGTTCGATTATGTGTTTATATAATGTACTGCCAAAAAGTTGGTACGTATTTACAATATTAAAAAAAAAACATGAAATGTCCATCGACTCGTATTGAGTTGAGTTATATTTAACCTATAAATGAAAATACTACTTAATATTTTTTTTTTGTTTATAAATTTATAACGTGTCTTCATTTAATAAAAAAAATTCTAGGCAATGTATTAAATTTATTAACGAATTATTTTCCGAATATTTATTTACTTGGTGGGATTTTTGGCCTTGGTTCTAAAGTTATTGGCGGTAAATGCTTTATATTCAAGTTCTAAAAATAGCATATGTCGCCGTTTTGAAATGAAACTATTTCCCAGTTAAAATTGTGAAAATATATTTTGAATATTCGACGTTTCCAACACTTTACAGTAGTCACAGACTACCTGTACCTACGAACAGCTGTAAAGTAGGTAAATCAGTACGTTTGGAAAAGTATAATTTGAAAATTTGTAAAAGCAAAGTGGCTAGCTATCTAGTTGAAATATTATAATTTGAAAAAATCTAAATAATCGCAAAAAGTAAAGCATAATCACAAAAGTTCTTATTACATATACAAAACCCGCAAGCCTTTACTTTAACACTTACAAGTAAAGCCGAAAGCAATATCATAATTTATATATAACAAAATGAAACAATTCATACGAATTCAAAATAGAGGGTAGTAAATATTTTCCAGCGAAGGCCAGCGTGAGCGTCGTGAATTTTAATGAAGATAAGCGCAATGCGCCTTAAACCTGTAATCTAAGAAGCTCGCCTTGTTTGTTGCATTTATACAGTCTGTGGTTATACTACTGCTACAGTAAAGTATAGTATATCTATCTTTTTGCATAATATATACGAATGCAGCTTCACGTTTTTTCTTATATAACAGGGTAGTCAGAGAAAACCTAGTGTTAAGACATTTTATGCTTCATTTTCTGGCCGTGTAGAATAGCGGAACTTAACGCCGCGCTTTGTGTAAGAGTGAGCGGTAAAATAAAAATAATATATAATGATTCTCTTCCTTTAAGCTTCACGCAGTAATCCTGCACACAGCAGGGTAGGCAGAGGGAACCTAGTGTTAAAACACTCCGTTCCCCACTTTCCACCAAATTCGGAGGTATTGCATGTTATGTGACAGAGTTTAACACCGCGCTTTGCCTCGACACCAGAGCGAAGAAAATGGAAATATTAAGTATTTCCAATCCTCGAGTGGGAATCGAACCAACAACCAGTCCATTTTACACTTTGTGCCTTTTCGCCACGGCGGCCTCAAGCATAGTGGAGTTATGTTTTTGCATAATATATACGAATCGTACTCTCTTAATTATTTCAAATTGTTATTTTATACAATACTTGCTGCTACTGTTAACTTTATCAGTATTTGTGAAGTCGATTGAGATTGAGTTATTTTTATATGTATACTTTGTTAAGATACTATGTATATTCGAAAATAGATTTAGTATTCTAAAAATATAACGTTGTTCGACAAAAACACGAAGCTGTCATAGTCTCCTCACGGTGATTCCACTTCAAGAAATATTTCTTACACTTTTTTAACATAGCGTAGTTTTCATATTATGTTTTTTTTGTTATTAAATAAATAGCTATATATATTAATACGTGAAGCAATTTTTTTTTACGAATTTTATAAAGAATTGTAATGCTCACAGGTAGACAGCTCGCGTACGCGATTAATCCGTTTAAAAATATATTTTTTATAGCTTCACGCTGTTTCCCGCACACATCAGGATAAGCAGAGGTAACCTAGTGTTAAGACACTAAGTTCACCGTTCTAAATGTGTAAAATTCGCGAAAAAGGAAGGTCTGGTTAAAAATTGCTAGTTTTTTGTACATTAAATTAATAATAAAAACATTTTTTACATACAATTTTATATAAAGCGATACAATTTTATATGCGTTGCCATGGCAACGCCTATGACTTATATTGTGAACTCTAATTTATTTGATTTTTGAATTCGTGTTTTTACGAACTTATTAATGTGAAATAGAAACAACATTAAACCACAATAAAGTTATAATCGTGCAGTTAACTTGAGCAATAATCAGTATACGTTTTTAATAGCTACCCCTTCGAGTCGTTTAAACTTCATATTTCTAATAAACGTATTACGACTGCTATAAAATTATACTAATTTTATTTATCTCGTGGACCACGCTAGTGGTAATTCAACAACTGGCTATTCAAATGTTCCTAGTAACCGTCATAGTGAACGATTTAATTTGCTTGTATTAAATTTATGGGAATGATTAGATATAAATAATTTTTATTTTTGTGCTCTAGTAAGACAAAGTATGGTAAGTAATTCTCTTTTTTAATTTATATTACGTTTAATATTCATATCATAAATTATATAAAATTAAAACAGGCAACTTAAATTTTGTAATAACTGGACTCTCTTAGGGTATACTCTTTAAGTCTTAGTTTTAAGTACTGAAATTGTAAACAAAAAAATTGTATTGCATATGATAAAACAAGAATCATGTTAAAAAAGGTACATTACCTTATGTCCGTAGAGTGATAAAATAGAATTAAAAAGAAGTTAATAGACATTAAGTCCTGTTTGACATTAAGTTCTTTTTGACTAAACTAAGCGAAGCTATTTTTCTGCTTATTTTTCTAAATCGCTTAATATATCCTAGTTATCCCAGTACACTAAACACCTTACGCGCACTGCCCATGGAACTAGAACAAATGGGAGACGCTCGGATATCGTAATTGCGACTGTTATTGTAAAGGATGTAGCTTCGGATAAACGTCACCATCCACGAATTTATTATCGCTGCCACTCGCCTTTATTAGCTACTTGTGCATACATTGTTAGGGTTGTTTCTGTTTATATTTGTTGTCTTTTGTATTGTATAAATTTTAATTTTTTATGTTTAGTTTTTTACTCTTATTATTTATATGTTTGGCGTTGATTAAGGTTGAGTGGTAAGAGAGGCAGGGCGAGACCTCGGTTGACCTTTGAAAACACAATATCGACGATACTGGAGGAAGACGTGACTGGTGACGTAAAAAGCATGATCACCCCCCGGAGGGCGTGTATGAAGAGGTTGATGACGGTGGACGAGGCGAAAAGTATGCAGGGACCGTAGCGTTTGGCGCTCCCTACTCTCTGACTACCCCGCAAGGGATACAGCGTAAAGCTAAAAAAAAAATTGATTAAGGTTGATATTGAGAACTTCCGCTTAACAAGCTTAAATATTAGTATCAATGCTACGTTTTGTATCAAATGACTTAAAGAAAGCATGTGCTTTAGAGTGTATAGAAGTAGCGACCTGTAAATGATTTTGTGGGATCGATCCCTATTGAAAGTTTTTTTTTCCTTGGTATAGTAAAATAGAACCTGGCGTTGAATTCCGCCACTTGGCAGACAATTTTTAAATTTAAGCGGTAAGTGCAGAACAGAAGGGAACAGAATATCCGTTCCATTTAATTCAAGTCCTGTTATAAAGAATAAAGATGAAGTTGCCTTTTTTTTATTGTATTTATTGCTCTGCAAAATCCTAAATATTCCATTTGTGAAAAAATGTACAAAAATTATAAACAAAAAAACATAATTAGTAGTAGAATTATATTAAATAATAAAGCAATTTAATTTATAAAATTGCACTGTGATGTGCAACCCTGCCGCAGCATAAAGATATGCTTCACGTGATATACTGAAGTTGGTACGAAATTATTCTTATCATGAATACACGTCGCAACGTATTAGTGATTCAAAGTAGCTTTTTCAAATTATTCAATTTCCTTCCTTACCATTTTCACTTTGGGTAGTAAATTTTGCGACTGCGACAAGCTTTTCTTAGCTTTAAAATGACAAAGATACTTTTTTTATTTAAGTTAATTAATGCTAATGTTAATGTTTTTAATTTTTTCGCTATACTATTTCGTTTACTGCGCCAGTAAGACAGCGTGTGAGTGGGTAGTAATTATTAAATGTTTTTCATTTCTGCTCTTTGGTAGGACTATGCGTGTTTCGCCACTTGATACACAATATATCGAATCCAGGCAAGCAGACAAAAAGTTGTGAATCTTTTTTTAGCTTAAACATAAATTTTATCTCTTTTTACATTTGCATTTATATATTTTTCATCGGTGTCGACGTTTAGCGTATTCAAAATAGAAACTACTGTTATGTCATTTTAAAAAGCTATTCGTTAGGCATCTTTTTTTCCTTGTATAGTAGTAAGCGAGAGAACTTAGTGGCAAGACTTTCCTTTTTTGACTTTCTGCTCGATTTCAACACATTTCATCCTGTCCTCTCAAAATTAAAATATTATAACAACGTATTCAGTGGCGAAACTCAACGCCGTGCTTTATGCCGAAGTGATAATGCATAATCTTTTTCCCGAGTAGCAATCAAAACCACAACCATCGCTATCACAGGCTGACGACATCCTACTCCACCACTGCGGCCTCTGAAAAACATAAAACACAATTAATAATTGTCTCCAGTCGGCCAGTCGTGGTGCAGTGGCACAGACGTGTGACTTCAAACGACTGGTTGTGGGTTCGATTCCCACTCGAGGAGTGGAAATATTTAATATTTCCATTTTCTTCGCCTGGTACTGAGGCAAAGCGCGGCGTTAAGTTCCGCCACTTAACACGCAATGCCTACGAATTCAGCGGATAGCGGGAAACGGAGTGTCTTAACACTAGGTTCCCTTTGCTTACACTGCTGTGTGCGGGATACAGCATGAAGCAAAAAAAATGAATAATTTTCTCAGAAATATAGCACCAAATGCGTGCCAAATAGTAATCAAGTAGTGTTTATAATAAAACACTTGCTATAGTTATTAGATTTAAACGGTGGAACAATTTCTAACTCATTTGCTACGCGGGCGGGATCACGCGATGTGGCAAAACTTCGCCTATATTGCTGTAATAGCTAGTAATTCAATAGGTTAGTGGGTTAAACAGCTTTGATCATAACCAACAAAGGTTAAACTAGTAATAGAGAATGGGAGATTGAAATTTAACAACGTAATATGAAAATTATCCTAAATATATTATTCATAATATTAATTAATTGGTATTATTGTGGTGCAGTTGTGAAGAGTCGAAGCTTATGTGTAATTTGATTTCGATTTCCGCAAAGGGGAGTGTTTATGTATGGAATAAATTTGTTTGATCGTTTTGATATAGCAAAGCGCGGCGTTAGGTTACGCCTACAAAAAATGTCTTTACAATAAATTGAAAGTACAAAAAAATATGATTTAAAACTTTTTTTTTTCCCATAAAGTTTTGAGAATATAATTCATATATTCTTGATAGAAATTTTTAAATTGATGTAAAGATTTAAAGCCTTTTTCAGTTTATGAAATATATTCGTAAAGTGTCTTACCAGTACTAAAAATAAGTAGAAACAAGTTCGCTTCATAATAACAAACATTTAGATATTACTATTTCCCTGTACATTTACAAAGTACCTTGCAGTTCAACAAGAAAAGTTCAAACTTAAGAACTCTTTGTTTATTTTACAGTTAGTTTAGAAGAAACCTCATTATAAGAGAAATAGAGCAAATACTTTGCTAGATGGTCTTAATATTTTAAACGTTTAAATTATTTTCTTACTTTCTTGTGTTATAATAATTATTATTGAGGCTATTATGGTGCAGTGGTGCAGCGTCTGACTAAATTCGATTGGTTGTGGGTTCTATTCCTAGTTGGGGGTAGGATTATATTTAAATTAGTTTCATTTTCTCACTCTGGTTTAATAAGGCGCGGCGTTGAGTTCAATCACTTTACACGCAATGTCTCCATTTCGGGCGGAGAACACAATATTTTGGCACTAGATTCTCTCTGACTACCCTACGCTACGTGGAAAAAGCGTGAAGCTAAAAAAAATAATTATTAATTAAATTTATGTAACCATTTTACAATGTAACTTAATTCATAATATATTTATAATATCGTTCAACGGTTTGACTCGTATCATATAATTAAAATTGTTATAGCATATTACGAAATACCTCACCGAATGACAAATGTTTTTATGTACTTATTTAAAATATTTAAAAAGCTTGGCATATTTTGTCCTTTTTAATTAGTCGCGAAATGACAGCGGACCGTAACACACCTGAAACATGTATACCGATCAGGAATTTTTAATTTAACTCGGTAACTCGTACTTCGGGGCTTCTGTTCTGTTCATTTTTTAATTATTTTTTCAGCTTCACGCTTTTCCAGCATAATAACGAGGTAGTTAGAAAGTACCTATGATTTCTATTCTCCCCTTCCCGATATCGATTCATTTGCGTGTTATGTGACGGAACTCAACGCCGCGTTTTGTTTTCGGTACTAGAATGAAGAAATGTTTTTTTTGATATATTTATTAAAGGACTTATGACAAAAACAGTAAAATGTCGTCTTATTACACCTACTTAAATCTATGATGATGACACAATTTTAAATTTTTACTAGTTACATTATGTTTAAGCATAAATGTATACGTAATATATTTTTCATTTTTTTTTTGAAAAAAAAACCAAAAACTGAAAAAAACTAAAATTGTCTCTTATCTAACCTTAACCTCACTAATTTATATAGAACAAAGGCAGAACTTAAATTGGGACATTCTAACATACTATTACAAATACCAATATTCATATTGAAATGAAAATTTAAATAATAATTTCCTCAAGTGGTAATCGAATCTACAACCAACCGTTAACAGCTAGACGCTGTCTCACTGTACCACGACTGTCTCTGTCTAAATGTTGTCATATAAGTTTTATTCGATACAAAAATGAGCTTCCATTACAGTTTTGAATGGACACAGAAAGTATAGGCAAAGGAGCATGTTGAAATGTAAACACGATATATGATAGAAGCGATATTGCTTTTTATTTGCAGTGGCGATGACAGAACTATTTACGTTGAGCACTGTCTTGAAAATTGAAAATGTTTCTTTGTTCTTTGTAATAGATAATATTTGTTAATATTTTTTTCAATTTTTTCATGCTTAGTAGTATAGTCAGAGAGAACGTAGTGTCAACACACTCCGTTCTCCATTCTGTGCTAAATCGAGACATTAAATGTTGAGTGGCGGAACTCCAAGTCAATGTACCGGAGAGGAACAAGGAAAATAATTTAAATATAATCTTTTATAGAGTCTATCGGGGCGCAGTAGCTTCTAATTGAAAATTATTATATTTAAAAAAAAAATTAAATAGCTTCACGCTATATCCCGCACACAGCAGGGTAGGCAGAGGGAACTTAGTGTTAAGACACTCCGTTCCCCACTTTCCGCCGAGTTCGGAGGTTTGCGTGTTAAGTGGCGGAACTTAACGCCGCTATATTTAATGTTTTGATTTTGAGTGGAAAGCCTGGAATAGAATATCTAAACATTAGAATCTTTTTGCCTACACAGTTATGGATAAACCGTAAAACATACAATTATTTTTGATTACCATTAAAATCTTTAATAATTAAAAATAATACTTAATATAAATATTTGTAATAAGTCTTTTAAAACAAACTTTTATTATTATTTATAAAAACTGATAAAAACAATTCAAAACTAACATACCAGTCATTCTCAACGGTATTTGCACATGAATTGCACATGAGTTTTGACTTTCCTCAGAACCTAGCAAAGGAAGCACAATGAAACTTATGACGCACCTCTAGATGTACCCTGTGAAGTTCAGCGTAACGCTGAAGTGCTGAGCATAACTGATCAAAGTGATGCTGGAATACTTTTGATAGTGGAATTTAAATTGAATGCGCATTTTTAACTGACTGTTTGTATTTTTAGTATGTTATGTTATATTGATTCTGTTGAATGTATGAGATTTTGTAAGGTAAATAAATAAATTGAGGCTGGCGTGGTGAAGTGGGATAGAGTCTGAGTGTGATGTGTTTGGTTGTGGGTTTGATTTCTACTTGAAGTAGATATTTAAATTATTTTTATTCTCCTAAGTGGTGAGAAATAGGGCGGCGTTAAGTTCCGCTATTTGGCAGGTAACGGCTCGATTTTGGGCGGAAAGTTGAAAATTAAGTGTCTTGACAGTAGTTTCTCTCTGATTGTTTAGCTAAAACTGTTACTTAATATTTTAGCTTTTACTGGTGTCAAAATGATAACAAAGATTACATTTAAATTTCATAAAGCAATTAAGTAATTGCATTTAAATTTTCAATCTACTACGAATATTTGATACAGAGCAAGTATCGTTTGTGAACACAGTCGAACTATGTCAACGGGCTTGGAACATGCAGATTATATTTGCTACTATGTGGATTTAATAGATAGAAAGCTTATCTATACATATAAACGTTAGGGAATAATTTGAATATAATCCCTCCCCCGAGTGGGAATCGAACCCGAAACCAATCGCGTTTACAATCAGTCGCTGTCCCATTGCGCCACGATGGCCTGATATAATTATTATTAGTTGAATTAAATGTATGCAAATAGTAAATGAAATGAAATTAATATTATCACTGAAGGCAGACATTTTATGTCAGTATATTATTTTTCATGAACAAAGTATATATTTTCTAAAACTAAGTTAATAATTATTACAAAATCTTAAGTCCTTTTTCCCCTTACTTTGTGCGTCTACCTGTTATTTTTTATCTACACTATTCACGATGTTTTAATAAAATCACTTGTTTGTGTATTTCGTACAATAGCAACATTGTTACATTTTGTACTGTCTAAATGCAGCAACATTTATTAAAGGAGATTTTGTTATAGCGAATGGAAATACGTAACGCACAGACAGACAAAAATATATCTTATTATATGGTTTATAAGGTTCAGTATTCATTGTTTGTTTGTTACTCAGTATTCTGAAAGAAACGCTTTGCAACGTACGACGCGATGTCAGCCACAATCTTGTCAACTCGCGGTGACATAAAAGAACTCGTCAAGTTTGGAATGTAAATCTAAGGATTGTAGTTCGGCTGACCGGTTTGAGATATAAATGTGCCAGCTTTTACCACTAAGCACTTGCATATTTTTTGGTTACGTTTAAAATGTGTTTTGGTAAGTGTGGGTTAAATTATTGGGATGTAGTCGTGGATTCAATTATCAGTCTAGGGGATGTTTGTAATTAAAAAATGTATTTGGGTAATCTTAGTTCTAGTTATCAAAACAACATTGGGATATGCCTCAGAGTACTTGAAATAGTCTGAAAGTGGAGAACGAAGTAGTTTATAGTTTTCCCGTATAAGACCTAGTAGTCTCAAAACACTCCGTTCTGCATTTTTCGTATATAATAAAAAATTAAAACTTGTCACTTTAATTTTGTTATTACTTGCATAAACTAAGATGGCTTCTAAGAACTTGCAGAAAAGACAATTTTGCTTTAACAAAGAATAAACATAAGAATAATCTTCAACAGTAGACATATAGACATCCTATATCCGTTCAAATGTTTCTATTGTTATAAGACGTTTAGTTAAGCTTTAAAATTCACCGTTTCAGCCGAAAAATCTAGTAAAAACAAACTGTTTCTGTAATAGAATGAATATAGTACAAGGTTGAAACGTAATTGATATTTTGAACTCTTGGGAAATTGGTATAGTCAGTCTCGATATTTGCCCTTGTTACGATGTTGCTCATAACTTCTGATCGATTACATCTATTATGACTGTTACACGTGTATTTTTTGGATTTAAATTGATGTTCATAGTTTTGAAAGTAACTTAGCTTCGTGGTTTTTTCTGTATGGCAGTAAAGTCTTTTTTTATGGAGTAAAAGAGGTAAACGAGCAGAAGGCCCACCTGGTGTTTAGTGGTTACCTTCGCCCATAGACATCCACAACATTAGAGTTATGGATGCGTTGCCAGCCTCGGGGATGTAGGACAGAAGCAGGGAAGAAGGATGGGAATGGTGGGAATAGGGAGAGCTGGCTTACATGCCATCGAACCGGAACACATCATCAATGTCAGAGAGAATCTAGGATTAAGACACTACGTTCTCTACTTTCTGTCTAAAATCTCGACATTACGTGTTGAATGCCGTTACTCAACGCCACGGATTTCATAGGTATCATAGCGGAGAAATGTCCAAAAATATAAATGTTTAGATAAATTTTAAATATAACCATTTCTCCGTTTGGGAATCGAACTCATACCCACTCCTCGAGTGGGGATTGAACCCACAATCAGTCGTTTTAAGTCACACGTCTGTGCCACTGCGTCACGACTGGCCCCTTTTATTTTTTTATTTTATAGGAATATATAAGTATTTTACTAATTCATTGAGTTTTAAAACAAGTTTGCTTAACAATCTAATAACAACAATAACAATAAAATAATATATAAAAGTAACTATCCCTGTAATTCCTTATAAAGAAATGCGAAATATAAATTAAAAGATAATTCAAAATATTTATAGCACAGTTTGTCACGCCCGCTGAACAAAACAGAGTGCAGTAACAATACAACGTCGACCGCACGCCTTGCCGTGCCGCGGCATAATAAGCCGTCTTAGTAATTCCTTTTGTTCGTGAATCCAACCGTTCACAAGATTTAGCTACGTGTTTGGTCGAATTCAATGTATTGATGAATTATTTATAATATTATATTTGTATAATATAATATTATTTAGGTGCAGTTGCGATAGGCTGTGGGTTCGATTTTGATGGTGGAATGATTATAATTGTATTGACGAAAAAAGTTCAAAATTTAATAACATAATAATAGTAAGAGGCTATCGTGGCACAGTGGCATAACGTCTGACTGCAAACATCACTGGTTGTCCCATTCCCATAGGGAGGAATTATGCTCTTGCAAGACAAAGGGTTGTGGCCAGTCGTGGCCCAGTGGCACAAGCGTGTGACTGTAAACGACTGGTTGTGGGTTCGATTCCCACTCGAGGAGTGGAAATATTTAATATTTCCATTTTCTTCGCTCTGGTGTCGAGGTAAAGCGCGGCGTTAAGTTCCGCCACTTAACACGCAATGCCTCCGAATTCGGCGGAAAGTGGGGAACGGAGTATCTTAATACCAGGTTCCCTCTGCCTACCCTGCTGTGTGCGGGATACAGCGTGAAGCTGAAAAAAAAAATGAGAAAGGGTGAGATTGAGGTCCACCACTCAATATACAATGTCTCAAGTTCTGGCGGGAATCGGAGAACGGAGAGTCTTGATACTACGTTACAATATTAGAATAATATTATAAAAAAATATATATAATATTTCATATTGAAACTAAATTCCTTCAACTAAATGAATAAAAAATATACTCAGAAGTAAATTTGTAAAGTAACAAGTAAACTCTTAAATATTGCGTTTCTCATTAAGTGGATACTCAGCGCAGTAGGGACCTTCCCGTTACGAGATACTACAATACCTTTGTTCGCGCTCCGCCGCTTTAAACGGCCAAAATAAAAATAACCAATGTTGCCCAGAAAAATGGCACGGCCTTTGAATCTGTTTTTGATTTTAAAGTTTTTTTAGATTTTATTTGATACCATTACGATTTAGTCTAATTAATATACTATGGGTTAAACGTATACACACGTTTTAATATAAATTCAGTCAATAAGTGTTATTTTTATTACTCAATTTTTCCCGAGTAAATTTAGTGTTGAAGTTTCAGTTGAAAAAATTGAATTTCTTCACTTTCAGCCCAAAATTGAGACAGTAAATGTTAAGTGGTGGAACTTAACACCGCGCTTTTTCTTATGAAGGCGGAAAAATGCAAATGAGTTAATCGTCTTTGCCCAGAATAGGTATCGAATCCACATCTATCCGTTTATAGTCAGACGCAGTCACGCTACGTAACGTTGGCCTTAGTTTTTACAAATTAATTACAAAAATAGAATATTTTTTAAATTTTCAATATCGTTTGATATAACACGAAAATACTTGATTAAAACAGGAGTGTCGTTCAATCGAATACATTTCAGAATTTTCTTCCCTTAACTCTGAATCAGCGATGTCAGCTAAACATAATTTAGCGCTAAATGTACCGTCCGCTTTTTCAACTTTTCAATGGTTCCAAATTACGTGATGTTTTTTTTATTTATTTGTTACTTGAAAACATCTCCTGGGAGAATTTGTTTTAGCTCTGTCGATTCTCGATTTTTATTAGCGCAAGATACTATAAGTCTATTAGCTTTATTTAGTCTTCTTTAACTGCTGGTTGGTGAATCGAATTTGCTTCATACGGAAAGAATACGGTTTAATTAGATTTCGTTTGCTATTTTTAATAGAACTTTATTAGTTCGTGTATTGAATCAATATTTTAGTAGTGAATTAGTTGCTGAAATTGTAATTACAGTTATATCTATCTAGGTGAAAAGGTTTTCTTCACGTTTTCCGCGAAATTTGTTGAAGTAATTTTCGCACATTTTTCACTCATTTCAAGATTATTATCTTAAACATAAGTAACTTAAGACTCACATTTGAAGATGTTCATCCACCCAGCTATCCTAATTACGCGCCAATAGCGTTTCAAAATAACATATTCCTAAGAAATGCGCAAGAACAAAGTTCTACATAGTAATAACATAATGTACTTGCTTATTTTTCTTTGTCAGCCCTCGTATTACAAGTTTCTTTGAAAGTTCGAGACTCATTGAAAATACATTATTTTTCTGTTAGTGCGAGATCGTGCCAATGTTGTCGCCTCTAAGTTCTGCTCAAATGAACACATTGTAATGGCTTTCTTCTCAACATTTTTCCTTTATTTTGAACTTTTCCGTCACATTCTTCAATGCGTTTCAACTTAAGCGTTTTTGTTTCTGTTAACGGATGATGTCTTTTGTTCTTGTATTTATCTCTTTATGTATTTTGAAATGGTTGTTTATTTGTGTGAGTATTCACTGTTATATCTTATTTTTATTTTTATGTTAACCTCTTACTTTAGACGCCTTTGTAGTTTACTAGGTTTGTTCGTACGGTATATATTAACAATTCTCATTATTTTGCTTAATAAGAATATAGTTCAGTTCTCCCAAAAAATGACTCCTATCCAAATGGAAAGCGGCGAAAGGAAAGTGTTGTGATTATATTCTCTTTGTCTACCTTGCCATTCTGGTAAAATCACATGGACATACATAAATGAAATGTGAGTTATTTTTTTAAATATACACATTTTCCAAAATGGGAATTGAACCCAAAACTATAATACCCTGTGATTACAATTCACAACTAAGCCACGACGTTGTAAATAATTAAAATGAATTAATCTCATATACTCAGTGATAATACATGATTTCAATAAAGCTACCTCGTTAATAATATAATAAGAACGTAATCATTAATCCTATTAAGTTTAGACAGTGTTTGCACGTCAGTCGTGTTTGTCTAGGCCTTGTTTATTTTTCGTCTACGGCACACTTGAAGGTGAGATACGTGCAGAACTATTTTGAAATGCTCGCGATCTTGTAGGTATTTTGTTGGGTGTCAAGTTATGCTGGTTAGTTTAGTTAGTAGGTACCTTTAGAATTGAAGCGGATTATCTAAAGTTATCACGAAATGTCTAATATTTCTAGCAAGTGTTATTTGCAGGCCTAGAAAATAGAAGAATATTTTAAGGAAACGTAAAAAAACTTGAGTTCAACAAGCTAATGCATCGCTTAGTAGTCAGAGTGTTTGGACGGTTTCGACTGCGTTGGTTCGAATCCTACTACGTTATATATTTTGTTTCATAAATGTTTTTTTAATTATCACTTTGATACGTCGAACAATGGATATGTAATAATGTATTCTGTGACATTTGTGAAACTAAACTGACTCTTCTAGGCCATAAAAGGTCAAACCTTCTTTTAAATGCTTATATTAAAGTTTTAAAAAACGAAAGTAAATAATGTATTTCGTCCATTTAATTTTTGGCGATGAATTTTCGAATGAGCTAGTATTATGACTGGTGTGGCAGAAATTAAAAAAATATTATATGTAACTAAATTAATTTGAAAATAAACTGTATTCAATTTGGCTCAATTGGGTCAAATAAATATAAGAAATATAACAAAAAGAATATAAAACATATTTTTCATTATGGCTTTAAGCCTTTTCCCGCTTAGCAAATAAGTTTTTCTTACCAAAACAAAGAAATGAAAATAATATAAACATCAGGAATCGAACCTACAACTACTCGTTAACCATGGCTTTAAATATTAAAAGTTGCATTTAATATTAACATTCTTAATTATTAACGCAAAAATCCTATAAGTAGTATTCATTCGTCTAACTTCAAAGTAAATTATTTTATTTATAAAATGTTATATTTACTCAGTTTTCTTTGAGCGCTCATGAAAGGAGAGTTTATTTAATTGCTACTATATGTATGTGTATTTTATATGTGTAGGATGAACGCTCATTTTATTTAAATTATTAGAATAATGAAATAAAAAAATTAAGGAAAATAAAACTTATTTTTAAAAAGTTATACTTTTTTTTTAAATAAGTAAACCCAAATCCTGAAAAATCCAGTCGTGGCGCAGCGTGTGACTGTAAACGACCGCGTTACGAGCTCAGCGTTAAGTTCCGCCACTTAACAAGCAATGCCTCTGAATTCGGTGGAAAGTGGGAAACGGAGTGTCTTAACACTAGAACTTGTCTAAAAAACAATACTGAAATAAACAAGAATCAAAAAAGCGCGTTGAATTCCGCTACTCAAGATGCAATGTTCCAATTTCAGGAGAACAATGAGGAACCGAGTGTCTTTGACACTGTATACTATCAAAATGTCTGAGTGAAAAAATTAAACCTTAAAAATTTAAACAAAAATAATAAATACATATGTTAATTTAATTAATACATGAAGGAAAACCCTTTCGAGTTGTCGACCCCTTTTTTGACTAAAATTATGCGAAGGGACGAGTGTAAACTTGGTATAGTCAAAGTTTGTATTGTAAAGTGCTGGAAGCTATAATTCTTCATAAAATTACATAAAAAATATACGTCTATAGCCATGAGTTTATGATATTTTTTAAAAAAATATTTATATTAAAAATTCAACTAACTTATATTTTAAATCCAATTCAATTTTATAATTTCAAACCTTTTTATATTTTAAAAATATATGTTGCTAAGGCAACGCATATTTTACGCATCAATACATAGTATATGAAAAAAACACTTAGAAAACAAGCTAAAAAAACACTTAAAAACTTGCTAAAAAATTTGGCTTGCTAAAAATCAACAAAGCCATTTATTTGTTTATCGAATTTGAAATAGAACGGAATAAAAAAAAATACTGTATGAATACTCGACTAGCGAGGTCAGATTGTGCTGTTATTTTACTAGTAAACTCTATGTTGTTACTAAAATGATACGTTCTGGTGAAAGACAAAAAGATTATTTATGGTAGTTAAACCGATTTTAGTGTAACACTTAATAAATTTTTAGAAATTTATTAAGTGTTACACTAAAATCGGTCGGTACACTAAAAAAAGAAATATCTCTGACCACTCTGATATAAGGGAAGAGACTTAAAGGTGCTCATATTTATTGCTAAGTTGAAGGTTCGATTTGATTTCTAACCAGGATATATTTATATTGGGTAGGTATTCGATCAATGTGTGGATTTTAATAAATATTCTTTTGTGAACACAAAATATTTTAAACTTTGTCAAGTTTACAGTGACTTACAACATTTACAAATATAGGAAATACACACGTGTACTTCTTTAATATTTGCATAACTTAAATATAAAGCAAATAAAGCAAAAATATGATTATCGTAATTAATTCGCCGAAACCAGAAGGCAGGTCGTTTAACAGAAAGACAGGAAACAGAATGCTGGCGTATTTAAGCACTTGGGCTTTATTAACTTGACACGTAAAGTGCCGTTTACATAAGAGACTGAAAGCTCAATTGGAAATGGCGGAAGAGATTGCCCGAACGAATTAATAATTACTCGATCGAAGAAATGTATTCTGCAATTATATGGACTCTTTTGAAATGTTGAATTAAAGATGATTGTATTCATTATAAACAGTTTATGAAACGATAAGAGTTATATAAATGGTAATTTAGTACGTTGGTGTTAAATGATTTTTATTGTATGTACATATTTTTTTATATTGAAAGGAATAGATTGCGTTTAAATTGTTTTTATTTCATCGTTTTGGTAAGACAAAGCACTGCGTTGAATTGCGCCATCTCAACATGAATATTTTGGCAAGGTTTTCTCTGCCTGTCCTGTAAGGAGAAAACATGTGAATCTACATAAAATTTCATTATAATAGTATATTTTTGTTTTTAAACTATATTTATGAGATAAGTCACCACAATTAAGAGAATCGCTTACTTAGAAATGTTATGAATTAATTTAAATTAATGCCTGGAATTTTGTATAAGGAGAATATTGGCGATATCATAAATAGATGTGGAAAATTCTTCAATAAAAATTAAAGCATACCTACCATTACAATTAATTTTTGTTATATTTATGACATGGTTTTACCATATTAAAAATATTACTTTAGGTTACCATTTATAGTAATTTATAACTAGTAGTAATCTGTTCCAAGGACATTTTAAAGTCTATCAACATTAAGCCCTTAGCCAACAGCTGCTCTAAACAGTCACCATCAATAGATAGGTCTATATTGATGGGTGAATGACAGTAAGCACCAAATCCAGTCTGAGACACACGTAATCCTGTTGTGAGACGCCTGGAGTCGGTCCTCGCATGTCTATTCATAAGCATTAAGACGTAGCAGCAAGGCAATCAGTTAATCGGTGATACGTTTGGGAATTATTAAATTGTTCTTGTTTTTGTGTTGACAGTAAATTGTTTGTGTAGTTTTAGATTAATATTTGGTTAATGAATAAATATGTTGTTTTTGGCCAGTGGTGGAGCAGTGGCACGAACGTGTGACTGTAAGTGACTGATTGTGGGTTCGATTCTCACTCGAGGAGTATAGAAATATTTAATATTTTTATTTCCTTCACTCTGGTGTCGAGGCAAAGCGCGGCGTCAGGTTCCGCCTCTTAACACGCAATGCCACCGAATTAGGCGGAAAGTGGGGAACGGAGTGTCTTAACACTAGGTTCTATACAGAGTCTGTCTTAACACTAGGTTCTATATAGATAACGCGTAAAGCTAAAAAAAATGTTGTTTTTTGGACTTTGTATTATAAATTAAAGAATTATTATAAATTAAATCTAGTGGATATGAACTTATATTTTCTTAAATGTCACTCTGAGTAATGTTAATAAGCTAGCTAGCAAATGATGAAGGTGGGTTTGTGCGCTTCCTAGAAAACAAGCCCAACTACTAGGCAATTATGTTTAAACGGACATTTTTTTCTTTAAAGCTATCACAATTTTTCTAATGATAAGCGTTATATTAATAAGAAATGGTTAGTAACAACATTATTTACCATTAGACTTAGAAGTAAGACTTTTTTTTTTTTTTTTTTATTTATTTATTTACTAAGAAAAAAAAATAACAAATATTTCATATAATCAGTGCAGCATAAACCACAGTCGGTTTTACTGTGCTCTGACGATTCTTAAACAGTAGTTAATAATAATAATAATAAAAGTTTACAAAAAACAAAACACACAATACAGCTTTTATAATATTTTGCACAAAGATTTGTACTACGAATAATAAAATAAACTTATTATAAATATGTGGGTAAATTGATTTTATTTTTATATAAAAACAGGTTTGACGCTGTTTTGCTCTCTTATACAGGTTGATCTAGAAAGTATCTTTTAAGTACAGTTTTATAATTTTTATGAGTTATTTTTTGTTTAATATTTCCAGGTAAATTGTTTAATAAGGTAGGAACAATATATTCCAGAACTCGTTTACCGTAAAAATTTGAATATCTAGGGATCTCCAATGTTTGATTTATAATGTTTCTAGTAAATTTATTATGACATTTTTTTATTTGTAATTTTGAATTTAAGTATTGTTCTGATAATATTGTATATTTAATTTTAGTAGATATTGGCATTACTTTGCAGAAATTAAATAACTGGCTGGGGTCGTTTCGAAATTGGTTTTTAATTTTTTTGGGTACAATAGTTTTTAATAATCTTAGTTGAAGGTTGTAATACGATCGATGTTTGTTTTAAAGGTTAGGCCATAGCTACTTAGTCCGTATGATATTATTGATTCACCAAGAGATCTGTATAGCATTAATAAATTGAAAAGGGAATTTTCGTTTTAATTATTGTTAATTTAGCTAATAGGGCTCTTAATTTGTTGCATATACTATTGATATGACCCTTCCAATTTAAATTACTATCAATGATGACTCCAAGATAGCGTTGACTTTTAACTGTGTCAATGCAAGAACAGTTGCAGGAATCAACGTATGGTTTGTGAAAGCATTGATGACTATGAGCAATAATTTTTATATTTCCAGTGTATCTGTTGTGATTTGAGCTTATGTACATTGCTTTTGTTTTTTCTTGATTGATTACAAGACCAACGTCATGAGACCATTTCGCCAATTGATTAAAATCGTGTTGTATTTGTTTTGTTGCTTCTTTTATATCGCGATGAGCTGACAAGAGACATGTATCATCAGCGAATTGGTACATTTCGCATTGCCTGATGGCATTTCCGAGGTCGTTAACATATGTTATATAGTGAAGGGGTCCTAATACTGAACCCTGGGCTGTTCCTTCTGTAACTTGTATCTCGTCACTAATAGTGTCAGAAATTTTAACTCGGTACGTTCTGTCAGTTAGATAATTACGGCACCAGTTTAACAGTGGGCCTCTAATACCGTTGTCTTCCAATTTCTCAAGTAGCGTATTGTGTCGCAATGTATCAAAAGCTTTCGTATAGTCAACAAAAACTATCAAAACGTGTTTTTTATCATTTAGATGTTTATTAACGGAATTTGTAAACATTGATAGTAGTTGTGTGGTACTTTTCTTGGGCTGAAAACCGAATTGATTATTATATAATATATTATTTTCTTTATAAAACGTGTATATTTGTTGGCTGATGAACTTTTCCATAATTTTATCGATTATAGGAAGAATAGTTATTGGTCTATAGTTTTCAAATTTATTACCATCTCCTCGCTTTAATATAGGTCTTACAATGCCAGATTTTAGATCTTTGGGATAGAGTCCTGATATGACACTATTATTAATAAACTTTACAAGAATAGAAGTAAATGTTTCATATATTTTTTTGATATCAACTGCTCTAATATTATCTATTCCGGCCGTTTTATTGATGTTAAGTGATTTTATGATTTTTGATACTTCATGTTCGTTAGCTTTAACAAATCTACACGTGACATTTACTGATTTTTTATAATTATTTATGTTTAGTAGTGGAGTCTTGCACGATGGAATTATATTTTTTACGCCGTTATCAAAAGATTTTGCGAATTGATTAGTTATATCTTGAATTGAACTTGATTTTTTGTTAAAAGATTGTAATATTATTCTATCTACGCTTTTTTTTATTCTACCCGTTAGTGAATTTAATAACTGCCACAATTGTCTATAATCTTTTCTATTTTTATGTATTTCTTTTTTATAGTATTTATTTTTAAAGTAATTAATTTTTTTATTTGCATAATTTCTTGCTTTATTATATTGAAGTTTTAGTATCATATTGTGAACATCTTTTTTCCATTTTTTGAATAGGTTATCTCTGAATTTACATGCCTTAATTATACTTTCATTTATCCAATTATTATTTATACGCCTAAGATTAGTTTTGATTTTGATTTTTACTTTTGATTCGTTATAAACAATTATTAATTAAAATTTTAATTAATTCATATATTTCTAAAGGACATTTCAAAGATTCCACAGATGTCCAGTTAATATCGTTGAAAAGATTGTTTAGACGGTTATTATTAATTAATATTTTATAATTTATTCGATCATCCTGTATAGGCGTTGAGCCAACGCAGGCCAATGCAATCATTCGATGGTCCGCTAGTACAGTGTCGAGCGCTGCTGTGTATAGATCTAGTGAACGGGACCTGATAAATATGTGGTCAATACATGATTTACAAATTTTATTATTACATAACTCAATTCGTGTGTAATCTGAGATCCCGCACACTAGACCTAGGCTAGACATCATATTTACTTTTTAAAATTATAGTTAATTCAGGTAAAATAAAGTTGTGTAAGGTAAAATAAAAAAGTCAAAGTCAAAGCGCAGCGTTGAGTTCCGCTACTTAACACACAAGTAGTGGTAAGCGGAGTGTGTTGACACTAAGTTCTCTCTGACTAATTTTTCCTAGCGGTATGCGAGAAAAATCATCAATGACATGAAATTAAAACAATTCCGTGACTCCTAACATTTTCTCAAAGTTAACATTTAAATTTTCCACATTATTTTTAATTCTCACGATGCATTTTTCACTAATTCTAATTTACACATTTGTTTTATGTTACAATTACCAGAGCTCGCCTTATGTCAGCTTAACGGTACGTGCAAGGATACCGTTTGGAACGAAACATACATCATGGTTAAATTCTAAATCCGGTTTTTAGATTAAACAACAAATTGTCTGGGGTTTTCCATGATAATCCTGCGTTCTGGCCAGTACAATATGCTTGTCGTAAGCTATGGTTAGGTTTAACCCGAGATTGGAACGTTTTAACGGTCTGACCTTTTATTTGTAAATCTGGTGTTTGCAACTCGAAACTGTATTTGGTGTACCGTTACCACTCGCCAAACCCTGAATCCATTTGCCGAATCAAATGTTAATATGTAGAGTGCGTATAATTTTTATTCGTTGAAACTTTTTCTGACAACTCAATTTTCTAACCTGACTTAATTTTTATACGGGAAAAACGATCAAAGAAAAATACACGGCCAAAAAGGGGTTGCTTTTTCTAATTGAAATTTGGGAGCGCGAGAGGAATTTAAAATTGTCCATTATAAATATGTGCCGAGCGGTTATTAAGTCGTAAATATTCGGCTCTTCAGTCCCGCGGTTATAATATAATTATCCCTTCGATCATTTCGAATTAATTCGGCCCATACATTTATATTTGGACTCAAACAACGGGGATGATTGAGATCGACTTTTACACGTTCAGATGGTATCGATGGTATTTTTAATTATTAATATTTTTAGTTTATAAGTAAAAAGGAACGAGTTACGAAACTGATTATTCCAACTTTTAACATTTTAAAGTGCTATTTACACACCTAGGAAATTGAGAGATTTTTTTAGAAAACGTATGAAAATTTGAACGCAGCGGGACTCGAATCTGCGCCTATTGGAAACCGTCCAAGCACTCTAATCGCTGTTCTTACATCGAATCCTGCTGCGTTCAAAGTTTTATTCGTTTTCTATATACGATTGTCCAACTTTGCAAGTCGTTACTAAAAAAAAAACACAAAAAATCTTCATAAACCTGTTAATTTCTTTAAAAATATAAGAACACAAGATTTCACCATACCGGATACTCCGGATGGATAATCCTGATGAACAGGATATTAGAATTCCGTGAACCTCTGGTGGAGACATCGCGGCTTCGAGTTCTGACATAAACGTTTAACGCAAAGCGCGGAATCTGCAGCGCGCCGCTCACAGCGATATTTCCAACGTTTTATGTTAGGAACACCGCATACTTTAGTAGTTTAACGGATCCCTTGTGAGCATGTGGGGCTCAAAATACAAATTTATTTTTAAACTCCTACCAAACGCTTATAGGTCTTTTTGTAGGCTTTTACGGTCGTATAACACTTTCATTGAATAGTATTTGATAATTTGTATTTTCATGCTGTTATGATATTTTTGGGATTTCAATAACCTTACCTTT
Source organism: Dryas iulia moderata (assembly GCA_019049465.1). Lineage (NCBI taxonomy): Eukaryota > Metazoa > Arthropoda > Insecta > Lepidoptera > Nymphalidae > Dryas > Dryas iulia. The sequence goes on along the minus strand of CM032433.1, from coordinate 4,096,715 downwards.
AGCTATAGGCTGACAGTAATACATTACCGTCTGCGATTGCAATGGTTGAAAATTCAAATAATAAATAATGAAATATTATGCAATGTAAAAATGTAATCTTGTTGATATCATAGGACGTATTATATAACGTACAGCCTTTATTTGTACTTAGAGAGTGTTCCATATTTTTTTAATTATTTTTAATTAGTCGATCTCTTTTATTTAATTTTTTATTATAAAAAAATGTATGTTTTTAATTTAATATTACATAAACTAGTTTTCATTTCCACACAGTAAAGACTAGCGGATGTTAATGTTGACAATGAGAAAGTCCCCACATTTATAGATGTAGACAATCTGCGTCCCGTTCTCATTCTCGTATTTTACTAAATTTCTTAGCATGCCAACTGGATATTAAATTCTTGGGTACATACCGGCTGCTGCAGACAAATAATACTATTGTTGATTATTTTTAATTTTTTACACTTGGACGTGTTTAGTATTTTAAATGTAATTAACTGAATTTAGAACTATAAGTAACTAAAATTCCTGTTTTAAAAAGTACTTTTAAAAGTACTTTATATATTTTATATATAATATTAAGCATACAAATATAAGTAAAATCTTTCGTAACAAAACATAAGACCTCACTCTTGATGACATAACAATCTCGTGTAGTTTGAAAGCTTTATTGGACTCAATAATATTCGATTGACTCTTAAGAAGTCTCTGATTATATCAATATTGCTTCGTATATTCATCGAAATAACCGAAATATTTCTCGTGAAGAAAACGTTACAAAGGGATCCCTCAGAAGACTCCTCTGTAACTGGTCGGACGTCGGATAAATTTCCAAATAAAATTTCATAAATATTTTTGATATATTCACGGTCAGGCTTTTCATACTTTGCCCGCGTGGCTTATCTGGATTATCTCGGGATTTCCACCGGATTTTTTTAACTTGTTCGCATTTGTGCGTCCGCTTATTGCGTTTTATCTGGCGCGTGATTTGCCGCATCGCCCGCCTGCAAATATGTTTATCGTGGCCCAAATTCCTTTTAAATTTATGAAGCCGAACGTTAAAAATAGCCAACGTAAAAGTCCTATAGACGCAGCTCTTTATTAAAATTCAATATCCGCTACATCCTGTGTGCTCAAGAGCGGTAGTATTAAAACTATATTCTACATTGTTTCAGGTGAACAAGGGATGAGAAGAGCTGGAACGGTTAGGACTCACATGACTTGTTAACTACGACAGTGTGGAAGTGCTTTGTATGGTGTGCGTGCTAATGTGATCTAGTGTTTCCAAGTTCTTTGTCATGGTGGTGTCATGGCGCGTGGTAGCCCTGCTAGCCGCGCTGCAAGTGTGTGCCAGTGTGCCGGAAACGCTGTATCACAATCACTTCGCTGTTCACGTGCCGTCGGGCGACAAGCATGTGGATGACATCGCGAAGCGACACGGCTTCGTCAATCATGGACAGGTATGTCAATTTACTACGTGTTTGGAATTTCACGTATTTCGTATTAAGCCTCAAATATATTTAAGGCGTAACGTTTCGTTCTTATATAACGTGGAAAATATTCGCTTTTTTCGTCAAATGTAGTCGGTAATATTCTGTGTAAATATATTTTTGTGTCGTTACATTTTAGACTAAATCAAGGTATTCGTAAACGATGAAGCGTATAAAAAATACTAAACAAGTAAAAAACATCTACAGGAAAATTAGTGCAAAGCTCAAGTTGATTTCTTGGCTCGACCGTCTGTCTGTCGACGGCCGTCCAATTAAGTTCTCTCCGTGATTAATGACTGCAATACCTAACTCTGTACTACTACTAGAATTACCTCAACCAGAAGATTGCTTGTTGGTAACAATGGAATATTTTAAAAATAACTTAATATCAATATGCCTTAGGACGATCGTTAGTGTTTGTGATGAATATGTTTAAACAAAAAGCTACATTTTTACATTTTCCGGATTCCGTATGTGTGTTCAAATTTCTTAAAAATCTTGAATAACTACGAATAAATTTTGTAATTATTCTTTCACGGGAATTTCACTGTTAGGTATTGTTATTTATATATTAAATGTAAATAATGCCTTAAATAAAATATATTAAGATATATTGTACTGACTTTTAAAATAATTAACGTTCATTCAGTGTTATATTTAAATTAACAAGCCACTATAAAATGGCAATTTGTTATCTTAGAAGTCGATATTTGTTTTATTAAAAGCTTAATGTAATTATTGTTTTAAGTAGTTTCAAACTCTTTACCGCGTAACAGCTTAGTCAGGGTCAAGACGCACCATACTCCATCTGGAAACGAGACATTGCGTGCTCAGTGACGGAACTTTACTCCGCACTTTATCTTAAGAGCGCAGGGGAATGTAAATAATTTAAGTATAATCTTTGTAACAAATGGGAATTGAACCCTCTACCATTCGTGTAGTCAGACGTTGTCCTACTGCGCCACCATGACTTCTAATTAATGTTTTACTTACAAAATATAACTTTAATTTCAAATTATTCTACAAATGGTTTATTTATTTTTATAATAATTGTTTTCATTGAAATCGTTCTTTCGAATCAAGTTTATGGATGAATGAACAGAATCGCTGAAGTGATTTCTAATTTTATATATTTGGTGATAAAAGAAAAATAATATAATATAGTTACATTTACAGGAATAGTTGTTAAATAAAAAATAATTATAATTTTTTATACTCATATTATAAATGTTAAAGGTGTAGTAATAAATGTAAACAAACATTGAATATAATAAAAATTTTCGTAAATTAGTAGTGCTTTAATCCTTTTATACCTTCCGAGTACTCAACATGCAATGGTTCGAATTCGAGCATAAATTAGAGAACGGAATATTTTGACACTAAGAATTCTTTGTTCTGTTATATGGGAGAAGACGTAGAGAAGAAAATCCTTAAATATTTCTTTTTTGTATAATAATACCATACTTTTATTTTTAAAAATAATGTTCATAAAAACGTAATTACAAAACCAAGATTAAAGGATTCTAAGTTGTCAAAGAAAGAAAAGACTTCCGGTTTTGAGAAGTTTCCTGTTATGTGCGTGTGTGAAATATGTTTCCTTGTTCCGTATGTGAACATTTAGTTTTAATGTTTTGCAGGAGATATGAGATGTATAATTTAATTTTATTCATTTTAAATGGTTCAAATAGCTGACTTAGGTATTGATCGGGAAAATTCTTGGGGCCAGTCGTGGTGTAGTGGTACAAGCGTGTGACTGTAAACGACTGGTTGTGGGTTCGATTCCCACTTGAGGAGTGGAAATATTTAATGTTTCCATTTTCTTCGCTCTGGTATCGAGGCAACGCGCGGCGTTAAATTCCGCCACATAACACGCAATGCCTCCGAATTCGGTAGAAAATGGGGAACGGAGTGTCTTAACTAGGTTAGGTTCTAGGTTCCCTCTGCCTACCATGCTGTGTGCGGGATACAGCGTGAAGCTACAAAGCTTTTCCGCATAGGATAGCGTCTGATTGTAAACGAGATTGGTTGTGGGGACATGATTTTATATTAAATTATGTTCATTTTCCCGCTATGGTATCTTAAGACAAAGGGCGGCGTTGAATTCCGCCATTGGATCTACAACGTCTGTTTTTCACGCAGAAAATCGATAACAGAGAGTATTGTAGTAGAAAGTGAAGCTGTAATATAATGTATTTGTGATTCATTTTAAAGACTTAAAATTTGTTTTTTTTTGTAGCGGGTTAATAATAGAGAATGACATTTTATTTCTTATTTATAGATTAGTCTCATAATTTCGTTATCTGCAATGACATGTTACATTGTATCTGTACAGTACTTCGTCACTTATTAAGCAGCCTGTGCTGCTATATATGTCCTCCAATCACGCTTAAACTCGAATGCCTACGCTTATACTAAGCCTGTCGCTTACATGAGTATCTAGTGAACCAAGCACTTGGCATTCCCATCGTCAGTGGATGTACTTGACATCCTTTGAGGTATTGACTTTTGAACATTCTGCAGTAGTATTCTCCTCATAGTTTGTCGGCTTGTCTCCTTTATGTGGTTCATAGTTATAGTTCTAAGTTAAGGTTGTAAATGTTAAGTTAACTCAGATTTTTGCTTAGGAAGGTTATAAGGCGAGCAGTATAGTATGTAAATGAGTGCAATATGCTTTAAGCGATAAATAAAATCTCGATACCTAACAAATAAAAAAGTATAATTCAAATACAAATATATAAAAAATTAACTAGGAAGTAATTTTCCATGGCCCATCGTGGGGCAATGGGACAGCGTCTGACTGTAAACAGTATCGGTTGTGGGTTTGATTCTTACTCAGGATTATATTTAAATTACTGCTTTATTATGATAAAGGATGCTAAATTATTTTCATTTCTCTGCTTTGTTACGATAAAGCGCAGCATTGAATTTCGCCACACTAAACGCAATTTCTCGAATTCGGACAAAAAATGGAAGAACGGAATGTGTTGACACCAGCTTACTGTCTATCTAGTCTGCTATATGAAAAAAAGAAAATATAAGAAATAACTCTTTAACTAAGTAATAGTTAAAGAGTTATTTACATCAACTCTATGATAACTTCAATCCACTTTACATTTTCAATTTGTTTTACACTGACGTTTTATGCTTTTATTTTTGCGCGGCGCATTCCAATACGTAGCCTAAGGCGCTGCGTTTGATTGGAACGCCGCTGGATTTATTTTTTATAAAAACTTTTCCCAACAATTTTCAAACGCTTAACTTAACAACAGAATATTTTACACAAATAACGAATATTTTTTTTCTATGTTGAATCTTCTTTTAGTTGTCGTATTTATTTATTTACAGTTAAAAGTGCATTTTCCAGAAGGATATGTACCAATTGGTGGTCAGGTAAAGATCAGTAGATGTTAGGAATTACTCTCGGGCGTAAATAAGGAGAATATGATTGCGTTGTACACAATACAGTCGCAGATAATAGCTCCTACGACATTTAAGATGTTTTTGTTTATGATTTTTTATTCAAATAATGAAAATTAATGTTATTTCTAATGTTTTTTTTATTCGCTTCACACTTTATATAGCAAAGCGTACATATCTTAATAAACGTATACATATCTAGTTCTGGTTTCTGTAAATCACGCGTTACGCTTAATAATAAAGTTTATTTTATATGAAAATCCGTCTAATAAAAACAATAATTTGTATTTAATCTGCACATTTAGAAAGCGTCTGATTATAAACGAGGGGTTTATACTCTCCGGAAAGATTATATTTAATTTTAATATTTCCTTGCTCTGATAAAATAAAGCTCAGCGTTGATTTCCGTTACTCAATGTCTCTTATTCAGACAGAAAACAGCCGAATAAAGCGCGAATCTAAAAAAAAAGCCTTTTCAAAATAAAAAACATCGACAATATGTTAACACAATTAAACCTCCACTGCAACGAAGAACAATATTTTTCATTAAGTAAATTATAACATGATTAACGGAGCCAATTATACTGTGTTTTAATCGTGTGAATAAACGAACGAGATAGTGTTGCGCGATAAAGTTCGTTATCTGTAGAATAATTAAAACTTGCTGATAATTTTCGATACGAGAGCGATTAAAATGGCGTGGGGTGATTAAGTTTGTCACGGGAAATTACCGGTTTGCACGCCATATCCCCCCGTTTACATATGGAAAAAGTGCTTCGTGTCAACTGTTTATGTTGCAATTAACTTATGAATATTTTAATTGTATGTAGGTGGGTATGAGCATTGAGTATTGAGTATTAATTTGGTTGTTATTGAAGGATGTTTTATTTTAATATGAGTTGTGGTTGTTTGGTTGTTGGGTATGTTTTGTAGGTATATATTGTACTTAATAGCCCTTTCTACTAAAATACTGGTGGTTGTGCGCAATAACTTTTGTTAAGGCACAATTTCTTTATATCTTACAATATAAGTGTACTATAGTTCTGTATCAGTCACTCTTCAAAGTCAATTATAACCTAAGTTCTGCCTAAGTTATACAATAAAAAAATATATTCAAATTCGTCCTGTAATTTAAAAGATCAATATACTTAGATAGAAGAAGATAGATTTTGCTATTCCCTATCCGAACCATTTCCATTTCTCTTTTTCGTATTTTTTACTGTAAAATGTAAAAAATATTCACGTATTTTTACACATTTTGGTCCAGATTTTGGATGCTCTTTTTTGGGTGGGTATTTTAAATTATTTTTTTAAGTAAATTTCAATTTAAACTGTATGATTTTTTTTTCAGATCTCAATTTTTAAGATAGATAGAATAAAAGGAGACAACTTTTTTAAAAAAATATATACGTATTGCATTTTAGTAAAGTAATTTAGTCACATTAAAAAGCAGCTTCACGCTTCAGAGAAAACTTTGGTTAATGTATAACAATTATGTCAACAAATATGTTATGTTGTTAAAAATTTCCTAAATAATTATTTTTCAAGTTATTTACATAAAAAATAAATTGTATACTTTGTCTACTACAAACCGTAATCAATATCTGTACGCGAAGCGACTGCACTACTAAGACGTGTGTTAATGCCAGTAATAATTGATTAATACGGTACACCGTTTGGTTTGAATTTACACTGCGTTTACACAATAACCAGAATCCGTTACAATATGCCTAGAGACTAATTAACTTAAATGTGTCACTTGTGTATTTCACGTTATCAATGTACTCGTATGTACATGCATTCACGCTTTATCCCGCATAATATATAGATAGTATAGGCCAGTCGTGGCGCAGTAGCACAAGGTGTGACTGTAAAGCGACTGGTTGGGGGTTCGATTCCCACTCAAAGAGTAGGTAATCTCTTCTCTATATATAATAAAAGAGTAGAAAAGTCAATTCTGTACATGAAAAATTTCAGAAAAATTTTAATTGGGTGCGTTAATATATCGATAACAGAGCCCAAAAATCCACTCAGTAGAATTTTTGTCTGTCTGTCTGTCTGTCTGTCTGTCTGTCTGTCTGTCTGTTAATTTGTTCGCCAATCACGCAAAAAGTACTGGATGGAAATGAATGAAATTTAGCATGGTGGTAGCTTATAGACCAAAGGTACATATAGGATAGTTTTTATCCCGGTATTCGATGTAGTTTTTTTGGAAAAAATAAAAAACCGATATAAGTATTTTCTTTATACACTGATACTGATACTTACTGAATAGAAATAAATGATTTTTTGCGTGGAATTAGCTTAGAGGCTAGGACATTATATAGGATAGTTTTTATCCTGGTATTCAATACAGTTTCGGCAAAAAATAAAAAAAGCTGACATAGTCAAATTGTGTTCATTATTTTACAAGTGAAGCTAAAATACGTCTAATTTCATTTACTAATATAATAATTATAAAACTAAAAAGTACAAAATAAATATGCATATATTTCATATCTATATAAGTTTTTATTTTTTTATAATGGCAGCATTGTCATGTCATTTATAATGTCATATGTCATTTTAACTTCTCCCGTAACGCTAAATTGAAATTAATACTTTTATATCGTTAAAAATGGTAATATTTGTGAAAAAAGTGTCTTGATATAGACATTTTACTTTTAATATTATGCTCAGTACATCATACTTTCTGAAGAACTTTAAAGTGTCGCTTTATAGGCTTATCAGCTGTCGTTAGGCTGGTCTATCTTGCTTTGAATAAGTCATGAAAAAATATTTATTAATTAAAGGTTATTCATTACCTTTGATGATTGCAAAATTACAATACACCTCAAACATGAAATGTTCTATTCAGTCTGTTCAAATGTGCCATTGATAAACTATTTTTTGATGTGTTTATTTAAACGTGAACACGGGTAGCTGTAGAAACGTAATAGATATAGTAGTGTAGTTTATGCAGGCGAAGCCGCGGCTGGGTCGCTAGTATTAAATATTGAAAATCGAATTTGGCGGAAAGTGGGGAACGTAGTGTCTTAGCATTAGATTCCCTCTGCCTACCCTGCTGTATGCGGTATACAGCGTGAAGCTAAAGAAAAGTATAGGCAGAGGCAACATAGTGTCAAAACACTCATATATATTGCGTGTTAACTGGCGGAACTCAGTCATTCAATGAAATTATTATTTCCAATGTACTGAAAGCATTCAATTACAATTAAATTGTAGGGTAAAACTTTGCTTTTAAGTATAGTATGGGAGAATGTTACTTTTGTCGAGTAGGTATTTATTATATTGTTATGATATGTTACATCATTTAATGGGTTGTCCATTTTTATAAACTTTTTTTGTATATAGCTTCACGCTACATAGCATAGCTTAGCTAGCATAGCTTAGCTAGCAGGATATGCAGAAAAAACCAAGTGTCATGATGCTCCATTTTCTATTTTCCCCCCGAATCCTAGATATTGCTCGCCTTGCCTTGTGACTACAACAGGGAACAGAGGAATGTTTTTTAATAACTTAAATTGGGGGCCAGTCGTGGCGCAGTGGCACAAGCGTGTGAAACGACGTGCGCGTGAGCGTGAAAAAACGACTGGTTGTGGGTTCGATTCCCACTCGAGGACTGGAAATATTTCATATTTCCATTTTCTTCGCTCTGGTATCGAGGTAAAGCGCGGCGTTAAGTTCCGCCACTTAACACGCAATGCCTCCGAATTCGGCGGAAAGTGGGGAACGGAGTGTCTTAATACTAGGTTCCCTCTGCCTACCCTGCTGTGTGCGGGATACAGCGTGAAGCTAAAAAAATATTCAAAACAACCATTAAATGAATGGCATTCGAACCCGCACTACTCACAAATAATGTTAGACCAATCCTATTCTCGGCCACAACACCGTTCGACATTAAGATATTTCATTACAACACGTAGGACCGTTGTTGTCGAATGTTAGAGTGGGTGCGAGCCACATGTTTGCTCTCACGATTACCCCGTATTGCTTTGAATAAATGATAAAACGCCATCGGTAACCTATACGAATAATAGACAGAATTAAACCGTTAGCGGCGACTGTGAATAATAAATTCGTTACGGAAAATTCTTTTATTCTCTTTTCTAAACCGTTTATTTCCAATGAATGCGATCATATTTCATAATATTTGGAGCGTTATAAATAACGATCTCGTAGTGAAATGTCTTGCCGCTCGATAAATAAGTGCGTGGAAGTTGAAATTTGTTTGGTTTTGTAATTATTTTATCTATTTTCCCTTTTATGTATATTTTTTTTTCTGTATATGAGTTAAATCGTTGACGCGTAAAATATTCGTTACTATAATATAATGAATACTATTTTAAAAAAATCGTTTTCATTTTCGTTTCGTTTCGGTTGGTCATCCATTGTCTAGACCTAATTAATTACTAATAAAATATTTAATATAAAATATGGGTGATGAGAGTTGTGGCTTGAGGGCACAAAGTGTGACTGTAAACGCGACTGGTTGTGGGTTTCGATTCCCACTCGAGATATTGAAATATTTAACATTTCAATCTATTTGCTCTTGTGCCAAGTGAAAACACGGCGTTCCTCCAGAATTCGGTGGAAAGTAAGAACGGAGTGTCTGAACATTAAGTTCCCTCTGCCTACCCTGCTGTGTGAAGTTAAAAAAAATATTTCCCACTAAACAAATAAGAGGCAAGTATCGCTAAACCAAAGCAAAGTAGAATTTAATTTGTCATGTAGTCTATTTCACACCAACAGATTTCGATTTCATTTCAACAATCTTGAACTTCAACTGAACTGAACTATATCTGAAGATAGTTTGGACCGCATTTCGCATTTCGTAGTTCGGCTTAGGCTTGCTTTAATATTTACTCAAGCGCATGTTATAACTGAATTGTTACGCCGAAGATCTCTCGTGTGTTATAAATTGAGTGGACCACTTGCTGGTGTGATGGCGAGTTTAAAATTATTTGTTAACTGTCATTAATAATGTATTTAATCTCTCTCTATGTGTCTCTATATAAGGCAAAGGGTAAAGTTTCGCTAATCACCATGCAGTGTCTCGATTTTGAGTTGGAAGATGAAGAACGGAATGTCTTGACTCTAGATTTTCACTGACTACTGTGCCAAGTGTGAAAAACGCGAAGCTATAAAAACATTATAAAATCGATACATTTGTTTATATGTGATGTATTTTTTTTTTTTTTTTTTTATTTTTCTATTTATCGCTCTACGGACATAAGGTCTGTACCTTTTTTTACATTATTTTTGTTTTATGATTTACAATTTTTTTTTTTACGATTTTAGTACTTAAAACTAAGACTTAATACTCTAAGAGAGTCCAGTTACAAATTTAAGTTGCCTGTTCATTGTTCATTTTAAATAATTTATGATATGAACATTAATTGTTACCTAACTTAATATATTATAATTGTATAACTTATTTTATTTTTTACATCTATTACATATATTTCTTACTACTACATACATGCATAATTTTTTTTTTTATTTATTTAAGGATGGGGTGTGGATGGCATTAACGCTACAGTAGTGGATATGACCGCTTCGTTTCTGTCTTTTATTGCCATCTTCAAATTGTACTCCACAATACCTTTGGTCGTTGCCCTCGTTGCATTCCGTATTAGTCTCTTTATCGCGTCGTCCTCACCGCCGCAGTAGTAGAAACAGTTGCTGGTATGGCGCGTTATCGCAACGACTGCGTGTGAAACACTGTCGTGCAGCTTTATTTTCTTTGGTTTTGTATTCACTACTACAACTGTGCTGGTGGTCAGTCCCTGGGCCTCGTGAATCGTTAGTACCTTTGCACCCATTTTCAAGCCGTATCCCTGAGTGATCAAGGATTCCTTCTCCTCTTGAGTGAATGTGAGGTAGAGGGTATCCTTTAGGTCTCGTGGTATTGGTGTCACCTTAATATTTTCTATCCGAAGGGAGTGTACTGTCCTCTTAGATGAGTATATACCAACATATATTTCTCGAAGGGCATAAGCAACATCCATGGGGCTTCTATGGGTGCATATTAGATTCTGGGTGATATTGGCCACTTGATAGGGAGCACGGTAGAGCATATCGAAAAGATTCTCTCGGTCAATATAGGGAAGTTGATTTACATCACCGATTAATAGAATTTCTTCTGCTTCGGGTATTCTAGCAGCCGGCAATAACTCCTCGAAGTAGTTCATCAGGGCCTCATCGACAACCAGGCGTTTGTACGTTTCTGATTGTCTCTTCCCATTAACCAACATTGATGCCATAATGCGAATCCTACTTTTAACCAAACTCCCTATATGTATAGAAAGTTCCTCTCGAAGTTCATTTGCTGCTTCTGTTGTAGTAGTGATAATAATGTCTGTATCGGTATTAAAGTACTTTATGATCCAGGTTGTTTAACCACACCCGGGAACCCCGTTGATCCAGTGTATCTTGGGCATATGCCATGCTACCGCTGACGTGGATTCTAGAGTGCTATTAAACCATTTTACTTTCTCAAGCATTCTATTTTCCAACATTACTTGCGTACATTTGACTATAACCACAATAGGATCATCAGCGGGCGTGTTGAATTTAAGGTCGCCTGTTCGTCTGATTTCCTCTTCATTCAACTCCACAAAACCAACTGTAGCATTGTAAGCCGCCATGTAATTTAAACCTTTTATGATGCCTTTGATGGTTTGAGCTGTATAATTGTTGTATATGCTTTTAGCCTTACATCCAGGATTGAATATCCTCCTTGGAAGGCTCGCATTATTTCCTGAGCTTCACTTGTTTAGTAGCTTCGAAATCTGCGAGAAATTCGAGGTATGCGTTTCTATAGCGGTCTTTGTGTCCCGAGATAGGTATTAGATTGGGCGAGTTTACCTGGTTCATTGCCGCTTTAGTGAGCCTGGATCGTACTTGAACAGGAGCATTCTTTGCAAAATTCCTTGCAAATTTTTCCACCGATGCGGCCTGCCTGTCTTCTGATGAAATTTTCTTTTTTCTTTATAGCACATTTCCTATGGCTGATAATATCGTGCTACACGCAGATTTCGTGATGGAATGCTGCCGTACTGTGTTTGTGAGTTTAATTTGTTCCTCTGCCACCTTACGTTGAAGTCGCTCTGAATTACTTTCAGTGGCCGTGCGAGTTGTTTGTAGCTTTTCCGCTGGGATGCCAGAGTTTTTGAGTTTAAGATAACTAAGATCTTCACCCCTGTCCTCATAAACTAATACCTCGTGTTGTTCTGAGGCTTTTATGCATCCCAATCGGTCTGCTACTTCTCTATTATAATCGACCACCATAGCGTCTATACTTATAATTCGTACGCCATGACCCGCCGTTTCACCCATTGTTGTGAGCAACTCGCGAGCTTGCTCAAATGGCGTCCGTTTATCCCTGTCGAGCAGTATAATAGACTTGTTCTTTGATCGCAATACTCGGCAAGTGATATTTCCGACCGTTCTACAGGGCAGCGCTTCATATAGCTTACGTCGTACGGCCCGTCCTGTTAGTGCTCCCGTTCAATAGGCTGGCAAGACCAGGCGAAACTGCGATAAATTTGTTATTCCTAGGTATGCAAAAGCTTACACCCAACCTTTCAGTGCTATCATCCATGAACAGCGCCACCCCTTTGGTTCTCAACCCCGCCTCACCCATTTCGGCCTGTAGCAACAACTCGGTCATGGTGTCTGTGTTTCTGGCTTGTGAACATTTATATATGCATGCGGAAGGCTTTAGGATATTAGTGCCAGATTGTGAAGCTTGTGTAAAATTTGTGTAGAGAGCACGTGATTTTCCTGGGTCCATTGTACTATTTCTAATGCAAGCGATGCGGAATGCCCTTTCTGCATAGTCGAGAAGCGTTTTCCTAGAGTAAGGATCTGCCATTATATTTGGCAGTTCAACCTCGGACAGACGTTTCTCGATCTTTGCTTCAAGTTGAAAGCGAGCAGCAGCAAACCTTGGACACTCTAGTAGTATGTGCCATACGGATTCCGGTATATTGCTGTCGCATTCGCATCCCAGAGAGTCTTTCAGTTTAAATCTATGCAGGTATTCTGCTATTCCACCATGTCCTGTTAGCATCTGAACCTGCAATGGAGTAAACTGAGTTGTCCTTATTATTTTGTAGGCCATTTCTACACCGGGGAGGAATTTTTTGGTAATCGCCCCTGTCTGTGATGTTTCGTATCTGCCTTGCCATATGCTAACAGACTCCTCCCTTATTGATCTTTTAATATAGGACAAGGGTATTTTCTCATAGTTTCGGGCAGTATTCGTGAGTGCTGCATCTTTTGCCAGTTCGTCGGCACGTTCATTCCCTGTAGTGCCAACATGGGCACGTAGCCAAAAAAGTCTGATTTGTCTTCCTTGCGTTTTGATCTTTCGTATATTTTTCTTAATTTCCATAACTAAGGGGTGTCCTGAACTTGGGTTCTTTAGGAGTTCTAATGACGATCTAGAATCACTTAAGATGTTGACTATTTGGTCGTCACTATCTGCCACAATTTGAGTAGCCCTGAAAAGGGCGTAAAGCTCCGACTGAAAGACTGTGCAGTTTGGATGCAGGCTAAACTTTTCGTTGATGGTTTCTTTTCCTCCTTTCCACATAGATAGGGCAGCACCCACTTTTCCCTCAATCCTACTACCATCAGTAAAGATCTGAGGGCCCTCGATGTTGTGTAAGGTGATGGTCTCAGGATTCAAGTCCTCCAGCAACTCAAAATCAGTAGTTATCTGCATTGATGGATGTGGTTGGTTAAGGTAATTACTATTTGTTTCAAGTTCCTTTCCTGGTGGGAGGTAACTTTTACAATACCCTTTTTTCGCTCTGTATAGACTGGCGTGCTCTTTAATTCTAATGTCCAACGGTAGTAGACCTGAGATTGCCAACGCAGATGTAAGAGACACTGTCCTGTATGCTCTGCAGATCTTTTGAGCAAACCTCGCTGGAGCGTGTTTAACTGGTCTCGTATCAGCTGCTTATCAGTTGAATGGGACCAGACACTTGCTGCGTAAGTCATTATGGGTTCCACAACTGCCACGTAGATGGTTCTCGTGACTTCTGGATTGAGACCCCACGTCACCCTCGCTGCGCGCGCAAGCTGTTTATATATATTTGCTGCTTTTTTACATTGTGCAGCCACGTGCGATATGTGATGTATTATGATATATGCTTCTTCTCACCACAATAAGACCTATCATTTCTGAGAAGATATCCATAGTGATGGGTATATGAATTACTCCACACTAAAAGTAATAATATATTTGTTTTTCTTCTACAAACTATTTAATATAATAGGAGGAATGTATCGTCGACAGAAAACGTATTTGCTGTAAGTAGAAAAAGTACAGTTTGAAATAAAGCCGAAAAACCTTTTTTAAATTTGAAAAAAAGATCATAGCTCTGTTAATATAAGCAATATAGACATGATTTTTGGTACGTGAACAAACTTTAACATTACTAATATACTGAAAATATCTACATGTGTCTAAAATAAGTGGAAGTAGACTTTTCATTACTTACAGCAATTCGTTTTCCATTTATGGAATATAAAAATGTCGTAAGTAAGAACTGAATTTGTATGGCGAGTGAGGATTTTGATTCTTTTGAAAGGAATTTAAATACTGTAAACGATAAATAACACTAAATAAGTATTATCTTAAAGACTTGTATATGTTTTTGAAATGAAGTAGACATAAATAAGCTCTAAGTAGTAGTAGGTAATAAGGGCAGACTGCGTAAGTCACAATGGATTCTTAACGTCGTAACAATTGCTGTAAGTTAAAAAAACACCGCCGACACCGCAAGACACCGGATTTTTGGGTAGTTACAACAAATTGGATGAATATTTTTTCAAAATTGAGAACGCGTAAGTAATTTTTTTTTAATCTTAGCAAAAACCTACCTAGATCATTCGACGCAGTTTTTTTTTCTGATTCAAATGATATATAAAACCAAATTTTGATATTTTCTACTTACAGCAAATACGTTTTCCGTCGTCGATATGATGGCGTTGGTTAATTTTCATAGCCAAAACAAGCGTAGACGCGCGGGAACAGCTTATATTTAAATTATTTTTATTTCTCCTCTATGGTTATATATAAAGAGTAACATGAAGGTCCACAATTTAATACACAATATATCGAATCCATGCTTGATATGGAGAACAGAGTGTCTTAACACTAGATTCTCTCTAGTCAAGTTGAAATATGACTGTCCCATAAAAAAAACTAACTTTGTACGTGATTTGGGCATTTTATTAGATAGCAAATTACAAATGAACGATCATATTAATTACATCATTAATAAAGCTCACAAGACATTAGGTTTTGTTATTAGATTATGTAAACCATTCAATAATGTAATTTGCTTGAAAAGCATATACTATTCTCTTGTTAGAAGCGTCTTGGAATACGGTAGTTGTGTGTGGAGTCCTTATTATTGTAAATACATTGATGGTATCGAGTCAATACAGATAAAATTTATCAAACATTTGAATTTTAAACATACAGTCAATTTAACTCTTACAAAGAAAGTTGCCAAAACTATCGTATCGATTCACTATATAACCGTCGTGAACTACTGGACATAAAGCTACTCCATTCTCTCTTATCGGGAAATATTGATTCGCCTGATCTGCTTTCTTGTCTTTTTTTAAACGTGCCTGATAAAAGAACAAGACTAACCCAATCTAATCTTTTTTATGTTCCTACATCACATACACGTTATGCAGCTAACTCATTCTTCTCTCGCGTACCTTTAATGTATAATAAAAAGTATTCTCATATTGATTTATTCCATTTATCTGCTGACTCTCTTTCAAAACAAGTTATTAGGTCTCAACATCTATTACTCTGATTCTACATATACACACGCTTACATACCCACATACACACACACACTCACACACTCACACACACATTGACACAAGGGTGCATATACGATTTTTTTTTATATATGATTTTTTTTGTTATATAGAAGAAAGAAATGTAAATATATATTTTTTTTCCTTTCTTCACTTTTGCATTGTTGTTGCTAATATAGCAGGGATTAATTTTGAAGATGTTTATCTCTCTCCCTTAAATTAATATGTAAGTGGAAAACTGTTATTGGCTTTGTTTCTGTAAAACTTTTTTCTTTATGTACTGTAATAGTGGAATGCTGTTGTTTTTCTTAATACTAAATAAATAAATAAATAAATAAATATATATATGTATGTCACATTATATATTGTTAGTTTATAGAACACTATCTAAGGGAATGCAGAACATAATTATTTGAAGTATGTGCTCTATTTAAGCTTAAGTAAACTACGTTAATATATATCACTGTGAACATTAATAATGTATAGTATTAATTAATTTAGTCCGTTAATCTTCTATTAATTATAAATGATCTGAAGCATTGTTACGTATTATTTACTGTAAACACTTGAAATATCTTCTGTCTTATAAGAGATGGCTGCTAAATTGAAGTAATTTCAATTTTAGTTTGTTAATATTTTTATCATAGTGACCATTTAAGGTTATAGCAGTCGGCAGAGAGAATATAGTGTTAAGACATGCCGATCTCCTCTTTACGTCATCTGATTAAATTACTACAAATTAAATGTATTTCAATATGCCTATTAGCTTGATTCTTATAGATCGATAGATCTTTCATTATAAATTATTGAAAGTTTGCGGTTTGTTTTTAGAATCAAACAAAAAATATTTTAAATATAATATTTCTAAGTGGGAATCGAATCCACCATCAATCATGTTTTCAATATGCCGTTGTCCCACTGTGCCACCATGCTCAAGCCATACCATACATCTAAAAATTAATAAATTAACTAACAATATTTCAACTAAAATATTAAAAGTACTATTAATATTACCTTTTTTTGTTAAATTACGTATCTAAAGTTTCTGCATTATTACGTTTAATGGCTGACATAATAAATGAAATATAATATAATATTTAAATTGCGTTGTTAATAGACCGCCCTTCTGAAATGAAGGTGTTTTTTTGCAATTTCATTTGAAATTGAAAAGCTACAGTTGCTTTTATTATTTCAGTTTTTTACAAAGGAGTGAAAGAAAGGCTTCACTTTCGTCATATACACAAAAAAAGGTTCACGGTTTTCCCCCCATAGTAGGGTAGTCAGAGAGAACGTTATTATCAAGTCACTTAACACTTCCTTCTCCACTTTCCGGCTGAAATCGAGACATTGAGTGTTAAGTGGTAGAACTTAGCGCCGCACAATTTCTACATAATTACTATCAATTAATTAGAATTAAAAAAAATATATAAATTAACGGATTCACGAAATTATCATCAGCAAGCTCTTTTATTTAAAATGTATATTGTTAGCGTATATTAAAAATAATTAGTCCGCCATCTTGGATGTTCCGCCATGTTGGGTTCAGAATAATGTCACACAGCTAACTTTACATTTTCATCTAAACTAAACGTACGAGAATATATAAAATTACAGCTCAATCGGTTAAAAATATACATATGTGTTAAAATTGTCTTACACATGTACATTCATTGTATATTAAAGAAATGCTTGTATAATTTATATATTTTCTATAAGTACAAAAATTTGGAGGCATTTAATCAACCAAAGCCACTCAAATTAAAGATTTTTATAGTTTGATTTCCCTTAGCCTTGCTTTTCTGTAGGTTTATCTATAATAACGATTATTTTATGCATGCTTACCATAAATATATAGGTTTATATGTATATATTACTTTTAACATTTTTAAAGTGTTATACACACACTTAGGAATTAGAAAAATACATTTTTAGAAAACGTGTAAGAATTTGAACGCATGGCTTAGCGGTCAGAGCGCCTGGGCGGTTTCCAGGAGGCGCGGGTTTGAATCCCGCTGCGTTCAAAATTTTTACACGTTATCTTAAAATGTCTTGTAAGTTTATATTATTACATATTTTAATTTGTTTATTTTGTAATAATTATTGATAAATGAAACAATACGTACAAAAAATATTCAGAGCAATTTTCTAAGAAAACTTAATTAAATTCTGGGGCAAATGAGCTTATAAAGTAGTGGCGAACTCGTTTCAGAGAAGAATCCATGCGTTCTACATTATTATATAAGTTTAAAATATCTCTCATTTAAAACTACACGAAATAATTAAATTAAAATTTTGGTTTATTATTTTATTGACCAATTGAGACCATCGTGGTAGAAGAGAACAACATCTGACTGTAAATGTGATAGTTATGGGGTCGCCTCTCGTAGAAATGTTATTATATTTTTAATTATTTTCACTTCTCATTTGACTTTGACTTTGTGTCCTACCACTCAACACCTGTAGATCTCAATTTCAGACGAAACCTAAAGAACGAAATAACTAAAAATTCAACGCAAATAATTTTAATATTATATTTCTGTTAAAAAAAAAAGAAATAATTTTAATATTATATTATAGTAATAATTTTGTATTATACATTAATTAAACTTGTGTTGCCGAATCTGACTGTAAACTCATTGGTTGTGGTTCATTTCCCCACTTGGAAATAATAAATTGCAATTTTAATTTTATGCTCTGGTACTAAAATAAAAAAAAAGTGAAGGAGTCCTGACACTCGTTTCTGACAACCCCGTTATTTATAAACTTAAGATATGTAAAAAAAATTGTCTTACTATAATTAAATGAACTGGTAGTATTTTTAAAATTTATATAATATTTAGTTTAAAGAACGACGCCACCTAGCGTCTACGGTCACAGGCCTACTTACTACTTAGCACGTTCTAATGGAGTACGTAATGGGCTCAGCGTTAAATTCATTTACCCGTATTTCAGTCGCCAATCACGCAACGCTATTGTATGGACCATACACTCTGTATGGAAGTGGTATAAAGAAAGAGGTAAAGGAAGACTTAGTCTTTGTTTATTCTGTTGCTTAATATTGAAATCTTAAAATTATAATTTATTAAAATAACATTAGACGTTTCTCACGTATTTTCTGGCAAAGTAGGCAGAGAGAAACTGGTATCAAAGGACTTCCTTCTGCGATATCTGTTTGAAATGTGACATCCGACGTTAAGTAATACCGCGCGTTGTCTTAGGTACTAGAGCGGAGATATGATAATAATTTATTTATAATTATTCCCTCAAATGAGAATCAAACCTACGACCAACCGCATTTACAGGCAAACGCTGACACGATGGTGCTTATTTAGAATGCTTTAAGAAAACAGTTTTAAAGAAACAATTATGTTTAAGTTGTACTATAACTACTTTGGATTTCAAATTAAAAATAAACAATTAGAATTAATGGTAATTTAACCCCTGCAACACTAAAATATTTGACTTATTCAACACTCATTCTACTTGTTACTATTCAAATCCATGCAGTTGCGTGTTCATTTGCCACATCCTCCCACCTCTGTGAGACTAACGCGAGCGAACATGCTTCGGCCATTTTGTGGACACCGTTAATCCGATTAATACGACGCCGGAACATAATAACTGCTTTGTAAAACCTTTGTCTCGTTCCGCCTAATCAGATTGTGCACTTGGCCCTCTTTATGTAATTAGTATGGATTCATTCTTATCCGCAAAACATGTTCTTAGCTGGTATATGTAGGGTCTATGTAATTTTTTTCCAGATGACGCTTTATAGTAGGGTAGATAGAAATAACTTATTGTTAATATACTCCGTTCTTCACTTTCTGCCTTAGATAAACACATTTCGAGTTGAAATTCGGAATTCGGAATTCTATGATGCATTTTGACTTACTAAAGCGAAGAAATGAAAATAATTTAATTATAAAATGAGAGAAAATTATTTAAATGTAATAAGATCTGTAAGGTGGGGATCGAACCCACAACCAATCGAGTTTGCAATTAGATGTTGCCCAATGCGTCACGTTCGCTTCATATTGGGTATGTATGCAGACTTACTAAATGGTATGGTAGATGCGGTATATTCATCTGCCAGCAGAAATAATCCATTAAAATATATCACTGTAAGTTATTATGAAATTTATTATTAAGTGTGGTAATTATTTTTTTTATTAATTATTTCTTTTCATTTTTTAAGCATTTTCATATATTTCATATCAAATTTAGATAATTTTGTTATATTTAATGTCTCATATCCTAGAACAACAGCTCGTTCACTCCAGAGTGGGATTTAAATATGCATAGAATGAACTAGGCGTCTTCCAACTCCACCACAATAGCATAATCATCTAAATAAATCTGTAAAATGTTAAATTGCCCAAACAAAAAGGAAGTTGGCCGCGTAAGTCGCGACGTGTTTTATCCGCGAACTTTGTAATTAAAAATTGCTCTTTGTTCTAACTTTAACGACATCGTGCTAAAAGTATCCAAGCTGCCTCACTCCCAACTTTGCCGCTTCAAAATATAAACAGGAGGTATGTATCGCCTTATCTATTATGATTTTCCTAACTAAAATTAAAATATAGGTACTTTCGTACTTGCACAGAGTGTAAAGTTTGTTATTTTTTATTTCTACTTCTAATCACTACAGACACTTGGTCTGCATCCTTTCTTTTCTGTAATGTGATTTGTTTTTAATGGTTAACATAAATTAATATACGAGTATAGTATTCAGAACCAAATTTAATTATTTTCACTCTACTTATTTCTACTATTAACATAATGCATTAACACTTATTATTGACTATGTAATATATAAATAAAAAGAAATGATTTCATACATCCATTTTTATAAAATGCATTTGAATCATCATTTTTTTTACAAAAATAATTCTATTATACAATATTCTATAGGTTTATGTTTAGATGTGAGGGATGTAGATCGGGTTACGTCCCTAGTTTTCCTCTGCCCACTGATTAAATTAGAAAAAAATATTAAATAACAATATAATAACATAAAATAGTCTTTTCAAATCGGTTTAATAAGTCGGCCTTATAAATCTCCTACTTTATATTTCAACACATGCTCCCTTTCTAATGAACCTCTCGTACGTCCTACATTAATTTTTCCGAGCCTCAAGTCCAGACTGCACGAAGGGTACTTCCCGTCGTATTATGACTTCATAAAGCATAAATATTATTTACAAATGTACTACAGCAATGATAAATGAAGCAAGCACTGGCGAGCATCTGGCACATTCTCTGCTTATTACTCGCACAAAGAATGTCTGACGAAAACGAAAACTCTATTCGTACTTCTTTCTATCCGTTGACACATTCTTCCATTAGGTAATTCTCGAGGCGTCGCATTTTTCATACCGATTTCAGAACACCTGTCACCCTTTGCTTTTCAATAGAATATTACATTAGGTAGGTATTTGAAAGCCCGCGACGTTTGTGAACTGATTCGGTTAGGTTTTGGCTGTTGTGTGTTATGGGGTTCAAAACTTAGAAATAAGAGGTTATTTAATTTTAATATAGATGTCTAAATTAATAGGAACACTGTTGAACTGTCGAAGTTCACGCGAAATTTAGCCTTCGACTAGGAGTTTTTTTAAAAATTTCACCACTGGAAGGTTGAATCTTTTTTTATTATAGTAAATAACGCCATGGTTGTAAATTCATATCTCCGTTCTAACACCTAAGACTAAACGAGGCGCTTAGTTCTGCCGTTCCAACGTACAATATCTTAATTTCGAGCGAAAAGTGTCATGACACTAGGCTTTCTTTGACTATCCTGCTAAGCACGAAAAAAAATGAAGCTGCAAAGCAAAGCTTGCATATTCAACTATTATAATTATTGTATAGAACACCATACAAATATACGACGTATAATGCTATACAGCAAGTCTTATAAAGTGTTTTTTATGTAGTTGTACGTTACATTTTCAGCTCATTTCAAACTATTAGCGCGAATTGCTTTCGTTACACCTCACTATAAATTCATACTTTTTTATCGCCTTAACAAGTGGTTTCCAGTACAAAGTTAAAACACATTTAACTCGTCTGAAAAAGTTCGCAATTATACTGATATACTGCAAAAATTGAAACTTTTAAATGTTAATCAATTTGTTTTCCAATGTTGCGAAAATTGGACAATGAATTATGCAAAGGCCCCCATGTGTTTTTAAATAAATTTACTTAAATTAAATAATTTTATTTATTGTACCTGTATTAATTACAAGGCAGTAATTTAGCAGGCGTTAACATAATTAATTTAAAATTGTTATTATTTTAAAGTAAGGAATGCAATAAATAAGTGAAAAAATGTGTGAAGTCCTGTAATGCAGCGGATTATTTATGTATTGAATATTAATATACGTACGATGTCTGTCTTCATACAATACCTACTGTAATACTGTTTGTTTATCCAAATAAATAAAAAAAAAACAACAATTCTATGAAAGGTACTGGTGTAAATAGTCGGGACATAAGTCAAGTTGATATAAATTAAATGCAGCTCTACGTTTTTTTCGCGTAGCGGGGTAATGAGAAAGAACCTAGTGCTAGGACACTTTGTAAATCGAGACATTTGCGTGCTGAGCGGCGGAACTCAAAACCTCACTTTGTCTTTGGTATCAGAACGAAGAAATGAAAATTTAAATATAAACATTTCCCGCATAGGAATCGAACTCACAACGATCGCTTTACAGTCAGACGCTGTCCCACTGCGCTAAGGCTTAAGGTCGTCACTTAATATACATAGACTCGTATGTACAAGACATATATTCTCAAAACCTAAATTTGCCACGAAACTAAGCTTAACTTCCCACCGTTCAAGTGCAGGTAACGCAATATGTTACCTAGCACAATGATCGTATACAAAACATTCGGGCCGAAATACGAACGGTTCGACTTCACAAGGACCATCGACTACGTGAGCTGAAATGTAATTCGTAGGCAGGCTTCCTCTTTTTTTTGCTTTCCTCTGATCATGTAATTCTTTTTTTTTGTTTATTGTTTATTTTATTTTTTTAAAGTCTGTTTTGAGTTAAGTGATTTTTTTTCTGTTGTATAAATTAGTAATTTATAAATTCGTAGATTTTTTTAAGTGAACTTTGTAGTCTAAATATCGTATTTTTTTTCAGTTTCATACTTTCCCTTATATTATTATTATTATTAGTAATAGTAGTTGTTAGTCAGAGAGAGACTAGTGTCAAGACTTTCCTGTCATTCTCAAGACATTGACAACGAGGCATCAAATGGCGGTAGCCAACGCGTGGCTTAGTCTTAGCAGTAGCTCAGAGCGAAGAAATGACAATAATTCAATATAATTTTTCCCCCTAGTGAAAATGGAATCCGCAACCAATTGCATTTACAGTGACTCTGTTCCACTGCACCACGATACCTAAACTAAACTATAACGCCATATTTTTGTACAAAATGAAACTGTATTTCTATTTAATGTATAGAATAGATATAATATTTTATTACTTCATAATAAATGTATTATAAAAGTAAATATAGCTTTTATTTAACATATCTATGCCACTAAGGATTCATTAGTACCTTAATATGTCACAACTCCGTCCATTAGAAGGCAAATAACCCGACAAGGAAACGCGTCAGTTGATATGACAAGATGATTTATGTATTCGATTTTGATCATACAGATACAATATTACTTCGATTACATATATATTTATTTACTTTTTTATCTCGTTTGAGACCATCCTCGCGTAATGTAACTTTGTCTGATTTTTGTGAGTTTGATTCTCATTATATTTAAGTTATTGTCATTTTCCCGCTGTAAAGATCATTTAGGAAAACGTATAAAAATTTGAACGCGGCGGGATTTGAACCCGCGCTTCTGGGAAACTGTTCAAGTTGACCGCATGGGTTAGCAGTCAGAGCGCTTTCTATTTCCTAAGTGTGTGAATAACATCTTAAAAAGCTTGAAAATATTTCTCCGCTCTGTTGACTTAGACAAAGTGCGACGTGGAATTCCGCCATTTAATATGTAACGTCTGTAAATCAGGCAAAAAGTGGAGCACAGAGTGTCTTTATACTAGGTTTTTTCTGCCTATGTCCTTTGCGAGAAAAAACGCAGAGCTAAACAAAAACATTTTTTTTATTCAAAAACACCAGTCTTCAAAAACTTATTAAGAGATAACAATCATTTTCAGCTTAAAAGCCGAAAGCATTATTAAAAGCTAAAAACCTAAAATAAACTATTGGTGGATAGCAAACAAAACCGCCCAGTGTTTTATTTTGATCTGTGATCCCAGTTTTTCGCACTACTGAATATTCAGTTTGTCCAATATTTATTGATACGTTGGAATACCGACACATTTGAATTGAAATATAGTCAAAAATGCACATCAATTGTATTTTGAACAACCTTTCAAAATGTAAATAATAATTATAAATCTGTCAGACAAGTAATAACTCTAGGTGAAACTACCTTTGTTAAAATTAAAGTTGTACACGAAATTGTATTGAATATAAAATGTATAGTGTGTAGTGATGAATTATTTTGTTATCGTCTATCAAGCTCACAGAAGTAGTAAAACAATCATCATCAATGGAATCATAATTTGTAACCAATATTAAAATCAATTACATTTTAAATACATTTTTTTACAACTTCACATTTTATCCTTAGCTATCGTACTATTCTCTAAATAAAGATAGCGTCAAACGCTACGGCCCCTTAATCCTTTTTCGTTTAAGCCATTGCCATCCACCTCTTCATATACGCCCTCTGGTTGGACTTCGTATATGAAAATTCAAGGTCAAACATAGGCTACTTATTTTATCAAAAATCAACATTTAAGGGGTTGAAATATTAAAGTTTATATAAAAAATCTAAACCGCTTGACCAATTGTAATGAATTGTGACATAAATATACTTGATAAAGCAAGTTTAGGCATAGGCTACTTTATTTTTTAGAAATCTACCCCCGAGAATTGCAATACAACGAAACACTCATGTAGTTTACTACAGAGCGGGACGCTAGTAACCAATAATAAATAAACACAAGCTTACACATCGATTAGATCTAAACATATTTCCAATGCGCATATTTCCAATTCACGTTTCATTTCTAACAATATTTGTGTCTAAAATGAACCTCTTTTTTGTATATGGTCAGTGTACCATAAATATCGAGGTGTAACACAAAAAATGATAATTTTGACCCGATCCCCGGTTCCCATGAAAATAAATAAACATATCCAATTCAAATAACTCTCAGAATTTTCAATTCAATTACATATGTATGTATAATTGTATATATACAAATGTGTTTGAAGTGTTCCGGTAAATGTCCGTTCATATTTCAATTTATACAACTAAACCTGAAGATTTTAATTTGCGGTGTGCGTTTGTAACTGTTATTTTGACGTTTTATCTGGACCGGATAGCATTTTTGATAAGTATATTATATTGATTTAACCTATTTCCCTGATATAAAAGGTAGGAGGAAAGGGAGCCTAGTGTCAATTCACTCTGTCCCATACTTTTTGCCCGAATCCGAGACATTGCGAGTTGAGTGAAGAAACTCTTTGTCATCATGATTTGTCTCGTCTTCAGATACGGAGAAAATGAAAATAATTTAAATATAAATATATTTTCCGAGAGGGAGTCGAACCTACAACTATCACGCAGTACTTATCAGATACATTACTATTTTTACATCATCAAATTTCTCCAGTAGTGTAGGCAGTACGCGTCTGGTGATAATTACTCTATTCTCTCTTTTACTAGTAACTTTGCGCTTTAGGTGATATACAGATTGTCTGCTCTAAAACTAAATGTCCCTCCACTGCCCTACAAGCACTTGCATATTAGGTGATAGGTAACACACAGTGATACACGAGCTCTTGTTGCGGGCACTCACTAAACGATCAGGAAATAATTTAATTGATTAAGTAATATAATGAGTATTAAATATCGTCATTAGAGTCAAGTTCATTTTTAAATATTACCTTTTAATCCTAATTTTCGTATTGGAATTCGAACTTACAACCTTCGCACGTGTAGACTTTCCTTTCGTTTTTCGACATTCATTCGCTTCTAAACTATACCAGATGGTATCAATAAAGATCATTATCAAACACTAACTAAAACTTTGAATTTTAAGTGCCCACCCAAACTAACTTACTAACTAAAAACTACTTTTAACTACAGTTTAATACCAAAGTATAGATCAAACAAAGTTGAGTCGTAAACGGTAAATTTACTGTTATTCCGTCACGGCAATCCTCTGTAACTGCGTTATCATAAAGTATTCATGGAAATTACCAATTTCATGCGAATCCATTATTTTACGTACTTTTTTTAGTTAGGTAGGTATAATATGTAGGTAGCTTTGGTGAAGTGTGAAATTTTTGTTGGGATTTTCATGCTTTTTCCACGGTAGTTAGAACCTAGTGTTAAGACACTCCGTACTCCACTTTTAGCCCGAAATCGAGACATAATCCGACGTTAAGAAACAATTTTTTTAAAAAAATTGTGCCCCTGGGCGATAATATAAATAGTCTGTTAACCGATTCGTTAGTTAAAAAGTTTATTATTTTTATTATTGATACAATTGGTATTGCTGTTAGTAACTGCTAAGGTGTAGCACAGTGGTTTACCAAGTTCATAGATTCTTTTCAATAAAATGTTTTATAAACTGTATTGATATTCACCAATATAACATAAGATACAAACTATGAAAAGATCCAAATTAATTAAAAATAATATAAATATATTTTTACATATTTATTATGTATCGCCTTATAATTAAAATTGATATTTATTAAGCATTTTTTTACCTTCACGCTGTATCCCGCACACAGCAGGGTAGGCAGAGGGAACCTAGTAACCCAACAACTGTGCAACAGAATATTGTATTGGAAAAAAGAATCATAATGTCAACTCAATGTCAATTTTTCACTGTTCCACGCTTGATGTCCAAATTCTAGACATTATGTGCTGAGCCATCGATTGGTGAAGCTAAACCGCGTTTTAAGCTACCTCTTTAAAACCTTCTTTTAAATTTTGTACATAATATAGAATCAGCGGCGTTAAGTTCCGCCACTTAACACGCCATGCCTCTGAATTCGGCAGAAAGTGGTTAACAGACTGTCTTAACACTAGGCTTCCTCTGGCTACCCTGCTGTGTGCGGGATACAGCGTGCAACTAAAAAAAATATATACAATCATAATCTAATTATTATTGATTGTATCTATTTGTATGTATATAGTTAATTCGTATGAGCGTAATAAAGAGCACAGTGCGAAGACACTCAGTTTTATGATCAAATTACGTGCCGCTCCAACAGGCAACAACAAAGGTAATTAGGCTTTATAACTTAAAAGGTTTCTTATCTAACTTAATTTATCCAAAGTAACTTTCTTGAAGTACGTAAGTACGAAACGTAATTCAAAATACCGGCACAAATTTTAGGGTGAGCGATACTTATAGAATAGCTCTGGATCTTTAATATTATTTATTTTTCTTTTTTTTTTAAGCTTCACGCGGTATCCCGCACATAGTAGGGTAGGCAGAGCGAACCTAGTGTTAAGACACTCCATTTGTTTGTTCTTCCCCATTTTGCGACGAATTCTGGGGGCATTGCGGGCTAAGTAGCGGGACTCAAAGCTACACTTTGCCTTACCCCAGAGCGAACAAAATATAAATATTAAATATTTCCACTCCTCAAGTGGGAATCGAATCTAAAACCAGTCGTGTTTACACTTTGTACCACTTATAGTTCAACTCGTAATTTGCAATTTAAACAGTTGTATCTAAGTACTTTGGGCACTTTTTACTATGATTGTTTCGTGTACTCGTATGTCCATTCCCTAGTGTCTGGTGCTTTTCAATTGTAAATTATCGAAAAGTATATAACAAAATATATAACACTCTTTGTCTGATCATTTACCCAATTAAGATATTGTATTACGAATGAGAAATGAAAATTAACAAATATTTCAAAACGAAGACTTATTAAAAAAACTTCTAATAATGAAATTCTAATTAATCTATAATAACAATATATTTTTTCTTTACTGATCTGCATATATAGAGTAGATTTACTTTATTTCCCGTAGAATGAGTGCGTTCGCTTGCGAATGGGAAACAAAGCCACTTCCTAGTGGCTGCCGGTGACGTGCGCGCACGACGTTTGTATGGCGACTTCTATTCAATACATTTCATTTTATAATAAAATTATTGTGTTACGTTAATTAATTCTTGATATAACATATGGATAGAGTATTTGTATTATTTGTCTTGAATTATTATTATATTTTTTAATGGAAGTATGATGGAGTTACTTAATTAAACTAACGTCTTGGTGTAGTCAGCGTCTTTTTTTAACCATATTTAAGGCTTGAGGTTCTGGATGATGGTTTTACCTCAGTATATTTCTCACGGAGATGAAACATGAAAGAGTTGATCGTTTTAGCTATTGTGCTTAAATTTATAGTCATTGAAAAATTAAAATGTTATCTTCATATGTTGCCCATAGGACCTAAATATATCTTGTTTTTTGTATCTTCTTTATATTGTAATAATGAGAGAGAAAAAAATATTTCAATTTCAAGATATTCTTTATTCAAATAAACGAATTTTCAAGCCCTTTTAAAGATTTTAAGAAAGAAATTTTATGAAGATGTAGTAGAAGTATAAAAAGTTAATAACATTCGAGCAATCCTCGTTTTAAAATTATAAAATTAAATAATTGTTTAAAGAATAGGTAATATTTGAAAAATAAAAATATAAAGGAACTTTCGGATAACTACGACGAGGATGGGATTCGAACCCACGCGTGCAGAGCACATTGGATTAGCAGTCCAACGCCTTAACCACTCGGCCACCTCGTCTTGTAGTAAATAGTTGTATATACTGTACTATTATTATTGTTAAATATTTCATATAATTTCATACGTGTATATTCATACGTGTATATATAGTAATACTTTAAAAACATTAAAATATGTATTATATAGCTTTCCCACTTAACATACATCTGTTTGCAGTAATCATCTGTTTGCAGTAATCATTTGTAATGTTTCTATACTATGTTTCCTTTACCTACTCTATACGGAAAAAAATTGCGAATATAATATTTCGGAGAATCCAATATATAATATATCGAATGTCGGTAAATAACAGGTTATTCAAGACAACCTACACAGTGTTCGTTGTAGGCATTAGGTAGTATTATAGAAAATGTTACACGCGGCACGTTTAACTCTGAAAATAGAAACTGTATGTTGTACCACAGTTATTTCTCACGGGGATGAAGCATGAAAAAGTTGATTGTTTCAGCTATTGTAGAAACAAATTCATGGTCATTGAAAAATTAAAATGTTATTTTGTATACCTATGTGGCCTAGGAATTATTATATTTTAGTTTTTATTTCTTCGCTATGGTATCTAAGACAAAGCGCAGCGTTAAGTTCCGCGCTCAACACGCAATGTCTCGATTTCCTATCTATAGCGTCTTTTTTTTTCTTTTTTTATGCGTATTTTAAGAGAGAAAATATTAAAAAAATTAAATATCTCTAAGTCAAATCTGCAATTTGGGTAAGAATATAAATCGTTTATTGAAAGAATAGATAATATTTATATACAAAAGATAAAGGAAACTTAGCGTAACTACGACGAGGATGGGATTCGAACCCACGCGTGCAGAGCACATTGGATTAGCAGTCCAACGCCTTAACCTCTCGGCCACCTCGTCTTGTAGTAAATAGTTAAATATACGGAGCCATTGTTAAATATATTTTTCATATGTGAATAATGCTTTAAAAAAGCTAAAATATTTATTGTATAGCACTCGTTATTGCCATACAATTGTTTGTAGAAATAATCTTTGGGTAGCAAAATTTGTAAATATCTCTATACTATGTAAAAAAAGGTTATTTATCTGTTAATTATAATATTTACTTTGTAATATTGGGACCAGTCGCGGCGCAGTGACACAAGCCTGTGACTGTAAATGACTGGTTGTGGGTTCGATTCCCACTTAGGTTCCCGTTAGGTAGTATTATAAAAAAAATTACACGCGGCACGGTTACTTTTGAGAATAGAAACTGTATGATTTTTCGCAGTTTTTCAGCTATTGTAGTATTCAAATTCATGGCCAATAGAGAATTAATAAATTGTTGTTTCGTTTATCTACGATTTTTCGTATTATGTAGAGTATCTCAAATTAAAAATATCCTTTATTCAAATATACTTTTTCAAGCACTTTTAAAGACAATTTATGAACATGTAGTAGAAGTCTAAATAAAAATTAATAATTTTCAATACACGATTGAAATTGATGACATTTAAATACAAAATTAAAAATAAAGAAAACTTAGCGTAACTACGACGAGGATGGGATTCGAACCCACGCGTGCAGAGCACATTGGATTAGCAGTCCAACGCCTTAACCTCTCGGCCACCTCGTCTTGTAGTCAAGACTTAAATATATGGAACTAACCAAATCAAAGAAAACTGACTCTTTTTTTGACTTTTAAAGACATTTTCGAAATTGTACGATTGTTACTACTTTATAAAGAATGCTTTTTTTAAAGAACGTTTTATATAGTTATATATTATGTATTGTAAAGTTAGTACATAGTCAATTTTTTTAAATGGTAGATGAAGATAGAAGATTTAAAAAAAATTTGTAAGTTAGTAGATTTTCTAAAATTTTTTTTTTAGAAAGTTACTTTACAGTTTATTTTTCATTTGTATTAGGAAACAATATTTGATGAAGTGTATTTATTATTATTTTTTTCTCGTAACCATATCAACTTTAGAATTCAAGTAAAGTCAAAATTAGGAATGAATGCAAATACACCTAGAAAGTAAACATATCTATAAAAGCCAAGAATGTATAGAGGAA
Organism: Dryas iulia moderata; assembly: GCA_019049465.1. Classification (NCBI taxonomy): domain Eukaryota; kingdom Metazoa; phylum Arthropoda; class Insecta; order Lepidoptera; family Nymphalidae; genus Dryas; species Dryas iulia. The sequence goes on along the minus strand of CM032433.1, from coordinate 4,066,056 downwards.
AACATTCCAGAAATAGGGAAATAACCTTTTTTTAAAGTTTTGAACGTTTAGAGATTTGTTATTTCTTATAAACCTACATTAACATTTTCTTAAAATTTTCGGTCGCCGTAATAGTGTCACAGACAGACATACTTGCACATTTAAAAAATTAGTATAGATATGGATAACATGACTAATTAATTTTAATTTCAATATTCTATTTTAATTAACCACGCTATAATTGGTCCAGGAAGCTGTACAAATATGATGTTAGTCCATCGTATCTCATTCATATTCCAAAGAAGTGTAATTATTCACGCGCACAGGGCATATTATGTAAGTTTTAATGAAAGCACGGCTCCATTAGGAGCGGAATATTCATTCCCTTGATGACCCTCTCGAATAATAATAGAGTATTGTTGTAGGTACAAAACAACCCTGTAGGCAGTACCAAGTGCTTGCCTTAGGGCTTCTTCATTGCTAATGATGTGAAAATCTAAAGTCAACTAACTGGAAAATATTTTATTTATTCTAACCTTCTTACGCAATATAAGTAACTGGCATATAGTGAGTATAATCCATAGTATTATTATAAATGTTGTATATCTGTAACACCTTCACGGCTAAAGTCGCTGCCTAATTAAGATGAAATTCGGAATGGAAATAGTATACTCAGGGTCAAAGATAGGCTACTTTTTTCAAAAATCAATTTCTTAAGTGGTTGAAAAAAATGACTGGATTTTTATACTTTTTGTGTTTCGTCTTTAGATTTGTCTTCGTTTGGAATACGATAGCAAGTAAATAATTGTCGAGTCAGGCAGCATTACAATAAATAACTATTTAAATAGTTTTTATTAAAATAAGTATAAATGTAAATATTATAAAAAACTTAGATCTTGTCCAAGACGCACGAATTTTAGCATTGATGTATTCTCTCCACACTAAAATAGGACCTAAATAATAAAGTTCAGGCAGTCCCTTGTCGAGACCAATATCTTAGGAAGTACGTTAAGAACGTGTTCACAAAACAAGAAGACTGGATAAAAAGTATTAACCTTGTTGTTCCAACTTACCTGAGCACATACAAGATAGATAAAAGTTGGGAAACTTGTAAGACACCCCTCTCATAGGAATTTAGTTATATTAAATTTATTTCTTAACTAGCTATAGCATTCTGCTTGTGTCTGTTGCGATCATATATTAAAAAGATAAGACAAAAATATGTGAAATTTTTAATATTTTGAAAGTTTTATTTATATACTTATGATATTAAGATATGAAACCAAATCTGAACGAAAATTATTGATATAAGTGTATAGAACGCATGGCTTAGCGGTAAAAATACGTGATGGTTTCCAAGCGACGCGTGTTCAATCCCGCTACTTTACGATTTGTTTTTTGCTATATAAAAATATGGTAATTTGTTTAAAAACTTGAGTAAATTGTTGTGTGCCTACAAATATGTGTAACTAGCATACTTTATTATTGTAACATTTAAATAATTATTTTGCTAATCTAAAAGTTTTGTTTAATTCATGTTTAGTTATGAGATGATGCGAGGCAAAGCTTTTTTAAATTAGTACCACGCTGCTACCAATTTGCCTTAATTTTAGATCAATACTTTCGCAATAGCTTTTGAATTCTCATGTTGTATGAAGAACACATGAGGCTTAAATTTAAAAATTATTAGAACACATTCGCTCTCAACTAATTTGCTTTTTATTAGAAGTAAAAGCAGCTTCACGAATCTTTAAAGAATTGTGAAAATGTTTCACCTAAAAAGTATATAGATATTAACACGTCAATGGTGACGTAAAACATTTTTTGTTGTTTTAAAAAACCTTCAAAATTGTTTTAAAAAACCTTCAAAGTGAGAAAATAACAGAATTTTTATTAACTCTTCAAAAAGGATCATGTCCGCTCAAAATAGTTGACATCGTCACTAACGTATTTACGTAAATCGATTTTCGCCTGTTGTCACGTCACAACCGTTTACCCTTTACGTGGTACAAAGAGGCAGGGTTGTTAAACAACGAAAATTCTATGAAGTGCTATATTAAACTATAGTTTAATATAAGATATTAAGGTATATTATTCTGTATAAGCTTCTATAATATCATAATATATAAGCAATGTTTTTTTTAGCTTCACGCACGATCCCGTACACAGCAGGGTAGGCAGAGGGAACCTAGTGTTAAGACACTCTGTTCCCCACTTTTTGCCAAGTTCTGGAGATATTGCGTAAGTAGCAGGAGTAAACGTTGCAAAGCTGTATAATTTTATCGCTGTTTATAGAGAGCATCATGTGCGCCATGATGTGGAACGGACTGTACTGTGTGACTGAAAACAAGATTGGTTGTGGGTTAGAATCCCACTCGGTTTATGATTATATTAAAATGATTCTCATGGCTACACTCTGGTATGAAGTAAAGTATTTTAAGTTCCACCACTTAAAGCGTACTGTCTTGATTTCGAGCGAAAAGTGAAGAATTTATTGTTTGTTGATTCTCACTCATATAGCTTTACTCTTTATCAACCTCTTCATATACGGCGTCCGGGGGGGTCCTCATGCTTTTACGTGACCTTCCTCCAGTTCTTTTCGATACTGTGTTCGAAGGTCAACCGAGGTTCTCCCCTGCCTATCTTACCGTTCACCTAATTTTAATTATTTTTATATTATATTAATTTCCCACTCTTTTAACTAAAACAAAGCGCTTTGATTTCTGCCACTCAATACATAATCTCTGTATTTCGGACGGAAAGTGAAGAACGAAATTGTTTGACATTACTTTCTGACTACTATGCTATGCGAAAAAAAGTCTTAAGTTATATCTACCAAAAACGTATTCCATGCTTCAACATGCAATACCATAATTGATATATCGTGCCAATAACATTAAATTGTTATTTATTTCCCATAATTAATGCAAAAAATGTAATCGCTCTGACAGCCCTTTACTGATTGGCTTCTCATTTAGCACGATTGTGCGTCACGAATACATAATTCGTGTTCGACGTCGACGCCATTAAGATAATCTCCACTGCCTATACGGGTCCTATCATTGATTGCTAACCGCTTCAATGGGCCACATGCTGAGACAACCTAACCTTCGAATTTAGGCGTCTTTAGCTATGCAAATTATTTCTATAGATGTATTGTTAGCCATAGTTTGAGGTTTCATGTCTAGACCTAGACCTATTATTGACTAGACTGGCTGAATGCTTATGAAATTAATTTAATGTTGCTAGTTTTTGGTGAAATTGGGTAACTGTTTTGTTTTGTGTTAACGCTTGATGTTTAGTGAGGTCATTGTTGTTGTGTCGTAGAGGGACAGCGTCTGATTTCAAAGGTGGTTATGTATTCGATTCGCACACAGAGGAATGATAATATTACCGTTTCTTTGATTTAGTACCTCAGACAAAAGGAGGGGTTAAGTTCTACCATTTAATATGTGAAGTTATACCACTCAATATGGCACACCCATCTTATTGGAGAATTATTAACGATCTTAATTTGCCAAGAACGATCAACATCATTGCTTTAACCATAAATTGTAACTTGCGCTTTTGTATATCTAACTTTATTTGCATTTCTGTCAACGCGCGGCGTTGAGTTTCGTCACTCAACGCGCAATACCACGGCTTAGGGCGAAAAATGGGGAACACTCCGTCTTGACATTAGGTTCTCTCTAACTACTCTGCTTTGCGGTATAAAGCATGAAGTTGAATATACATATTTCAGTTGTAAACAGCGTGTTTATCTTTCACCCCAAAATAAGTATGCAATTTAACTGCCCATGTAATAAATGAATTTGGGTTTATACTGTAAGCACATGTAATGTTGTCGACTTAATGGTATTTACTTTACACATCTAAAAGTAGGTCAGAGGAGAGAAGTAATAAAGCGATATGTTTGTTCCATTAAACTTCACACGTCGAATACGAGTGGCCATCAAACCTTCGTCTCGATAGCATTATTCGAGGCTCCCTAAGTTTTTCTATGAAAAGTTTTTATAGCGCGGTCGCATTACCATGTGAACGTTTACGGCCCACATTCCGCCGATAAAACTCTGTTGGCCGATATGCGGGCTTAAGTCCTGTAAGGGTATGCTTAACTTGACGCGATAATAAGTTTCGGAATTCAGTGGAATTCTGTATTTTGTTATTTTGGATATATTATGTTTCCTTTAATCGATTGGTTTTGAGATGTTTTTAAGAGTTTTTTTCGTGTGGTTTGTGGTTATTGACTACCCTCTTGTGGATCCGCTTGTGTAACCTATTTGTGTAATTTAAATTAGTGTAACTTTTTTTATTTATAACTGGTTAAAATAAAATAAAGACTAATTGTTAAGGGAATGTAAACAATATTATAACCGTAAATTGCACTGAAATAAATTGAGGCGTTTTAGAGATTAGCTTGCACAGACGCACAGACAAACAGTAAAGAAATTTAAAAACCATTGTTTTAAGTTTTATTACATATAGATAAATACCCCTAATAATGTATATTTTTTTATTCTTCCAGGTACAGACAGCGAGCAGTTGCAGTAATTATATTATTGTAGAGTTACATAAAATAAATCAAATATTGTCTTAAATAGCTCAAAAGTTATACTAAAATAAGTTTTCTCATCAATAATAACTAATAACTAAACAGTTTAGCAGTATGTGTAAAGTCAGTACTAAAACAGCTAGAAACCATTTAGCAAGTGACGTCCACTCCTAAAATGCACATGTTGTATATATAACAAGTTAAGTTATAAATGGTTGCACCAATAAAAACTTATTTCAATATTAAACTAAACAAGCTTTGAAACGAGCTCATTAAATTTATTATGATTTAGGATTATTAAGCGCTTATTATTAACGTTTTGTTTGCTAATATCTATGATTCAAATATTCTGGGTGCTAATTTTCGTTTACTTCTATGGTTTGCGTTTGTGAATTCTGATGACATCGAAATTGAAATTTTTACGAATATTTTTAATGGCTGGTTGTATTTTCTTGGGACCTGTTTGGACCTTGGGGCATTTTTTACATTTAGTCGCTTTTCTAAATAATGCAATTATGAAGGAATTCAAACAATTTTGCAACTTGCATTAGGTAGACCTTTTTTCTACTTTTATATGTTAAAAAAAATGAAAATCTTGAAATAGATATATTTAAGTCAAGTAATATAAGATTTTCGAGGTAAAGCGCGAAGTTAAGTTCCGCCACTTAACACGCAAGCCTCCGAATTCGGCGGAAAGTGGGAAACGGAGTGTCTTAACACTACGTTCCCTCTGCCTACTCTGCTGTGTGCGGGATACAGCGTGAAGCTAAGTAAAGTAATATTCATTACTGAATGTTTGTACTGAGAGAATGCTAAATCCAAGATGTAAGGCATTAAAACTCTACAAACTAATATACCAGTTACCCTAAATTCAGAAAATTTTGATTTACCCAGCAAAACTTCCACCAGCTAATATATCACTGCATAATGTTAGGAATAAAATTTTTGATTTACGTCGATAAATAAACTAAAAGCGGGTCACATCTAAATCATGGGCCGGCGTCGTCAGCACTATCTGAATGCGCCACCTGGCATCCACGATGTATGTTTCTTTTTGTACTTCCCAACGAGTTTTTCACATACTCGTCTCGTCTTTGTACCGACGTTTTGCCACACCTGTGCCTATTCTACGTCTTCCATATTTATTATGCTCATTTTATGTACGGACAGAAACGATAATAGGCTTTTTTATATTTATATACCAATATAGAACTATTAGGCTGGTTTATGTTTATTTGTTTTATGAGAATTTATTGTATATTTGTGTTTGCAATATTTTTGGAGGGTAGTTATTATAATATTTCAACTTGAGTACTAGAACAATTGAAATTTTCAAATTAAATTTCCAAGGTCATTAGGGTGGTCGCCAGGAGGCGTCTGTAATTGCAATTGTGTGTGAGTTCGATTCCTACCTGAAGAAATGATTATAATTTAATTTATTTTTTATTACCACGCTCTAGTAAGAGAAAGTGCAGCTTTTCCAGGCGGAAAGTGAAGAACGAAGTGTCTTGATACTAGGTTTTCTCTGTCTGTTCTACTTCGATTTACGCAAGTTGACTACATTACTCTATATATAGTATATGAAACTGCAACTTTAACACTTTACCCGCCTCATAGTAATTTTCCTTACAGTTCTGCAAGAGCTTCCTCAGAAGAAAAATATAAGCAATTTTATTCTTTTAAAAAAATGATAATGCCCTATACATTTTATGACTCCGACTGTACAATAGTGCGCAATTGTGAAGTTATCGCGCGTAATGTTGCGTTATTTTTTTCAACGGCGGCGCGTTTCTGATGTTTTTATTATAAAGACGTGTCGGGACTGGGTAAGGGAAATATTTACGGATGTTAAGGAAATGTGTCCCCGTGATGTACGAGTCGTTTGCGTTCGAATGGTATTCTGTATTTGTACGCCTCAATTGTTATGTTGTTAGCTTGCTTTTTTATGAGTGCGGGTGGGGAAAGGTAGTTTCCTATTCGATTTTTTGTAATTTGTGCCCCTTTTTTGTATTTGATATCCGTTGGGATATTAGAAATTTAGTATGAAATAATTATATGGTGTATGCAATATGAACTATAGTATTGATTAGGAATATTAGTAATAAAAGTTATTTATTGGGGCAAGAAAAATAATGTACAATGCATAGTTAACAAATCGAAGGATAACAAGAATAATGATAATTCAGCTAAATATGCTTGAAACTAGCATCTTAACTGTCTTAGATGTTAAGTTTGAAACCTACTAACTGAACACAGTTAAAAACAGCTAACAATATTGTTTTGAATAAATCATTTTTTTGAGTAAAAGTAAAGGTTGAATATGCAACCCCTCGATTTGTCATTGGCGATATCCAATCGTTCTTCAACCGTTCTTCAATACGTTAGCCAAAAAATTGACTGCTAGATCAATATAAGTTTGCAGTTTTTGAATTTGGATCGATTAGTGATATTGGGTGTAAGATTATATACGTAACGAAAGATTTCTTATTCTATTTTTTTAAATGGCAAGTATAGTTCAGTATACAAGAAATCGATTTTATAGTCAGGCATTGCCCACTGCGCCACGATAGCCTTGTTCGGTTTGATTTTTGATTATTTGATTTATAATAATAAATAAATAAATAGCTTCACGCTATATCCCGCACACAGCAGGGTAGGCAGAGAGAATCTAGTGTTAAGACACTCCGTTCCCCACTTTCCGCCGAATTCGGAGGCTTGCGTGTTAAGTAATTTGATTGATTGTTTCTTATTTTTATTTAAAACTGAATGTTAAGTTCTCATTTTAAATCATTTTGTTTCTTTTTTTGTTTCTTTTTCTTTACTTCGCGCTGTATCCCGAACATAGCAGGGTAGGCAGAGGGAACCTAGTATTAAGATACTCCGTTCCCCACTTTCTGCCGAATTCCAGGCATTGCGTGTTAAGTTTCGGAACTTAACACCGCGCTTTACCTCGACACCAGAGCGAAGAAAATAGAAATATTAAATACTTTCACTCCTCGAGTGGGAATCATTGTGCCTCTGCACCACGACTGGCCCCTAATCATTTTATAAGTTATAATATTATGTTGTATCAAATAGGCTATTTGCCCAATTTCTATTGATGTTTTTTTCAATTATTGCGGCGTATTTGGAGCTTGTCTCAAACAGTTGTCAAATAATAAAAAGTCAAATCTCGTATATACTAAAGTCAAAGTTATTATACTGCAAAAATATTTTTGTTTTCGTACTAAATTCAAATTTAAATCTGAAATCTTCTGAATAATTTTTGATAATAAATACCTACTGCTACTATACTATAGTTATACCTCTACAGACGTCCCGTTCTGTTTATTATATGCCATGTTTACATTAAGCGGCTGAACCCCACTGCCCTTTGTCTCGACCAGACGGGAATATTTTATACGTAAGCATTCCCCCAAGTGCCGGGATCTTTTATACATATGCATTAGGTTTTAACATTAATTATACTTTTATTTTGTAAGTGAATTAGGAATTATTATTATAATAATATTTATTTTAGCAATTACAAGAAATAATCGTACAGTGGGATGCTGTTTGACTGTAAACGCGAGTGGTTTTGGGTTCGATTTCCAATCGTGGGAATGATTACATTGAAATTGTTCCCATCTGGAAAAAGATAAAGCGTGGCGTTGAAGTCTGCCATTGCCAACAAGCAATGTCTGTTTCTTTTGTAGTTGTGTTTTTAATTATTTGTATGCATTCAGCATATACTTACTGTAATAATTGTAATTGAAAACTATATTTTTTTTATTTTGTTGCGAAATTTTATCATTTTGAAATTTTTGTTGCAATAATCAAATGTCTTTTATATTTTTTTGGTTAGAAAAACTTTTGTTAGAAAAACCTATATATTATAATAATTCATAACATATTGTCACAATATTTAAATGTAGTAAGAAGTAAATACTCCTTTTAAATTTTTACGAAAACTTAACTAAATTTTAAACTTAATTTTGTCGACATTCGATAAGTTCGCCATATATACCTTCGATGCATGCATGAATGTCAGTTATGCCTGCATGCATGCGTCATAAGAACATATTTCTGGCATATCTTCTAATATTTAATAGAAGAAAGCTAAATTCATCTTATATCATAATATGTTATGATGTAAAACAGTTCTCATTAACTTAAGTTCCGGACGGAAGTGTTTTACAAAGTGCTTCACTCGACTTATTGACAAAAAAAATTATCGTATGTAAATTTTACGCGTAAACATATTTATTGGATTTTGATGGGACGCCAGAGCCAGGATTATATTTTGCCATGTTCTTGATTGAAATGCGATTAAGGGACAGTACGTTTTTATAAAGTAATATATATTTTTTTATATATGTTCTAGTTGATATATTCGTAGACTTATTTCTTTGTCTCCAGACTTACGCTAGTTGGAGAGAATTTAGTGCCAATTCGTTTTCCACATTTCGCCAGGTTTTGATCCTCACAGGGACGTAACCTCCTTTCTGGTGACCTAGACAAGCGCTGCGTTGATTTTTGCCACTTCTTAACACATGTCACGTTATCGGGCCTGAAGTGGAAGACGGAGTGTCTTACCACTAGGTTCTCTCTGATTAACTTCCTATGAGGGAAAAAGTGCCAAGCTACAATAACTTCAAATTCTTTAGTTAAGCTGGCCAGGCATACGGTAAAAATCCTACCTAACATACAAAACGTATATTTTTTCTAAACTTTGCTAACAGAAAGTTGACAACGGAGTGGCTCAGACTAAAAATACAGAATTTAAAAATAATAATAATCCACTAAAAACGTTGCTCTAAAAGATTTTGAACAACTTCTAGTATATGTTGTTTCTCGTTTTACAAATTGGGAATTTGGCGTTGTGGCCTCGTTATCGTTTTCATTTCGGTAAGTACGCCCGAGCAGTTAGTGCAGTGCGAACTGTACTGTAAATAAATGAATTTACTGTTTGTTACACAAACGTTTACTGTATCATGTTATATTCATTAGTATTATTATTAACTATTTTAGTTTTAGTTAACTAACAGAGTTTAAATTATTTTGGCTCAGTTTGATAAGGGTCGAGATAGGTGTGGGTTAGGTCAATTTTTGAATGTTCTTTTGTTTTCTCTAAGTGGAACGTAAAGATGTTTTTTTCTCTTTCTTTTTCTTGTCTCTCCTTGTTTTATGTATTTCGTTTTTAACTGTAATTATTTTTTATCTTTACTCATTTCGAATAAATTTATTGAGACCTTATGCTTGTCCTTTGTCCTCTACATTTTTATCTACTTTATTTATTGAAATCACAAATACACAATTGTTTTTATTAAATTGAGATGTTGTGACCGGTCGTGGTGCTGTGGCACAAAGTGTGCCTGTAAAGCGACTGGTTGTGGGTTCGATTCCCACTCGAGAAGTGGAAATATTGAATATTTCCATTTTCTTCGCTCTGGCGTCCAGGTAAAGCGCGGCCATTTAACGCGCAGTGCCTCCGAATTCAGCGGAAAGTGGGGAATGATGTGTCTTAACACTAGGTTCCTTCTGCATACCCCGCTGTGTGCGGGATGCAGCGTGAAGCTAAAAGAAATGAGATGTTTTAAATTATATTTTCTTAAAATATGATCATAATAATTTCGTAGAGAGAGCTAATTGCAAACAAACATTGTGGAATGTATCTTGTTTTGTATATAATAAGCAATATATTTAAGAAAACATTTTTGAGACGCTGTTATAAGTAAATAAATTTACTGTCGCACAGTATCGTATTACGTAGGACGTTAAAATATTTAAACTAGGTCTAAAGTAATTCGGTTAACCAAATATCTGCAAACAAAAAGCAATTTGTCAATGTCGTCTCACATCGAAAAGATTTTTTGTAATACATATTTGTTTGATAATCAAATCAGATATATGTATTTAAGTACAAATCCAGATTCGCACTTTTTCGTAGCAGCGAGGGGTTTTAAAAGAGAATCTAGTGACAAGATATGTTTTTCTCCACTTACCTACTGCCAGAAAGTATGTCGGCCATTGCGGATAGAGTAGCAAAGTGAAGGAATAAAAAAAATTTAAACATAATAATATATAAACATAAGTTATAATCATTTCTCCAAGTAGGAATCGAACCCACAACCAATCACTTGTCGTGTCATCGTGTCGCAGTTTGACAGTGTCTAACTGTTGATCGATTATTAACTGCCAACGCGGTCAGTGCTGACCGATAGTATGCTATCTCTTCTGGCCAAGCAAAAATCGCATGTCTATCCAAATGTCACTATTTGTGAAGACATTGAACGTCAGTCAGCACTTGAAATTGTCATCTTACTTCCAAGTATTTTACATTTTTTAAAAACTAACTCATTTTATAGTAATTAATGAGCCAGTCGGGTGAATACGTATAGTTTTTAATAAGATAGCAGTACACTACGACTTGTATTAATGAATTCAAAGTATCTGAAGCCGCCGTCAGCATTGACCGACCCGGCCCGAACGGAAAGTCTCATTGTCGACCAGCACTGACCGACGCGACCCAAACATAATTTTTCCTGCCGTTGAACATGTTAAGTATTTCCATTTCTCTGCTGTGATAAGAAAAAGTGGAGAACGGAGTGTCTTAACACTACGTTTTCTGCCTCTGCTATGCCAAAAATTAATAAAAATTCCAATACCTAGACTTTCCTATTAGATATTTATCCAGCTCGTCGCATTAAACTCCTTCATAAAATAACTAAGTATCTAAATTAATAATTTGTCATCGCTCCATCGACTTATACTCGTATAAGGAGGGAGGTCATTTCAGAATGTTTCAGAGCGTTCTTAATGCACCCACTATTAAGCTGTACGTAATCTGCGGGCTTCTCCGACGGGTTGTTAGTACCAGGTGGGGATTATAGGTTGCTCGGTTGGCGACTTGCTTGCTACTTTAGTAATTTGGCACTAGTCTCCTGAGTGTTAGTAGCTTTTTGAAGTTTTTCTTGATATTTTTATTTCATGATTTTATTTATTTTTGTTTGATGTTTTGTGGGAGATAAGGCAGGTAGGTAGAGAAAACGTAGTGTTAAGACACTCCACTTTTGGCACTAGAGCGCCAGAAATGAAAATATTTAAAAAGGTCCCTAGATCTTTACTTTTCTTTAATAGTATAAAATACATGTTAAAAATATAAAAATAAAACATTTTTTAAAATATACATATTCTTTTATGGTATCTGTGTAATATAGAAACTTAATAATTAACGGTATGATGGGTTTATTATTTGATTACAATTAAACGTATTTATTTCTTGTTGTGAAACAAAAAAAATATCTGAAACATTTTTCCCGTTAAGGTTTTTTTTATATGTCTTTTTGTTTCTAAGATTTATGTGAATAATAATAAGTAAAAGTATAAAAAAATAAAAAGGTAATGCATCGGCCGGGAATCGAACCCGGGCCGCCCGCGTGGCAGGCGAGCATTCTACCACTGAACCACCGATGCTTGTGACAATATGAAACAATGTTGTGTACGTACTAATGAACCATACAAAATGTGGTATAGATAGATATAAAAATTTGTTTGCTTAATACGATAATCAAACATGTTGTAATGTTGGTTTTACTAATGTATTGTATTTCATATGCATTTTATAAAATTATTGACTTGATTTATTTCTTGATTTTAAAATACGCTAGATGTAATGCACATATGGTCGAATAATTCGTATGAAAGATTTTAAAGATATTAATTTATCGAAATAAATAAAAACAAACAAACAAACATTTATGTAAGTTTTAAATATATATTTTCTTTTTTTTTTAGCTTCACGCTGTATCCCGCACACAGCGGGGTAGGCAGAAGGAACCTAGTGTTAAGACACTCCGTTCCCCACTTTCCGCCGAATTCGGAGGCTTGCGTGTTAAGTGGCGGAACTTACCGCCGCACTTTACCTCGACACCAGAGCGAAGAAAATGGAAATATAATTTCCACTCCTCGAGTAGGAATCGAACCCACAACCAGTCGTTTACAGTCACACTTTTGTGCCACTGGGCCACGACTGGCCACAAAAAATATATAGTCAAAATAAATTTTTTAAGTAATAGAAGTAGGTATTATTCTACACTTTACAATAATTGTAAAGTGTGAAATATCCTGGTCACTACCTAGTGTCACATGTCTCCGTTCTCTTTTTACCTTTAGGTAATTTTTACTTTAAAAAATATTTCCATCGAAATAAAGCATTATAAATGATAATTTTAAAGAATAATAATAGCAATGTTAGCGTGTAGTCGAAATTGCTTTGCCTTAGCTGTTAGTTCAGGTGCCGAGACGGCGCCGGCTGTTTATAAGATATTCTAGCTACCTGTTTTTATAGTTTAATTTATGTATATAAAATTGAGTGTTACTGAGTAACTTATATAGTATATAATATAATAAAATTATTTTTTTTTTGGCGAAAAAATATAAAGTTTTTCAGTTTTCTTGAAAAGCGCAAGGAAGGACTAAGATAGGGATATATATATTTTTTAATTTTAAAGCGTTTTCAACACTTTTATAAGTTGAAAAATATTTATAGAAAATGTATTAAAAAATCCGGGATATTAACCCTGTCTCTTGGAAACCGCATCTTGGAAAAGAAAGAACTGCTCTTGATCTTGGTGCTTATTGGTCACTAAGCCACGCTTGCTACATCTGGATGGCTGAATTATTATATTACAATTTATTTTTGCTGTATGCATGTACAATTTTTTTGTGTTTTCTACAAATATTTTATTAAGAGAGGTTTTTTTTAATTCCATACCAGAATGGAAAGTGTCTTAATTCACGGAAAATTATTATATTTTAAAAATTAATACTTAATTACAAAAAAATCTTTTATCTCGTAGGTAAATTACAAAAAGTTGTAAATTTTACATTAGAGTAAGGTATTTTTTTTAAAAACTCAGTTTAATTCACTGCCAAACCGAGTCGTTAGTAAGCCATTAAAAATAAATATAGCGGTGCAAAATAAAAACCACTCGGCACTTTTATTTTGAACGAATGAAACGCGTTAAATGCTCTTTTATTTCCGTTTCCACCGAATAGCGATCGGATTCCGGCCGTACAATACTATAACTTTTTTTGTAGCACCTGGTCTTTATCCGATTACACAAAAAAAAGAAGGATTAGGCTTTCCCATATATGTGTATTTGATGTATTCTTCTAGAATAGTAGTTGTTCTTGTATTAGTAGTTGTAGTTATACTGGAGGAAGCTTGTTTATTTATATTCTTTTGTCAGTGTGTCTATAATCTTTTTGGTATCTTATATCCTTGTGTTGATTGTATTTACGTAAATTTTATGTTAAGTATTACTTTTTCATTATAATTGAAATTGTTGATATGTAATAACTCCTGCGCTGTGTTTAATTTATAAAAGTCAGTTTAATATCGTATCTAAAAATTCAAAATTGAAATGAAACAAGTAGATATAATTTATTTACGTTAATGGTAGTCAATTAAATTAAATTATTATAGTTTATGGCCACTATAGTGGGACAGTGGTGCAGTGGGACTAATTTCCAGTCCGAGAATATATTGCTTAGGTTTGCATTGTATGTTTTATTTATTTTCGTCTCTCTGCTAGGACAGAGCGGAGTGTCGAAATTTTGCGAAAAACGAAGAACGGGGTCCCTTAACGAAAAATTCAATTAAGTCAATATGGTCTGCCATATAAATTGCAGTTTTAAAGTAACACTAACATTTTTTTAAAATTTTATAAGTTAAAAGTGTGTCAGGTATTACATAAGAAAGTTAATCAACTGCCAACATTCAAACCATTGACCACTAACCTCTAGTGAACTAAAGTAATAACACCAATCAAGCTATTCAATGTAATTACTACAACTTACATATGAATGTTCCGCATGAATTAGTACCAGTATGAAATTCTACCAGTACTTTTTCCAAAGCCATATTCATCCGTCGGCTAATGCTGAGAGCCCTTCTTCTGAGGGCCGCCTTTGAAAATGTCCCTCTCATGGCCTCTTTGGTAGCAAAGTAAATGACGCGCAGTCAGACGTCAACGCTAAAGGTGCATTCACGCGGGCAAGTGTCATTTTGTAAGAATTCTTGCCAATATTTGGTATTATATTTGGTATTTTATGAAATGTTTTGGCGTGTTTAGTTCTGTGGAGTATTTTTTAGCGTTTCCCTCATAGTATAGATGATAATGTGAAGGCACTCCATTATTCATTTTTTGATCTAAATCGAGATAGTACATGTGTTGAGTGGCGGAACTGAACGCAGCGGCTTTCTTAACAAAGCCAAGAATAAAATTAATTAAAATATAATTGTTGGTCCAGGTGAGGTTCGAATCCACAATATCCTATTGCGATTTTTATATTATATTAGGTAACTTTATCTACGTATAACCCGCGAATAAAGCTCAATATACGAAGAAGAAGAAAATAGAGTGATTTGTCACAGGATTTTCTCCTTCCAGAGACTTATATTATACTTCACGCTTGTTATCGCATAACAAGGTAGTCACAGCATAATCTAGTGTCAAGATACTCCATCATCCACTTTCCGTCCAAAATCGAGACATTGCTTGTTGAGTGACTGAATAAACCAAAGATCAAGCGCAGCGTTAAGGCGCTTGATCTTTGGTAACTGAACGAAGAAACTAAAATTTGAATACAATCATTCATTCCCCTATCATTCCTTTGGGGCAAGTCGTGGCGCAGTGGCACAAACGTGTGATTATAAACGACTGGTTATGGGTTCGATTCCCCTCGAGGGGTGAAAATATTTAATATTTATTATTATAATAGTTAAAGCAAGGCGTTAAGTTCCACCACTTAACACGCAATGCCTCCGAATTCGGCGGAAAGTTGGGAACGAAGTGTACTAACACTAGGTTTCCTCTGCCTACCCTGCTGTGTGCGGGATACAGCGTGAAGCTATCATTCCGCTAAATGTAAATCGAACTCAAAACCATCGCTATACAGTACAATTAAAAAACTGTATCCTCTACAATATGAATGTTGATACAGATAACTATATAAGCCACTGGAGCTACGTGTGAAAAGTTTCGTACACAGTGCATGCATATTTTAAATTTTCGATAGTCCCGATGTCTACTGTTGACGTTGTTTTTAAGCATGATATATGCGCGACTTGTTTAACTTTCCTCGTAAAACATTTTTATGGGCGCACGACGACAACCTCTACTCTAATGTGTGATACAAACTCAGCTGTGGTACTTTTTATTATGTATTTGGAATGTTTTTTTGCGATATTTTAATGATTTTTTTTGTAATTTTGATATGTTGTTTTATGGTTTTTTCTTGGATGGTGGGTTAGTTTGTGAGGTTGTAAAGTAAAACACACAGTTTTACATTTTGTGGTTGAAATTTAGGCACTTGTGTTGTGAACAGCATCACTCAACGCCGTTATTAGTCTTAATAAAAGTATTTTAAATATAATAAATCAATTGCAATTGGAAAACGAACTCACGATCAATTGCGTGTTAAAAGATCCCATTGCGCACAGTGGTCTTACCAAATTTAATATATTGCTAAATTAAATATATAATATTTTTACTGTTTTACCTTTTTACTAAGCACAGATGAAGCCATAGTTCAAAAGTCATTACAATTTTTGGCACTCTGATCTGACTTTGTATAGTTAGACCTGTTTTATACGTAAAACCTTTTTATATAACATATTACAGTGGCCACTCAGTAAAAAAATGTGGCCAGTCGTGTGACTGTAAACGACTGGTTGTGGGTTCGATTCCCACTCGAGGAGTGGAAATATTTAATATTTCCATTTTCTTCGCTCTGGTGTCGAGGTAAAAGCGCGGCGTTAAGTTCCGCCACTTAACACGCAATGCCTCCGAATTCGGCGGAAAGTGGGGAGCGGAGTGTCTTAACACTAGGTTCCCTCTGCCTACCCTGCTGTGTGCGGGATACAGCGTGAAGATAAAAAAAAAATATATACATAAAACATCTTAAGTTGGTGCCCCACGACAAAATGTTTCTGAGAGCACTACAAATATAAATTTACATTTATTAAATATAACATTCATTTAAAAATATATGAAAAACAATTGAAACAGCAAACGGTCTTTCTTTATTGTACCCTTTCTTATTTTTGAATACACAAACGATGCTAAGCTAAATGCCATGTTGGCTCGTGGCGATAAACTAGCTGGGTGATTTAAAAAATATTTTTTAAACTTATCTTGCCTTTGTCTTTCCACAAAGCTTTGGGAGTGATGCGGGCGAAACCGCTTTATGTACAACGGTTTGGAAGGACTTTTGTAGTTCTAATAAAAATGTGATAGTTCGTACAATTATACTATATATATTTTTTTTATTATATATTTATGAACGTAATTACAATATTAAATTATGTAATTATGTTCAGGGGTCAGTCGTGGCGCAGTGGTACAAGCGTGTGACTGTAAACGACTGGTTGTGGGTTTGATTCCCACTCGAGGGGTGGAAATATTTGATATTTCTATTTTCTTCATGCGATGCCTCCGAATTCGGCGGAAACTGGGGAACGGAGTGTCTTAACACTAGGTTCCCACTGCCTACCCTGCTGTGAGCGGGATACAGCGTGAAGCTAAAAAAATGTACAGAATATATATTGTATAAAGGTCGTTGAGCATCTGTTTGTAAACATGATGGTTGTGGGTTCGATTACTGCTCTGGGCATTCTATTTATTCAAACTTTAATTTTTTTTGCTCTGGTAGGTACTTAAGATGTAGTTGTGGTAGGTATTTTTTTTTTTTTTTTTTTTTTTTTTTTTTTTTTTTTTTTTTTTTTTTTTTTTTTTTTTTTTTTTTTTCTTTTTTTTTTTTTTTTTTTTTTTTTTTTTTTTTTTTTTTTTTTTTTTTTTTTTTTTTTTTTTTTTTTTTTTTTTTTTTTTTTTTTTTTTTTTTTTTTTTTTTTTTTTTTTTTTTTTTTTTTTTTTTTTTTTTTTTTTTTTTCGTGGGTAGGTGCTAAATAAGTCATAACGTGTTTTTAAGTTGCTCCCAAATTAAAGTTACTTAAAAATAGTATATGTTAATTAAAGTGAAGAAAATTGCACACAAGTAATGCTTTATTAGTCACCAACCAACCTGTCAGCAGTTATTCCTATAAAGTATCTACACTAATACACTTAAACAGTTCTCCAACACTATTATCAACTGTAGCACTATGGAAGCCATTAAGAAATCTATGGAAGAACTAGCACAACAATTCCACTCGCAGATGGCAGAATTCCAGCAGAATTTGAGCTCTGCTATACCAGCGACTAGTCCAACTTCACATATTGCCGCTCAATTCTGTGCTTTCCGCTCTTTTGTGTTGAATGCACTGGAAAGTCTTCAGCAACAAGTTCATGTTCTGTCAAGTCAGTATGATTTACTTGACATGAGAAGTAGGAAGAAGATTCTGTTGCTGCATGGTGTACCTGAAACAAGTAGTGAAGCTGTCATCAACACTGCGGTAAAAGTCCTATCATCCCACCTCAAAATGCCTGATCTGAGCTTAGATGATATAAGCTGGTGTCAGCGTCTGGGTAACACAACATCTAGCAAGCCAAAACCAATACTTATAAAATTTAATCAGCTCTCATTAAGAAACCAAATTTGGTATGCTAAAACCAACCTAAAAAACAGTGGCATCACCTTATCTGAATTTTTGACGAAACCAAGGCATGAGACTTTTATGGCGGCGAGAAAACGTTTTGGCTTACACAAATGCTGGACCAAAGACGGCTGTGTTATTGTTATTGGACCGGATGGGAAGCGTCACCGTGTTACTTCATGCAGTGAACTCAACAACATCTCTGATGGATCTGAGGCTCAGGTTGCTGTTACAGCACCTGCAGTGGGCTCCGCGTCTGGTGATACCAAGGCAAAACATGCTACACAAACCTCACGTATTAAGAGAACAATAAGGAAGTAGACAATCTTTTTTATTTCAACCTATTAATTCAAAGCAAGTACAGGTACTAAAGTATTTTTAACGTTCCGTGTGATGGATTATGATTTAATATTCCTTTGTATCTCTCTTAAATTCAATTTCTACTCATTTACCCTCAATTTAGTGAATTTAACCTCGTAACAAATAGTTAATTAGATATTGTTGACTTGTAGGATCTATAGACATTTAACAAATTGACACATAATGTCAAACGTCAATGTTTGAAGTGGGACTGACGTTATGGTCTATGCCACAGATAACTTATGACTTTGTCTTTGTCTCGCGATTTATTTTATTGTTTATTGATGGAATTAATTAGCCTGTATTTTGCTTTGAATTTATTTTAAATCTGTTTAGTGTGTCTGATTATATTTTCTGTAAATTAGTTTATTTTTGTAAATGTACTTTTTATTGCTGGCAGACGTGTGACACAAGTTTATTGACGTTATATTTAATATTTTAATTTAATAATATTTACTATTATACATTTACTACTATTATTTACATATTTATTTATTTTAAATTTATACACATATTTTATTATTATTATTATTATTTTTTGTCTTATTTTTATCAATATTTATATATATAAATTTTTTATATATATTTATTTATTTTTTTTTTTTTTTTTTATTTTTTTTTGTATTATAAACATGTCTATTATTAATAGTATTAGCAGTGACAGTAAATTTAGTGATATTTTTTACCAATGTGATTCTACAGCATCGGATGATAGTTTTTACAGCATCCCTGAACCCCTTAATTCTTCCTTAAACACCAAATTCAGTTCCTTTCCTAAAAATTTTAATATCGTTCACATTAATGCGCAAAGCATTCCCGCCCACTACTCAGATCTGCTTGACTCATTTGATGTTAAGCACGTCCACGCTCTGCTTGTTTCCGAAACATTTCTGAAACCGTGCTTGCCCTCAACGGCGTATGCCTTGCCGGGCTTTCACCTAATAAGGAATGATAGGACGGAAAAGGGTGGTGGGGGGGTTGCTATCTACCTTCGCAGTCACATACCCTTCTCTATATTACACAAATCACCTTCAGCTTATTCCAACTCCTCTGAACATATCCTTATTCAAGTTC